>CM065378.1:7127500-7727500 GCA_033060915.1 Euryodendron excelsum | reverse complement strand
CTTAAGACTTAAATACAAGGGGTAAGTGGCCAAGAGATAACTCTTGTAGTTAGGTGGTGTAAGAAATTAATTAACAATAATGTGGAAGTGTTCGTATTTTTATTTTTTTTTTGCAAGTGCATGGTTTCTGATTTGGTTTTACTTCGGCAAAAAGTGGTGAAAAAAACTGGCTAGAAAATCCGAATGAGAGGGAGAGAGAGAGAGAGAGAGAATGTATTTATAATTGAAGTAAACATTCTCAGGGGGAAAAGGATATAAAATATGACAGATGACAACCAATAATAACCTTCACATTGTAGGTGTACGTTTCATATTATCGGCCAACTTCATTCATAAGGCCATTAAGCTTCCTCTCCAATGCCTCGGAACAAATCTGCCCCATCATGTGGTAGAAAGACATCCGGTCAGACAGCTGCTCTATTGACATCTTCCCCATTATAGTCCTTGCAACTCTCTCCCTCTCTTCATTCATCCTCAACCTGTCTATGTACGCCGAAGCATTCCTGACCGTTGCCCCCATCTGCTTCAGCCTATTCTCCTGCTGCAAACTCAAAGCCGTATTCTCCTGCAAACATATGTACCCAATATAGTCAGCTTTGACGACTGTAAACACTTCATAGTTGTTGAATATGGTAGCAATCAAGTATTGAAATTTCATTTCCATTGGCACGGAAACAAAAGCATTTTGAAATATTTCAAAAGTAACAAATATTAATGTAGCAAAATACAACTTTTTACTTTTTTTTTTAAATGAAATTGTAGAGTACTTATGAAATTCCTGAATTCGATATATTATGCTTGTTTTGGGGCTTCTCGTTATGTTTTTGTGTATTTCAATGGAAACACAAGAATTTTATTATTTTACTAGCATTTGGTTTTGTTCTCGCAAGAAAACAAATAAAGATTTTGTTCCTTGGTAGACTGGTAGGAATAGGTTTGATTTGGCTGATTTCTATGAAATAAAGTCGACTTTTTCATTTGGGTGAGTGATAAAACTTGCCAAGATCGGCAGTTTTGTTGTTTCTGAGTTTTTTGGAACCATTTTCTAGGTTTGGCTTTCTTAATACCAATTCAAGCATAAATTCATCCCTTACCTCCAGAAATTCAGCTCCCGGTTCGAGTTCAGACTGTCGGGCTGAAAAAGTCCCCCGGCCGGTGCTATACATGTCTTTAGCAATTGAGAAACTCCGGACGATAGTCTTTCTCTTCTTCTCCATTTCCTGATCAAGCTTCGGAGATTTCGGTATGGAAGGCGTATCATTCAGCTTCTTCTCATAAGCTATTACAGCTTTCACAAATTCCTAGACAATAGCAAAAATACAAGATCAAAATTCCTCTGCCTAGCAATGGAGGATGAATTCATGCAAAAAGTTACCTGATATGCAGATGGGCATCCAGGGTAATCAAAAGCATCGGAATCCTGGTGGCGCATTCGCTCCGGATGAAATTGAAGGCCCATGATGAACTTACCCTCTTCAGGATTATAGGCATCAGGGTCATAGAACCCTTCAATCAATCCGTCCGGAGCGAAAGCCATCGGAACAAATCTCTGAGCTAGTCTCTTAACACCTTGATGGTGGTAACTATTCACAAAAATCTCCATTTTCTCATCTTCCAGAGACTCTTTAAACCAGAGTTCTAAAGGGGTGTTCTCAATCACCTTCACCACGTGCCTATGCCCATCATAGTTTTCATAGTTCATGTGAATTACTCTCTGGTATTCTAGAGAGTTCTTTAGGAGTTCTTTATCTACATCTTGGTAAAGGGTACCACCACAAGCAACGTTAAGGACCTGTGACCCTCTGCAAATGCCCAAGTAGGGTATGTTTCTTTCTAGGCAAAGCTTTGCTAGCCTCAGCTCGATTGTGTCTTTCTCTGTGTCGATGGCGGTGTCACTTTCGTGCAGTTGCTTGATTTCTTCGAGCTCTTCAGCTGAAAAGCCGGACAATTCAGCGTCGTAGAGGGATGGATCGATGTCCTCGCCTTCGCAGAGGAGCACGCCATGGATTGGTTCGAAGCTTTCGAGCAGCATGTGGACTCCATTGACTCTGGGGACGATGACTGGTACTGCTCCATAGCTTACAATGAGATCTAGGTGATATTCTCCTGCTCATAGTAGGGAAACTGCTTATGTTACATCAATAATTTGGATTTATATAGGGATGAATCATCCCGGATGATTGGTATGGGATTTAAATCTTTAATTATTGCAATATTCAAGAGATTGCTTGCTTGTATGTATATAAACACAAAAACATATATAAATAAACCACCAAACAAACCAAAAGACACAGCTAGCTAGTATCAATCTCATTTAAGGCCTTCTTTAAATGTTTTAGGGTAATTTACGCTTTTTACTTTTTATACTCAATCTCACTTAGTCCTTGACTTTTAAATTGTAACAGTTTATCCATCAAATTGCAATTTGGAGTTTTCGTCAGGTGTTATCCTGCCGATGGAAAATGCCCTGGAGAGACTAAATTTAAACTTTGTGTAAACTGCAGGTGCTAAGTGTACAATCTTGGGCCAACAATTACTTTTTTTTTTTTTTGGTTAAGACAATCGCAAGTAAAAGTTATTACAGGTAACACCTTTGCATTTTCTACATAATTTCACATTATTCCTTCATGAACATTTTTTATTAGAGCTGAAGGAATTTTCTCATTTCAACTTAACCCAATACTGTGTTTGGAATCTAGATTTATTAAGAGAAAAAAAAAGTTAAAAAAAAATAGAACAAAATTACAGATTTTACTTCTTTCTTTTTATATTTTTTTACAATCTACTTTTTTGAACAACCAAACATACAATGTACTTTCGTTTTCTCTTTATTTTCTTTTTTCATTCCCTCGCCAAATTCTTGATCCAAACATAACATACAAAGTTTGATTGTTACAATTAAAAAGTGAGAGACTTAAATGAGAATCAATGTAAACTACAAGGCTGATGAATGCAGTTTACTCTTGATTTTACAATGGGTTTTGGATCTCTGGTTAGCGCAAAAAAAAAAAAATGAGAGAGAAAACTTTGGAGAACAGCAAAAACCCACGGTGAATAGTCACAAATACATATATATATATATATATATATAAAATATTTATAAATATACATAATGCATAAAGTCATGTATATTCAAAGATTATTTTGTATATATAACACCTATAAAACTCCCACACACAAACACGCACTTTATATATGGAACATGCAAACACACACATCTTGATCCCAACCAAATAAGAACTCCAGCAGTTAGAGAGAGAGAGAGAGAGAGAGAGGAACAGACCCACAAAATTTACAAACTTGTTCTTGCGTACGGTTCGTCGAGAGACGATGAGAACCCTTGGAAGGATCATCGAGAGATCTGAAGCCATGGCCTTGACGAGAATCTAACCTTTCCAGAGATCGATCAAGATCTTTGAATTGTCCGATCTTTACTAAATGATTAATGTTAGGAGTTTTACCGAAATTTCTCTATTCAAGACAGATTTTCTTCTCTCTGTGTGTATGTAGAGCGATACATATACACATTCACATTCATTTGTGTATATATGAGAGAGATGGGGAGAGACGCATTCTAGGCGCCGCGTATATACAGATGTTAGCTGGCTAGCGTTTGCATTAGCGTTATCTTAGGAAACATCTATAAGTCAAAATTGGAAAATGTTACATAAAGAATTTTTATACAAAAATTATATAAAATAATATGATTGTGTTATTTTTAAATTCTACGGGTAATTACACTTTACCTCGTGGTTTGAAAAAAAATCAGATAACTTTTATGTGAATCAAAAGTGAACACATAACCCTTTTATGGTTTGGATTAACTGTAAAATAGATAAAAAAATCATTAGAATTAAGGTAATTATATCACAGACGTATTTTTATCATTAGACTTATATGTAAAATAGGTGGAATCTTGACATATTTAGTGAAATAACAAAAATGCCTTAGTAAAGAATAATAATAATCTTTTATATTGGCATAAAGGGCAAAATTGTCTTTTAAATATTTCATTTTAGAGAGATAAAGTGAAAAAAAATACCCTTTTTGATAGAATTACCGTTAATTCTAGCAGTTTTTATCTATTTTAGAGTTAAGTCCAAACCGTAAAGAGATTTTTTTCTTTTTTTAAAAACTAAACCCAACACAACCTGTTAAACAAAAAGTGTGAAAAGAGGGTATTAACTTAACACACACACACACACACACTCATCTCTCCCGATGTGAGAGAGTCTGTCCAACACGAGATCCCTATATGAAATTATAAAGAGATTATGTGTTCACTTTCGAATTAAAAGAGAGTCATTTAATTTTTGTTCAAACTATAAGGGAGTAAAGTATAATTACTCTTAAATTCTAAGTTCAATTGATGGGGTTTTTTTTTTTTAAACAAGAGGACCACAACTAGCCACATTACTTTGTGTTAATATTTTTTTTTGGGCATCACTCGTCAAAATTTAATGAAATATCCTGTTCTGTTATACGAATTCTTAGTGGGACTTTTAATGAAAAGTCATTTAATAGATATTTTATTTTAAAATGCTAGGATCCAATTCAACCATATTATTTTGATTAGATTTTTGTATAACATTACTCAAATTTAATTATATGCTGATGTGGAACCTCTCTTAAGTAGATAGGATCATAGAACAAATGTTTAAGAATGTGTATAGGTGTGGATATCTTACCATAGCATATTGCATATTTATATATATAAGTAGGTCGTTATCACTATAATACGTGACTTATTTGGGATTTAATTTTACTGATTGTTCTTTTGTCTCTTCGTAATCTACTCAAACTTTCTCAAAAAATGACAAGATATCACATATCAAAAAATGAAAAGTAAAACTCTAAACAAAAAATTATATTACGGATAGAAAATTGAATAATTGATTTCTGGGAAGTATAATTTCTTTTCAAACAATTAGAAATAGAACACAATAAATTTTATTGAACAACCGCAAATTTGGATTTTGATAATTCGGGGTGAGATTGCCCTAGTAAGAGTAGAAGCGGTCTTAGGAGGAGCGAGTGTGAGGTTGTGAGAGTAGTGGATTGGAGTTTTATTTATTTATTATTATTATTAAAGAAATAGAGTTTTCATGTGAGAGGTGATTACAGGAAGGAACAAGAAGGAAGAGCTACTGAATATAGAGGGTGCGCACATTTAGCAACTTGTGTTTTTGTTGCAAAAGCAGTAGCAACTTTAGCAAATTGTGTTTTTGTTACATAGTTAATTAGCTAGTAAAAATTAACTAATCTTAAAAACTAATTAAATGGGATCAATACTAAGTAATGTTCCTAATCTGTCAAAAATGAATTATTACGAACATCGGTCAGGGGAGGGTTGTGTGCATATACGTTATGTATGTATATATATAGGGATATTCACATCCTATGTAATGAGTAAATTTAATTTGAATGTGTGTGAGAGAGAGAGACGTTGGAAGGAGGGAGAAAGAGGTACCAAGACTGATATGGAATAAATGAAAAGGAAAGAAAGAGATTGATTAAGTTAATAATTAGTACTGATTAGTTAAGTACTAAAGAAAAGTTTATTAATTGTCAATGAGAGTGGAACTATATAGAGATCATAAAGATAAAGAGTAGTGGGGCCATTAATGAGGGAGGGACTACGGAGCATAGATATTTGGTGAATTGTCCTTAATTAGGAATCAGCTCTGATATATACATATTATATGTTAGATGTGACACTCTAGCCGCCGATGCCTCATCAGCACTAAACAACGTTGAAAAAGAAGAAGGAAAAAAAAAATAAAAATTGGGACAAATCAATTTTTTACTTTGGTTTATGAATTTATATTAATATTTCAGCTAGTAAAAAATTTATAAGCTTAAGCCAAAGTCAAAGCCAAACATCGGTTAAAAAAAAGTTACATTCAAATTACATTAAGCTCTCCAGGCTTCGGCTGATACAATTTATAAAAACCTTCGCACATTAGATGATATCAATTCATTGTGTAAAATTCTGTTTTATGCACAAAAAGAAAAAAAATCTGACAAAATAATGTGGTAATAATATTTTTAAAATTACAAACCAAAATGATGAGTAGTTCTGGTTTAAAATAAAAGGATCACAAGTAGCTTTATTTGAAATGAATTATTCGTTCATTAATCTAACCTAAGCATCTTTCTTTTTCTTTTTTTTAACTGGCTTGTGGAATTTTTTAGGGCAAAAGCTCCAAAAGATGATAAAAAAAACCAATCGTTAAGCCAGCCATAGTTCAATTATTTCAAGAATAAAATTCGTTAGAAGTGAGTTATAGGGACATGATTTTGTTTTGGGGTGGGTTAGCGTTTAGGATACCTTTATTAGATCCCAATCTAATTATACACCAAAATAACTAGAATGTCCAATTCATATTGTAATAATACATAAATATCCCTTAGTATATATAGAGTTTAGAAAATATTCCTTATAAAAAAAAAGAGTAATTACACTTTACTCTTATGATTTGAGCGAAAAATCAAATAACTCCCCTATGGTTTAAAAGTGAATATATAATTTCTGTTTGGTTTGGATTTAACTATAAAATGGATGATAACTGTTAAAGTTAACTGGGATTCTGTCATTTCGTCTATTCAAAATAAAATACCAAAAAGACGATTTTTCCCTCTACAGACGTCTTTCATAGGGGCATTTTTGTCATTTTACAAAATCTCTCTTGGTTCCATCCACTTTGTAATTAAGTTCAAACTATAGGGAGGTCACATGTTCACCTTTAAACCATATAGGGATCATTTGATTTTTGTTCAAATCACAAGAGGATACACACCAAAAAAAGTATAATCTACCACTTATTGAGTAGACTAATTGTTATTTTTTAAAAAATGTAAAATTTAGAAAACCTTGTTTATGTGCTAAACAAAAACATATGAAATATGTGAGTTGACTTGACCCAATCTGACTTGGTCATAAATGGAGATGGAGTTGGAGGACTCAACACGGGTATAAAACGAGGTGTGGGAAGGTTTTTTCCATTAGGGTCAAGATAGGTAGGACTGTAAAATGAATCAAGCTATGTGAATTCGGCTCGCATTCAGCTTTTTAAAAGTTCTTTTGAGATCGACTCGTTATGTAAATAAATTAAATTTAAATACAATTTTAAACTTATTAAAGTTTTTAAATTAAATTTAAACAATTTACTATTTGATTCGTTACAGTTCTAAGGATGGAGTTCAGTTTTCTTAATACCATCCCAAATATTATGTAATTATTTAGTCTTATTGAATGATAATACGACAAGTTTAGTCGGTCTGTCCCCCCGACGGACAGACCACACGAGCTCGGACTACGTCTCCAGACTTAGACTCTAGAACTCCCTTCCAGACTAGACCCGCTAACAGACCTGGAAGGGAAGAGCTCTAGCAGTACACCTGGCGCTGCCATTAAGGCACCCCAAGATTCTTGCCTGATGATCAGCCCCCACGATCCCATGATTGGGACGGCTCCCCCACGATTGGGGGTATGGTCTATGGAGTCCAATATCAAGGCACGATACATCCCCACGATTTGGGATACATAATTTGAGGGCACAATTAGCTCTCCCATGAAGGTGCCCACGATCCAAGCCAACACTTCAATAAAAAGGACAGTTATCATCTCCAAAAAGGTATGAGATACATCAACCCTTGAGCATTCATTACTTTGCCCATTTATCTTTAGCCTAACTTTGGCATCAGAGTGTCTTTGGTAGGCACCACGACGGTGTCCCAAGTAGAAGGATTCATCTCCTTAACCGTTCGCATCGGAGGTCGGGAAGGACGTACAAATTCACTACATCATCAGTTGGCGCTGTCTGTGGGAACGACACTTTAGCTGTTTCATGGACTTGACCCGATCCGGTGCTGCATTAATCAGGCTAAACAAGCAATGAAGGAATAAAGTACCGCAAGGATCGTTGCCTTGGAGTAGTAGATCATTGAAATAATGGCATCCATGAACCAGCTCCAGGCTTGGAATCAGGAGTTGGAGAGGAGATTGCCCCCGCCACCGGTGGCACCGGCAGTGGTGGATCTTCCACTGCTAGAGGACCCACCAACGCCTGTAAACTAGCAGGTGGCAAGGAACCGAGAAGGCAATGTCGGCGAGGGAGCAGAGGACCCAATGTTCCCTGGGGAAAATCGTCCCCCAAGAGGGGCCGGAATCCATGCCGACGAAGCCTAAAGCCACATCGCCCAGTCCAAGGCACCTACCGTGGTGCTTCCGGAGCATATAGGCGAAACTCACCTAGTGTGGGACCAGCAGTTGAAGGAAATGCAGGCTAAACAGGCTGGTGTGATTGCCGCGGTAAAAGAGAAAGGCCCCAGCACGGTAGAAAAGCTGGTGAACAGGACAGATACGCCTTTCACGCTAAGAGTGATGAGGACGCCCTTACCCCCGAAGTTCAAGATGCCCACATTGGAATCCTTTGACGGCATAAAGGACCCCTTGGACCACCTGGATACATATAAAGCCCTGATGGACCTCCAGGCGGTCCTTGACGAAATTATATGCATGGCATTTCCTACCACCCTTAAAGGCCTAGCCCAGATCTGGTTCCACAGGCTTTCCTTTAGGACGATAGACCAGTTCGTGGACTTAAGCAGGTTGTTCGTCAGCCACTATATCAAAGGACAGAGGCAGAGGAGGCCCTCCACTTCCTTGTTCAACACTAAGCAACGCGAGAAGGAAACCCTGCGCGAGTTTGTCACCCGCTTCAACAAGGAGACTTGGTATGTGGATGACCTGGATCAGAAGGTGGCAGTAGCGGCGTTCATTACAGGCGTCAGAACCCCCAAGTTCCTGTTTTCCCTGGCCAAGGAGGCACCTAAGACCATGGCTGCGCTAGTGTTCTGAGTACAAAAATACATGAATGCAGATGACACTTTCAAGGCCAGGGAAGACCCGGAGAGCGCCACTCCCATCTAGGACAAGAAAAGGACGCCTAAGGAGAAGAATGATGACAGGGCAGCAAAAACCCCTAGAATGGCTGAGCAGAAGCATAGAGCAGAGGGTGATAGGCCAAAGCCGACCAGATACAACCAGCATTTTACCCCCCTAAATACTCCTCTGGATTAAGTACTTTACTAGATCAAGAAGGATCCTACGTTGAGATGGCCAGAACGAATGAGGTTCCCCCTAGAGAAAAGGCCAACCAACAAGTGGTGCTGATTTCACCAAGATCATGGCCACTATACGGAGGATTGTTACGATCTTAAGCAGCAGGTTGAGAACTTGATCAAGCAAGGGAGATTAGGTAGGTACATAGCACGGGGGAGGCACGACAAGAGGCGAGACCAGCCCCCAAGGCAAGCCGAACGAAGAAGTCCATAGAGGGAAAAGCAAAATCAGCAACTCATGGGAGAAATAAGGGTCATCTTTGGAGGGTTTGTAGGCGAAAGAGAATCTTCGTTTGCAAGAAAAAGGCACGCTAGGGAGGCTCGGAGCCAAAGGGAAGTCATGTCCGTAGATTGGTCGGCCAAAAAATCTAGGGCAGAGCATGACCCCATCACATTCACTGATAAAGAGGCTGAGGCTATATGCCAACCTCACGACGACCCCTTAGTTATATCAATGGTATTGTCCAACTTCTTGATTAGGAGGGTCCTTGTGGATAGTGGCAGCTCGACATACATTCTCTTCCTAAAGGCCTTTGAGCAGTTAAAGGTCGGCAAGGAAAAGTTGTAACCGGTCAATTCCCCCTTGGTCGGCTTCATTGGTGACAGAGTTACACCTTTGGGCTCCATTGCCCTACCAGTAATGCTAGGGAACGCACCCAACAAGCTACCAAGATGGTGACATTCTTAGTGGTGGATTGCCTTTCGGCCTACAACATCATTTTGGGCAGAACAACCCTTAATGAGTCCAAAGCTATCCGTTCCACCTACCACTTGAAGGTCAAGTTCCCTATATCTCAAGGAGTTGGGGAGGCTAGGGGTGACCAACAGACCGCCAGAGAGTGTTATATGGCATCCCTCAGAGGGGAGACAAAAGAGGCCATGCTAATTGAGGAGCTGGAGGTTCGAAATGAGGAGGAGATCAGGAGAGGAGAATCGGTAGAAGAACTCGAGGAGGTCGTGGTCGAAGGGCAAGACCAGACCAAGATAGTAAAAATCGGGACAACAGCCCCGAGGAGTTCAAGGAGAGATTGAGGTCTTTCCTCAAGCAAAACGCCAATGTTTTTGCCTGGTCTCACGTGGATATGCCGGGCATCGATACTCGGGTTATTGTCCATCATCTGAACATAGATCCATTGGTAAAACTAGTTAAGCAGAAAAGGAGGACCTTCGCCCTAGAGCGAAACGACGCAGTAGTTGACGAAGTTGAGAAATTGACCAAAGCTAGCTTCATAAAGGAGGCCCAGTATCCCACTTGGTTGTCCAATATAGTGATGGTCAAAAAGGCGAATGGGAAATGGAGGATGTGCATGGATTTCACAGATCTGAACAGGGCATGTCCGAAGGATAGCTTCCCCTTATCCATAATAGATCAGTTGGTGGATTCAACAGCAGGATACGAGATGCTGACCTTTATAGATGCCTTTTCAGGTTATAACCATATAAAGATGGCAGAGCACGACCAGGAGCACACGACTTTTGTTACAGACAGGGGTCTGTACTGCTACAGAGTAATGCCTTTCGGCTTGAAGAACGCCGAAGCAACCTACCAGAGGCTTGTCAATCGCATGTTTAGCAACCAGATTGGAAGAAACATAGAAATCTACGTCGACGACATGTTGGTAAAAAGCAAACGAGTCACCAACCACCTGACAGATCTAGAAGAGACGTTCAAGAACCGACAGACCTATAAGATGAAGCTAAACCCTGCCAAATGTGCTTTTGGAGTAGCATCTGGCAAATTCCTGGGGTTTATGGTTTCCAACCGGGGGATAGAGGCTAACCCCGAAAAAGTCAGAGCAGTACTCGACATGCAATCCCCAACATCCACCAAGGAAGTCCAAAGACTGGCTAGCAGAGTGGCATCATTGAACATATTCATCTCCAAATCAACAGAGAAGTGTCTTCCTTTTTTTAAAATTCTACGTAAAGCTTTAAAGTGGACCCCCGAATGTGAACATGCTTTCCAGCGACTCAAAGGATATCTTAGTTCAGTACCGTTGCTGAGTCGGACCGTGGAAGGTAAAGAACTCTATCTTTACCTCGCCGTGTCAAACACAACAGTGAGCTCAGCCTTGATTAAGCAAGAGGAAGGAGTACAAAAGCCTGTCTATAACACAAGTAGAGCCTTGAGGGGCGCCGAGGAGCGATACTTCAAAATAGAGCTGCTGGCACTTGCCTTCGTAACTTCAGCACGAAGGTTGAGGCCATACTTCAAGGCCCACATCATAGTTGTTCTGACAGAGCAGCCATTGAAGAAGATCCTCCACAAGCCGGAGACTTCGGGCAGACTTGTCAAATGGTCCATAGAACTCAGCCAATTTGACATTCAGTACAGACCAAGACTGGAGATTAAGGGGCAGGCTATAACAAACTTTATTGTTGTATTCACCCACCCAACAACCCACCCCGCTGATAACTCCCTGGAGCCTTAATGGGTGCTCAATGTAAACGGCTCCTCCACAGACAGAGCAAGTGGGGCCGGGGTCATCCTTATCACACCTGAAAGGCACAAACTCAAACATGCTGTCAAGTTCAAATTCTCCGCCTCCAACAATGAGGCTGAATACGAAGCCTTGATTGCTGGCCTAAAAATGGCTTGGCGAATAGGGGCAGAGCACGTCCTGGTACGTAACGACTCTCAACTTGTGATAGAACAGGTCCAAGGCAAATATGAGGCCAGAGGAGAAAAGATGCAAAAGTATTACGAGATGGCCAAAAGTCTGGCAAGAAAATTTTCCAAAATACTACTAGAAAGAGTACCAAGACTGCAAAACAAGGAGGCAGATCGACTAGCCAGGATAGCCTTATCTCAGGAGGATGACCCTGGAGTACTCATGGAAGTGCTGGATTCGCCAAGCATTCAGAACCTAGAAATACTCCTGGTAGAACAAGAAGTGGAGTGGGCAACACCAATCAGAAACTACTTGGAGCAAGGGTCCTTACCAGTGGACAAAGTTGAGGCAAGAATGATCCAGTACAGAGCCAGTAGGTACGCCTTCATAAATGGCATTATGTATAAAAAGGACACACCCTGCCTTGGCTAAGGTGTGTAGAAAAAACAGACGCTGATTATATTATGAGAGAAGTGCACGAAGGGGTCTGCTGCAACCACTCAGGAGGGAGAGCTCTTGCCAAGAAGATCCTTAGGGTAGCCTATTACTGGCCCAAAATAGAGAGGGACGCCCAAGATTTCGTGAGGAAGTGTGACAAGTGCCAGAGGTTTTCAAACATCCCAAGGCAACCACCCCAGGAGCTAACGCCCATCCAGAGCCCTTGGCCTTTCGCCCAATGGGGAATTGACATAGTGGGGGCTTTGCCTTTGGGAAAAGGCCAGACCAAGTTCTCAGTAGTAGCGGTAGACTACTTTACCAAGTGGGCTGAGCCTAAAGCAATTGCCACCATCACTGAGCAGAAAATGAATAATTTCCTATGGAAGAACATCATATGTAGGTTTGGGATTCCCAAGGTAATCATCACAGATAATGAGAAACAATTCAAGGGCGGTTAGTTCGGTCAGATGTGTTTAGACCTCCAGATCAGCCATCACTTCTCTTCTCTAAAGCATCCCTAAGCCAACGGCCAGGTCCAAATCACCAACAGAACCCTATTCAACATTATCAAAATGAAGCTGGAGAGGGCGAAGGGCTTATGGGCTGATAAGCTTCCCAATATTTTGTGGGCTTACCGAATGACAGAGACGGTGGCAACCGGGCACACCCCTTTCTCCCTAACGTTCGGGTCTGAAGCGGTAATCCTGGTGGAGATAGTTTGCACAGCCCGAGGGTATGTCCGAGCAACGTCCCTTAATCTGCCTTCCCCGCGAAAGTCCAGACCCTTCTTCAGATCGGTGAAGTTAACAAGCCAGTCTCGCACCGTCGACCGCTTCTTCTTTTCTGCAAAATATCACGATCACGTTCAGAAATGCAGTAAAAACAAATTAGGCACGTAAGATGAAAGATCGGCATCAAACCTATCTCGAGCGGAACTCTAAAGCATCGGAATGCCGGTTTGTCACCTTCGAGAAGGTCGCCGAACTCCCAGGCCCAGTTACCTAAACCCTAACTTCACCAACGCCTTTCCCGGAGGAGGGCATACACTTCACTATCTCCCTGGCCTGATCTACGGCCCGAAGATAGACTTTGGAACTCCCCCCGACCTTATAGAGTGTGTAATAGTACTCAAGTTCGGCAAGCCCTAGGTTCACACCCAGGCGCCGATTAATCTCAAGCATACCAAAAATGATTCTATATACATTCGACGACAGTTGGGAAGGCGACACCTTCTTTTTGACAATGAACTTATAAAGGAAGGGATATAGGGGAAACCTAAGGCCCCATTCTATAATAGCGATGATCAGGAAGGGCACCCCCTTTTTAGTTTCACCCATGCGATGATCACTGGGTTCGACTAGCTCTAAGCCGATCTCGTCCGGGATCTCATATCTAGCCCTAAAAGCGGTGATAGCCTTTGGACGGTCTAACATTTTCCTGAGACAAGATGCCATCAGGGGACAACCGTCGAAAATGTGAAGAAAAGCAAAGAGACGAAAGATGTAGGGGCTAAGAGAGACTTACAACAGAGTGAGTTGAAATTGGCAATGAACACGCTAGACAATGAGATGAAGTAAAACGAAGTGCTTTACACAAAAAATGGCATCATCCTTTTATATACATGCGAGGCGTCGGTTTGCATGCAGAAAAACGGTAGCAATCATGTCGCTCCATTGAACTGTTATATCGGCCATCGATTCGGTGACATCCCATCATTGCAGCTTTAAATTCCCGCCGTCTTCGTGTCTAGGTAACCGAAGAAATGGCCGTATACTTGAAGGGGTGCCATTATGACCCGACGCAGCCCCTGGCCATTTGGAATTCAAAACGGGGGGCAATTGTGGGTTAAAATGCTCACGACCCAACCCATCTGGTTAGGCCTAATCAAAATAATTGAAGCTGGGCTGCGAGACGACCCAAATTAATACTAAAAGACGGTCTGGCCCAGTGTGCCAACCTGCTGCCGACCAAGGCACAAAATAGCGAAAGGTAAGCCCAAACCGCTAGTGGTCTCAGAGCATTTAATGCGGAGTTGACTCGCATTAAATATGCAAGCGGCTCCCCACGCGATGTTAACCTGCACATCCGATGAGTCGGATTTTGGTGCTACGGTAAAGCAGGACCTGCATTCGGTCAGTCGGCGGAAAATGATGAAGTTTACACAGTAAGCATGATGACCTTCTGGTAGACCAAAGGAAAAACATTCCATCGATCACACTATAAATATCGAAGTTCTCAAAAGCAAGGTATGGACTATTAACTCCAAGAATACACTGCCTTCATTCATTCAACTCTCGATTAAGCTTTCTAACTTAATCATCGGAGTGTGATCGGCCCAAAAAGGATTGACCCATTCTAACTTCTCTTTCTTGCAGCAAGTTTGGGCTCATTAGCATTAGCTCGAGTGATCGGCCCAGCCTTCCCAAAAATTCTACTTACAGTTCCTACACTAACATGGTTGAGGTGATAGGGGATCACAGAGGACAAAAACCATCAACATCAACCAAGGACTAACCTTATCGTGGTGTGAGTACGGTGACAGGTGGGAAAGACATAATAATCTTATTCATATTGAATTGCTTGTCTTTTGTATGATTGATGTTGGTGATTATATCCATGAGGTGATTATATATATGAGGTGATAATGGTGATTATATATATATGAGGTGAGGTGGCATTGCATACCCATTATCTTGTATGCTTTACATTGCACTAGAGAGAGTTAACCACTGTGGGTTAACCAAGGCTTAGTCATGATGAACTAGCCTAGGGGTGCCATGGTGGGTTAACGAAGGCTTAGTCACGGTGGACTAGCCTAAGGGTGCCACGATGGACATTCCTTGATAACGAACCATCACTCATTGGGTCAACGTTATCCAAACTTACGCGCACATGTGGGTGATACATTATTGCATTGTTGTTCTTTCTTCATGAATATCTATTGTGGATGTTTATATATATTATTCTTCATGAGTTCGATTATCTACTGTGAGTATATTGACTTTTTAGCCCACACCCACATAGACCTTTTTGGCAGGTGAGACAAAGATGGGGGTACAGTTCACTGCAATCTTGGTCATAGCCGTTGTGGCTTTCATGGTTGTGTCGGGATGTCGCATGACAGGGATTGAGAAAGTTTTTACCAATGTATTTAAAATGTCACGTCGGGATTTGTATGAGATATTATGATTGAGATTTATGTTTGTATTATGTTTTCTGTTAATGTAAGTTGGTAGTAGAGGATTTTGCAAAGTTCGTTTATTTTTCAATTGGAGATGTAAATGAGTTTAATTTATGGTTTATTATTATATTATATGTTTTATTATTTAGTTCTTGTTTTTTGGAAGTATTGTTAAGGTATTGCTTATAGATATGGTGACCTGTGCGATCAGGCCCTGTCTAATGTGATATTAATAATGTTTAATTAGGTTAGGGGCGTGACATCACTGGTCTAACTAGCGGTTCAAATACTTTTAACGATTTTTTATTAAAACAATTTTGAGGACTAAATTAGACCGGTTCTTAGTTTAACCGGTTGAACCGGCTAATTCGGTCCAATTTCCGGAGCACTGCTCCAATGTTGAGTGGTTGGGTTTAATGAAGTCACTAGCCATCTTTTGCACAAGTCCCCAGTTCGTACCAATTTTCAGGTCAAACTTTGAACTTCTATATCTCATAAACCAGACGTTCAAAAATTACAAATAATATATTAATGAAAATTTTATAAAAAACCGAATACAAACTGAAATTCAACGCGGTGACAAATAATTCGACAAATTTTCAGCTTTGCAAATTTGGCTTACAATTTTCTCTCAAATCATAAGCCCAAATAATTTGAAACTTTCTAGATTTATTTACTTTGGTACGGGCTACAACATAGTTAAATTTTAAGGTGTTTGGTGTTCGTTTGGCCAAGAGTAATTAACACCCGTTCAGAGCTTTTTGCGTAAAACAGTAAAACTCTATTGCATAAAACAAATTCACAATAATACTTATTCAACGAAAACAACCTATAAACTCTGATATCAATGGAAGAAATCATATACTCAATGCAAAAACGATAATCTGAAAACATACCTTATTCGGATTAACCCAAATTTAAACTTGAGATGTTTCACGTTCTTGTTGTGCAAGCCTATTAGATGCTTGTGGTAGGTGTTATTACAGACAACTCCACATATTCACATCACAAGAGTCGTCTCCAACTCCTTGTTGTATTACACAGAGATGAGAGAAAAGAATAATAACGTTACTGTTAACGTTTTTATTCGAACTTGAAATTAGTCTTTTCGGTTGAATGCCTTGGAGTTTACATAAACACTCAATAGGCACTAACTAATAGGCATACATATTCTTCTAACGTACATGTTTGTACTCATATTGGTGTAGCTATCAAGTCGACCCACCATAGGCATCCGGTTTGGATCCATGTCCTGAACCGACGGCAATGGATTTTTTTTGGGGGGAGGGGTCACAGCCCCCCCAAAAGTTTAAAAATTTTGTTTTATACCCTATAAAATTTTGAATATTCAGAATGCATTATAGTGTGTGGGCCCTTCCAAAGTTTTAAAATTTCACTTCACCCTTCCAGATTTTGGATGTTTAGAATACGACATGTTGTATTGGCACTTCTAAAGTTTCTAAATTTCACTTCACCCTTGTAAATTTTTTTAAATTTAGAATACTATATAGTGTAATGTTCCTTGGGAAATAAAAAAAAAAAATTTAACCCTCCTTCTAGCCAAAAAAAAAATTTTTTTGGGTTCCAGACCAAAATCTTGAGTCCACCACTACAACCCGATGTCAACAAGAGCCATATTACCTGTTCCTAGAAACAATTTGAAGTAAATTCTTCTTCCTGCAGCAAATGTCAATGAGCAAAAATCAGTTAGACGTGTTCAAGAAGACGGAAAGGAATTACTGTGTATTCTGAATCCTTGAGCTTTAACGAATGGAAAAACAAAGTAATATTTACCGTACTGCTATAGATTGAATATTTTGGATTCGGGTTTAGGATTAATACAGAAATTGGCAGTACCTTTCTCCTTTATGCATTGGAACTTCGGGGTGTCACGTGGACAGTGGCCACCGTTAAGATGACACTCACGGCGGGTGTTCCCTTCCCCGTTTGAGTGAAGAATCAACAGATGAGGGACAACAAAGAAAGCGAAAATGGAGGGAACAGCCATTCCAAATTCCCCGATTTAGCTAGCGAAACCAACCATCATAGGCGGAGAGGAAGGAAATGCTAGCTCGCTCTTAAAACAAAGGTTTTTGTGATATTTGTTAAACCACCATAGGTGTTTCTCAGATTAACTAACACGCCAATTGACTTGGAATATTAATTGTTATAGGAGGACTTGCAGAAGCAGACTAAAACTAGAGCCAACACTTCTCCTTCAGTGGAACGGTCGGTTAGCCAAAGACTATTGAACGCTACTCAATTCCACATAGGCCCGGAGCTCCAAACACTTGACCCATTTACTCTTCAAAGTCTGTCCGTCTCTCTCGCTCGAACAATTATTCAGTGCTCTTACCGTATCTACAAACACTACTCTTTAAAATATTTCGGTAAAACATACTTAAAATTTTCATCCTCTATTTTAGCTAGTTACTTTATAAAAAAAATCCTCCAACAATACTTTTTATTTTAATTAGCAACCTCATAAATTTTTTTTCTTTCAATCCTTATCCCAAGAAAAAAGACAAAAAAAAAAGAGAGAAAGAGAGATTTGTGAAATAATAGTATTTAAAGTTTAGAAAGTCAAAATGAGACTCTCTAAGTGTCATTTTTTAGATTTGACTATCTAAAATATAGAGTCATGTAAAAAGCCTGTTAGCGTGCCATTTTTTAAGATATAGCTCTTTAAAATAATTTTTAAAAAATCACTTTAAAGAATCCCTTATGCACTTAGATCGCTACATCATCATTACTCTTTTATCTCACAAAACAATAGTTCCCGCTAATATGTACACATATATATATATATATATATATATATTCTCTTACTAGAAATACTCAAAAAGTCTAGTGACTTTCAAAGTCATTAAATTTTGCGACTTTGTTGAAATGTCAAACTACAGATGGAATGCATAATTTCTATATCAACCATACAAGTGTGTGTGTGGGTGGTTCTTTTACAAAAATAACTTAAATTTTCAAAGTTATTTCTCATATACCAATTTGAAAAATCTTATTCCCAAGTTACAGTAAAATGCAATTTTAAATTACGTTTTTTGAAGAAGCGCATACTAAAACTGCTTTTCATCTAAGAGAGAGAGAGAGAGTGAGAGAGAGAAAAGGAGAGAAAGAGAGAGAAGAGAGAGAGAGAGAGAGAGAGAGAAGGAGAGAGAGAGGGAGAGGTTTTAGAGAGAGAGAGAGCTGCAATTGCGTGGCCCCAAACTACGCATGTCAAAAATATATGGTAAGAGCATCTCCAAGGGTGCTCTTCATTTTGGAGAGCCAAAATATATTAAACTAATGCATTCTCCATTTTGGAGAATCACTTTTAGGAAATCACTTCAACCATGCTCTTTATTTTAGCATGTCATTCCAACTAACTTTATAAATTTTTAAAACAAAAATCATGTGGCATGCCATATTGTTCTTATTATGATGACATGGCACCATGACATGTCATGCCATGTCATCATGTGACATGACACATCATCAAATTTGAAATGGTCAAAATTTCTGCAACGGTCATATTTCAATTGTCCTTTACCTTTATGCAACACCTGGTACTATATATATCTTTTTTGGTTACTTTTGGTTTGTAGTTAGGATGGTTCCATTTACCAAGTCAATGTAAAAGCAAAAGAGTCTAACAGTCATATTTGCAACAACTATATTTTCAACGGCTACATTCCTTAAAATCTTGTATAAATAAGACTTTTCTATCATTTTATTTTTATGAACCTCAAATCTAGCTACTTTCATATTGATTCTTTCCTTATTTTTTATGGCTCGTAATAATGTAATGAAATTGATCTCAACGATTCAGATTCCGATGATAAAGTGGAGATCGTAACAATTGCGAGGTTGGAAGAAGAGAGGCTCAATAGTGAAAGACGAGGATTACACCTTGGTTTTATTCAAGGTCATGCAGTTATTTCTCATGATTGAGTTCACGGCCACGAGCGACTTTATTAAGACTATTTTGTGAAAACACCAACACATCCCCCTAATTTATTTAGGGGGAGGTTTCGAATGAATTGATGTCTTTTTCTTCGTATTTTAGCAATGGCGAAAAATTATGATTCATATTTTGTCCCAAAAAAAAAAAGATGCAATTGGAATTATAGGCTTATTTGCGCTCCAAAAGGTGACAGCTACTATAAGAATGCTAACTTATGGAATGGCAGCAGATTTTGTAGATGATTATATTAGGATCGGTGAAAGCACTACAATTGAGAGTCTAAAAAGGTTTGTGACCGCAATGGTTGCAATTTTTTCATACGAGTACTTGAAATCACCAAACGATGAGGATATTGCTAGATTATTAGCGGTGGGTACAAATCATGGTTTTCCTGAAATGCTGGGAAGCATTGACTGTATGCATTGGAAATGGAAGAATTGTCCGACATCGTGAAAAGGTATGTATTGTGATCACATTCATGAACCAACTATTATTTTAGAAGCAATGGCTTCGTATGACCTATGGATATGGTATGTTTTTTTTGAGTTACTTGGATTTTATAATGACATCAACGTGAAGGTCGTGCACCTCTTGTTAATTAAAAACTGTCATGAACCAACTATTCTAAATTGTCATGTTCATAAATAAAATCTTAATTAAAAACTTCACCAAGAACATAGTGCAGAAATCTTCGGAACAAATAGACACATCCAGGCATTAAAAAAACTGAGGATTATTCACTGACTTTACTCTCTTTACTAGCCTTTTTCTTATTCAATTTGACAGAGCAGATCAGTCCCCCAAACTTACCCCTCTCTCTAAATTTTCTGCTACAAGAGAGTCGTACAAGCTCTGTTTTTCTCTAGCTGACAACACATGCTCACCACACTGTTATATGTATGTGAGGATACAAATTTCACTCAAACCTCTCTTTCTCTCTCGGCAACTCTTTCACTCATGCTATATAGGCACACATATATTCATTATATACATATGTCTACATAGATAAATATACAATTCATGTACTTCATATCTGAGATCTTTCATACATCAAAATTTTGGCAGGTTCCTTTTCAAGCTAGGGCTTTAGAATCTGTTAGGCACACTTATGCGGAGAAAGATTTGCAATTAAAATTCTTCGTTTATTTGGGAGTAATTTTCTTCCCGTCAAAGATTTTCTCAAAATTTCTGATATTTGTTTGGTTGCGGAAAATGATTCCCAAATATACACTATATATTCAACATACAAGCTAGAAAAAGAGAGAGTAGACATGGGATTCGACTTCGAATCAGCAAAAATTGAACAGTGTTTCCCAAGCCCTAGCACTTTGTTTCTTCAATACCATCCCAATAAATGAGGTAGGGGAAATGACGAGTGAGGGAGGGAGGGAAGGACGGTGAAAGAGGGGGAAGAGGGACGGTGCAGAGAGAGAAAGAGAGCCATACTTGGTGAAGAAAAAAAACCAGAGCTTTTGTAGGTCCCGCCAAACGGTTTGAGAAACACGGTGGAGGAGAGAAATATACAGAGGAGAGCTAAATGCACTCGCTAGATATGGAGAACCATTTTGATGAAATGTAAAATAGGGAGTGAAGTACCGAGCCCGTTGGTGGTGTGAAATGAGCCTTCTACTATTTAAAATAGCTAAAGGGATGGGTTTAGCTAGGCCCTTGGAGATGCTCTAACAAGACAAAGGGGGTTGGACAAATATTGTGGGAGATTTGTGTTTGTGGGTGGTGTGAAATGCTGTGTAAAAAGGATTTTCCTCCAAATACAGCTACTGGTGATTTTTTTTTTTCAAATGACATTGGAGAACCTGTGTACTTGTTAAGGTATAAATTGCCTGCGCGCATTGGTGGACAGAGGGGGTGGCAGGGGCCACAATCCTTCAAAATTTTCAAACTTTTCTTAAACCCTTTTAGATTTTTGTATATTTAGGAAAAAGAAATATAGAGTAATGGTTCCCCCAAAATTTAAATTTTACCTTAACCTCCTTTGAAATTAATTAATTTTTTTTTTACCTTGCCCCCTCCTCACCTACAATCTTAGGGCCGCCTCTAGTTGCATAGGTCTGCTTTTAGAGTGATTGACACCAGTATAACTGTTTTCTCTTAAAAATACTTCATGCAACACAAAAAACTTGAACTCGTATAACCGACATTGCACAAGTTGTACACTTCTACTTCATGCTCCTTTTCAACTTAGCAAACTTGGGTAGCGTTTTTCTACAATTGCCTAAAGTCAAGAATTGAACAATTTTGATGGGTCAAGAATTGAACAATTTTGATGGGGATAAGTGTGGATCTCTTGATCTCCCAAAAGAAAGGAGGACTCTAGCCAACGATATTAACCCAACTGGTTTAATGGTAATGGATCATGGAGTCCACGTAATAGGAAAGAAAAATGTTATTCTTTCATAATTTTTAAAAATAATCATGCATCAGAATAACGTGACTGTGGTAGTTTTGTAATTAAAAATTATTATTGTAGCTGTTTTGTTTTGAAGAGACTCTCATTTAAATACATCATTCTGTATGAATTTTTTGTTTATATAGCATTACTGGAAAAGAAAAATACTTAGGACATGTCATGATGGTTCCACCAATTTCATTAAAACAACTCTTGGGTTCTTCTCAGTGGGGTCCTAGTTTAGTTCTCGGCCTCATGGAAACACACACACTCTCTCTCTCTCTCTCTCTCACAGCCAATTCTACTAATACTGGGTTCATTATTCTTGTTAATGTCACTAATGACCTATTCTTTAAGCAGTGTTTGCTGCCAATGAAAGACCTATGTGTTTCTTTCTATGCTTGTTGTTACGACGAATGGTTTTGTTCACCTCGGCTCTTCCTCTCTCGTCTTTCATTTTTTTTTTTTTTTTTTGTGTACTTTGTGGTAAAAGGATTCTTCAATAATGAAGCAACTAAAAAAGAGAAAATTGATAAAATATCAATACAAATCAACCAAAAAAGTATTGATCTTCTTCGATTCAAAATGGTGGGGGTGAGTGCACATCTAGCATTGTCAATCCGCTGTTGTGCATCAGGCTGATGGTCGACTTTTTCAAAAAAAAAAAAAAGTAGATCCTATTGCATATAGAGAGGCTATTCCCAACCCGTTTCTGTTACGCCCAAGTCGTCATGGGCTTACTGCTACATGAAGACCTACCCAGGGCTGATCATTTATTATTTAAAAAATAAAAACAAAAGAAATAGAGAATTGCAATTGTTGTGCATATACCAGGCCGGCTTAAGACAATTTGTGGCTTTAAGTGACAACTTTAAATAAGGTTTTTCATATTTTTTTAAGTTGTGAAAAAAAATAAATTAAATTGGTTATTGTTAAAATTAATTAGTGTGTTGATTTTAAGCTTTTTTTTTTTCAAAAATATGTAGAAACTATATAATAATTAACTATAACATATAAGTTTTTAAAACATCTATGGCTTTTAAAAAACATTTGTACAATTTATTTATTAGGTTAAACCAGTTTTATATTTTTTTTGAACTTAACAAATTTTGTTGATTTTTCTATCTTCTTTTTATAGGGTTCATTTATTTCATCCGGACTAGACTTTTGTTTTCAAAAAAATTATAGAACCTATATGGCTATATAAGACCTTAATAATAGCATGTAAAAGTTATTAAAAATTTGAAGAATTCAAAATTGTATTTATTTGTACAATTTATTTACTCATTAAACTAGTATTTTCTTCCTGAAGTTGTAGGTGATTTTGGACTTCTTTTTCTTACGAACTTTTTTTTTTTTATCTAGATCGGAGCCCATAAATTTTTTAAAAATTTGAAGTCTTAAGAAATTGGGTGCCTAAGTCAGCCGCGTCACCCGCCTGGGAGTTACCATCATGTACGTCGTGGGGTCGATCAGGGCTAAAACATACAGCATTAACGTTATTGAATCCAAAATGGCCGCCGCTTCTTTCACACTCAGAGCAGCTAATATCAATCCATTCTAGGTAATAGTCTGTATTACTTGATCATGCTACCCTCCCTCTGTTTCAACAGGTGCAGGGGCGAACAATTCTTTAGGGGTTGGCACCCCAATCACCCCAGCTTTTGATTAAACTTTCTATATACTGTATATATGCATAATTTCCTAGCCAAAATTTATTGTACTGGCGCCTCCCACAATTCATAACTCTACCCCAATTCAATAAAATATCAATAATAGACTGTGAATCCTATTTATTTATTGCCTAAAAAACAATTAGTTTGTCTTCTTTTTTTCTTTTTGTATTTTGATGAGGTAGAGTAGAAGCTAATTTTATTTTTCATATAGAAATTTACTCTTGCATGCTAATATATTTCTCATACTTGAACTTAGAAATCTGTGCAAATAAAATTTAAAATATAATGAGAGTAATGCTATACAAATAAAATTTTTGTATAAAATTTGAGTAATGTTAGAGCCACTGGCTTTTTTCACCCGATTTTCATCACAGATAAATACAAGTTTATAGGGTTCACATTATTCAATACATGTGAAATTCATTTACTTGCGTTTATCCGTGATAAAAATCTGGTAGACTAAACCGGTAACTATAACATTTTTCATAAAATTTTTATACAGAATGATGGGTTGTTTGTGATCCATTAATTTAAAAAAAAAAGAGAGTAAGAACCGAGCCAGATTCCTTTTGATTAATATTTTGAAAAACGTTAACATCATTCTAGTGGAGTTTTCTGTAACATTTCAGTAAAGTTTAAGGAATCTGTTCCAGTGTTTTAGATGAACAACAGAGTGGGAACCGAGCCATGGGCCCATGACTTCAGATATCTCCAAATATGAACATGTATGCAAATGAGAGCTCCATTTACTACATACAGTTCCTCAATATAACTACTTGATCTATATCAATAACGTAGACAAGCACAGGAAAAGAAAAAAGAAATTTAAATCCATCCGATTTCTTATGATCACGTGTGTGTTAAAACATTTTCTTAGCATGTACCTTTGAAGTAAATTCAGCGGAGTGGAAAGAAGCCTTAGCCAGTACTGGAAATGGATGTGGTAGAGCAACTAGCCCATCTATCGGCCCCTGAATCTGGTGAGGGCGGCACCTTGCTATTCTTCAACAGCACAGCATTATCGCCCTCGGGCGAAGGAGGCGGCCGTGTACTTGTCGTGATCGCCTCAACATTGTCAATTAACTCCCCGGTGTTCTCATCTTTGTACTCCTGAATTTCCTTCAGACACTCCAAAACCTCATCCATTGTAGGCCTCATTTCCTTTTCAAGTTGTAGGCACCGAAAGGCCACCTCTGCCACCGAGGTAGTCATCCTCTGGATAGAAGAATCTGACTCGAACCCAAGAGATGGGTCAATGAGCTCGTTGAAGGCACGATTTTGGATCCTGTTCATCGCCAAGTTAGCCAAATTAATCTCATGCCTATGCCTGCTAATGTCAACTGCCGGCATTGATGATATGAGCTCAATGAGCACAACCCCAAAGCTATAAACATCACTCTTTTCAGTAAGTTGGTAACATTGGTGATATTCTGGATCAACATATCCAGGAGTCCCTTGTGGAGCTGTTGAGGCATGAGTCACATTGGCGGGGAAGAGCCTTGAGAGCCCGAAATCTGCAACTTTGACACAGAAGTTGTTGTCAAGGAGTATGTTGTTAGTCTTCACATCGCGGTGGATGATATCAGAAGCATGGAGGTAAGTCAATACATTGGCTGTTTCTATGGCTATGTTCATGCGGATAGGCCAAGTGAGTGAGCCATCCTTCGCTAGATCACCGTGCAGATGGTCAGCAACAGTGCCATTAGGAATGTACTCATAGACAAGCAGGAGTTCCCGGCTTAGGCGAGAGGTGCAACCATAAAGGGAGACAATATTACGGTGGCGCAAACGTGTGAGGATTTGAATTTCATTCTTGAACTGGGTGACTCGCTTGTAGTTGTGCTCGTATAGGCGCTTGACTGCAATTTCCCGCCCATCTTGGAGTTTTCCTAATTGACAAAAAATTAAAACCTAGAGTAACTCTTATACCACCATATTAAAATAAAGCATAAACCGAATAAGAAAGAAAAAAGAGGAGAGAGAAGAAGAACCTCATAGAGAACAAATTTTTTGTGTTTTAATATATTATGAAGTCGAAGTATAATATAGGCCTAAAAGAAGTGCTGAATAAATAATAGAAAAGCATAAACTAAATATATAAGGAAACTAGCTAATATTATACTCTTCACAGTGCCATCGGTGAATAGAGAAAATGAATATGAACATGATAAATGCAAGTGTAAATGTTGCAATTCTCTCCAAACCTTCTTACCATGGTATACAGTCCCAAAAGCTCCACCTCCCAATTCCTTGGAAGGAGCAAAGTTATTAGTAGCTGCTTCTAGTTCTGCATAGGAGAAGACAGGGACACCAAAGTAGATACTACCTCCTTCAAGGTCTGCTTTTGAGGAGGGATCAGAAGAAGTGTTCCTCGAATAGACGTATGAAGAGATATAATTCCATTTGTTGTGACACCGGATAGTTAGTAGGAGCAAGCAAAGCAGAAAGAAAACGCCTCCGGGTATGACTGAAGGAAAACAGAGGTATAGTCAGGTTCTGACCCAGTCATTCACACTCCTAAAAGCAATAACAAATAGCAAGCCGGAGGAACAGAAACCTGATCAGAGGCATATAATATTACCTGTTCCTAGAATCAATTTGAAGTTACTACTTCCTGCAGCAAGTGTCAATGAGAAAAACATCAGTTAGACGTGTTTAAGAAGACGTGGAAGAAAAAAAAAATTTTGAATGGAAAGAAATTACTTTGTGTATTCTGAATCCTTGAGTTTTAACTAATGGAATACAGACCGGACTGCAATGGATTGAATATTTTGGATTTGGGTTTTGGATTAATACAGAAATTGCCAATACCTTTCTCCTTTAGGCATTGGAACTTGGGGGTGTCGCGTGGACATTGGCCACCATTAAGATGACACTCACGACATTCGCTTGAGACATTCAATCCAATGGAGAACTCAGCAGACAATAGTGATATTAGATTACTGGCATTTCGCTTCCCGTTTGGTGGTACCACTGGTAGTTCAAGAACTACGCAGTTAGGCGGACGATTGACAGGAGGAATTGGAACCTGATTATGATTTGTATTAGGATATGTGTAGTAGATGGTGTAACCTGAGCAGACTCCGTAAGTACTGTAATTACCACGGAAGAAAGCTTTCGCCTGCAGGTGAAGTTCAGGGCTGATGTTGTTGCATTTGTACACGGTGAGACTGGGGGAGATTGTGAAGGAAATAGAAGAACTGCGAGGGGGAACAATCCATCTACTGAAAAGGTCGCAACTTTTGGAGTTTATGAGTTTCCCTTGCCAATTGTCTCTAACCTTTAGAGATTCATTATTCAAGTATTCCTTGATATCGTACCGTTGTTGCCACCCCAAATCGAGTTCTGGAACTGGTTTTTTACTACAATTGACCATGCACAATCCACATAGGGGATGCGTGGCGTCGGACAAAGGGAATTTGATCGGTCCAAGTGCTCCACAGTTAAAGGACTCTGGACAACCATGTTGGCGCGTATTCCCTTCCCCAGTAGAGTACTGAAGAATCAACAGATGAGAGACAACAAAGAAAGCCAAAATGGAGGGAACAGCCATTCGGAATTCCTCTATTTACCAAAGAAAGATACCACCATAGCGGAGAGGAACGAAATGCTAGCTCTTTCTTGAAACAAGGTTTTTTTGTGATGTTTGATAACCACCATAGATCTTTATCAGATTAACCAACACGGCAATTGACTTGGAATATTGTTATGGGAGGACTTGCAGAAGTAGACGAACGGTCGGTTAGGCAAAGACTATTGAACGCTACTCACACCTTCCTCGTAGGCCCGGAACTCCAAAGACTTGACCCATTGACTCTTCAAAGTCTGTCCGTCTCTCTCACTCCAACAATTATTCAGTGCTTGCTACATCATCCTTACAATTTATCTCACAAAACAATGGTCTGCGCTAATATATCTATATATATCTATCTAAAGTACGAAAAGGTACAAGAACATTATATAATACGTATGAATTTAATATAATTTTTCAAAAATTTATGATAACAAAATTCGGTATAAAAATACAATAATGTCTAAATTTTGATTTTATAATTATACGGGTTTCATACAAACGTTAGTTAAAAAGTCAGGATAAAAAATATGGTTAAATAATTTCTTCTTATACATGTTAGTATTTAGTATTTTTGTCTCATATATATTATTTTTTTTAAATACTTTATTAACAAACAACTAAATTAAAGTTGTTGATAAATAAATTTTATTTTATTATTTTGTTGTTTCAATACTTGATATAAGAATAGGTTAACTTATCATTTTTAATTTTTAATTTAATATCTTGAGTATTGATAAGAAGTTCTAGAATAGTATGTTTAATAATTTAAATATATCAAGTATTAGAAAAATATCACAAATACATATGACATGATACTAGTAAAGAAACACAAATCTTGAGTTATCCAAACTTTTTCTATAATTTATAAAATCAAATAAGTTTAATAGTCAATAATTGTATTATTACAACTATATATTAAATATAGAATTAATAGTATGCTAATCAAATTTTTTTCAAAAGTATAATAGATAAAAAAATTTAATACATGTACTTCACAGTCCAACTCTAAAAAAACGTGTATTTTTCATTAAATTTAAGATCTAAACACAAAACGAAAGTTTTTTTTCATTTATACATATGTATAATGCTATACATAAATAGTGCAAATATCTACCAACTAACATATATAGATATATAAATATATATATGTTTTATCATACTCGAAATAATCAAAATGTCTAGAGACTTTCAAAGTCAGTAAAATTTGCGGCTTTGTTGAAATGTCAAACTACGGATGGAATGGAGAACTTCTACATCAACCATACAAATGCATGTGGCCCCGAACTGCACATGTGAGAAATCTATGTTAACAAGACAAACGGAATTGGACAAGTAGTGTGGGAGACTTGGTGTGAAATACGGGGTAAAAAAGATCTTGCTCCAAATAATGCTAAAGGTGATTTTTTTTTTACTTATTTAGTTACCGTCAGAGAACTTATCTAATTTTCCTGTCTAAGATGGACGCAGAGGCTGTTAACACTAGTGTAGTAGTTTCCTTACAAGTGTACTTCATATAATGCAAGAAACTTAAACTCGTATAGCACTGACATTTTACATGGTGTACACTTGTACTTTATTCTCCTTTTTAACTAAGCAAACTCGGATAAGTTTATATATGGTTATCTAAAGTCAAGAATTGAAAATTGTAAATGGTTATAAATATGGATCCCCCAACCTTCTGGAAAAAAAAAAGAATGCTAACCAACTGGATTAGCGGAATTGGTTTAAAGGTGATGGATCATGGAGTCAAAGTTAAGCAACTCTTGGGTTCTTCTCTGTGGGGTCCTAGTTTAGTTCTTGGCCTCGAATCAGAAATTTTTTTCTTGGGGGACCGAGTTAAAGTATGAAGACAAATAACAATAATAAAAACTATTCTATTTCTGTGAAGGCTTCAAAAAAATTTACCCTTCTAAAGATATGGAGTATAATTGTGTGTGCATGAAAAAACATAAGACTTTGTGGTGGTGTATTATGTGCCTTTTTATTGGGTAATTTATAGATTCGTTGGAACAAAAATAGAAAAGAACATACAAGTTATCCTACCAAAGTTTATTCTAGTTTTTGTAGATAGATAACCATAAATCCAATTTAAGATTTAACACAACCTTGGTTTTAGATAAAAATTTATCTGTTTTGGCATGTAAAATATTCTTCTTTTTGATACTTACTTTCTAATAAGATATTATCTATAAATTCTATTCATAATCTTGATAATGAAAATAACATAAAATCATCCAATAATAGATGATAACAAATTAAAGATACAATAAGAGAATTTAATATGGAATTGATATCTCCATTTGTAACGTTTTTTTGTTTTTTTAGCAAATCTCTATAAATGATTAAAAATAGAGTTTTAAAAGTAAACAACTCAATTGTAATTGATAAGATAATATTTTGAGAGATAATTAAGGGGGGTCGTCTTATGTAATATAAGATATATCCCTTATCTAATTAGGACAAATCAATTAATTTTCAAAAATTTAGGGAGGGCATGCCACCCCATAACCCCCCTTCCCTGACCTCATGGAAACTCTCTCTCTCTCTCTCTGAGCCAATTCTACTTTTCTTAAGAAACCCAGTACCACAGATCAATGGGATTTCCTCATGATTGAAGACATGGGGATAGGAATCAGACTGAAAGATCCTTAGACAAGGCCAAATGAATTTCATTGTTATTACGCTTGCAAGAGCTAGCCAAGAATTATGACATAGTAATTGACCAATTCTTTAAGCAGTTTTAGCTACAAATGAAAGACCTGTGCTAACTCCAGGGTAGTCCAGTGGAGACAGGGGCAAGCCATAAACCCAAGCGTATCGTGTTCGAAACTTGACAATTTTTTTGTGATTAGGTTGTGAGAGATTTTCTCTCTAAATCTCTAATCTTAACGTAAATGGCTTGTCTTTTATCATTAAAAGAATTAATCGAAGTGCACGTAAACTAACCAAACACTTTGGCATATAACACAAAAAGAAAAAGAACTATACTTGTTATTACCATAAATGTTTCGATTCACCTCAGCTGTTGCTTTCTCGTCTTTCATCGTTTTTTGTGTGTGTAATGTGGTAAAAGGATTCTTCAATAATGAAGCAAGAAAATCGATACAATATAAATGCCAATAGACCAAAAGATTATTGATCTTCTTCGATTTTGAAATAAGAAAAAAAAAAACTTACGTTTAGCATAGTCAGTGATCGAGCATAAGTTGCAGTTCATGCTAGGCTTTTTCGAAAAAAAAACAAACCCTATTGCATAGAGAAGCTATTTCAGGCCAGTTTCAGTTACGCCCAAGTCGTCATGGGCTTACTGATGCGTGAAGACCCACCCAGAGCTGATCAATAATTATTCCAAAAAATAAAAATAAAAGAAATAGAGAACTGCAATTGTAGACTTGTACTGTATACCATTCCATAAAATAAAGCGTTCGTTGATTCGCTAGTGATAAACAGGGCAAGATTGTTGATTTGTGCATGAGTAACGAAAAATAAGCTCTTCTTCAATCTATTGATTCCGTAGAATATTACAATAAATACATCAACTATTGGTTGATTCATAAAGAATACTCAAAGTCAAAAAATAAAAAAATCTCTGAATTTATATTCATCAACTCTCTAGGGCGAAGTCCTTACATCTGATTATATAGGAAAAAAACTGCAAACCCTAATCGACTCTAATTAAGGTTAAAATTAAGGAAATACAAAAATTACCAAAAATGATAAATTCAAATTAAGTCCAAATTTGAATAATAGAGACCGAAATAAATATTTTAAAGGAAACGACAATGAAGAAAATTTCTAGACAAAATTATTACTAAAACAAAAGTTTTCTAAAATAGAAAAATTGAGAATTCTGAGGCCTAAACTATTGAATTCTACCAAAAATTAATAGAATCCATAGTTTACTATGAATTTTGATCTTCCACCCGTTTCCAATGAAACCAACAAGTTTCATCAAATTTTTTAGACTGAACATTTTTTTTTTTTTTGAGCAGCAAAAGAAGATATTTATATAAATGATAAGAGAACATCAAGGCAAAAACAAACAGTATCAATGCAATGAAATTCTTGACCGATTTGCATCACCATCTTGCAATGTATGTGTTGGGAACGATCACGGCAAAAACATACAGTATCAATCTTAATTGGACCCATAATGGCCACTGCTTCTTTCACACTCAAGAGAATCCATTCTAGTGTATTACTTGATCATGCTGCCCTCCCTCTAATTCAACAGGTGCAGCAACCCACGACCCACAAGCCAATTCAGTAGAGTTTAAGGAATCTGTTGCAGTGTTTAAACAAGCAAAAAGAGAGGGAACTGGGCCATGATGTACTTCAGAAATCTCCAAATATGAACATGCATGTATACAAATGAGAGCTCCATTTACTATATACATTCCCTCAATATATGTAATTACCTGATCTAGCTATATCAGTAACAAGCAGAAGAAAATAAAATTCAAATTCAAATCACTCGATTGTATATGATTGTGCGTGAAGCATTTTCTTAGCATCATCTACCTTTGAAGTGAATTAAACAGAGCGAAATGAGGGCTTAACCAGTACTGGAAATGGATGTGGTAGAGCCACTAGCCCATCTATCCGTCACAGTATCCGGTGAGGGCAGTACCTTCCCATTCTTCAACAACACAGCATCATCGCCCTCAGGCGAAGGAGGCGGCTGTGTACTTGTCGTGATCGCCTCAAAATTGTCAATTATCTCCCCCAGTGTTCTCATCTTTGTATTCCTGAATTTCCTTCAGAGACACCAAAACCTCATCCATTGTAGGCCTCATTTCCTTTTCAAGTTGCAAGCACCGAAAAGCCACCTCTGCCACCGAGGTAGTCATTCTCTCAATCGAAGAATCTGACTCAAACCCAAGAGACGGGTCAATTAACTCATTGAATGCTCAATTTTGGATCCTGTTCATCACCAAGTTAGCTAAATTAATCTCATGCCTATGCCTGCTAATGTCAACTGCCGGCATTGATGATATGAGCTCAATGAGCACAACCCCAAAGCTATAAACATCACTCTTGTCGGTAAGTTGGTAACATTGGTGATATTCTGGATCGACATAACCAGGAGTCCCTTGTGGAGCTGTTGAGACATGAGTCACATCAGCGGGGAAGAGCCTTGAAAGCCCGAAATCTGCAACTTTGACACAAAAATTGTTGTCAAGGAGTATGTTGTTAGTCTTCACATCGCGGTGGATGATATCAGAAGCATGGAGGTAAGTTAATGCATTGGCTGTTTCTATGGCTATGTTCATGCAGATAGGCCATGGGAGTGAGCCGTCCTTTGCTCGCTCACCGTGCAGATGATCGGCAACCATGCCATTCAGAATGTACTCATAGACGAGGAGGAGTTCCCAGCTCAGGCGAGAGGTGCAGCCATAAAGGGAGACAAGATTGTGGTGGCGCAAACGTGTGAGGATTTCAATCTCATTCATAAACTGGGTGACTCATTTGTAGTTGTGCTCGTATAGGCGCTTGACTGCAACTTCCCGCCCATCTTGAAGTTTTCCTGATTGAGAAAAAGATCAAAATTTGAGAGAAATACGAATATGAACACGCTAAATGCAAGTGTTGGGATTCTCTGATAGATAGCATAACTCTGAAATTTCTTACCATGGTATACAGTTCCAAAACCTCCATCTCCCAATTCCTTAGAGGGATCAAAGTTATTTTTAGCTTCTTCTAGTTCTGCATAGGAGAAGACAGGGACCCCAAAGTAGATACTACCTCCTTCAAGGTCTGCTTTTGAGGAGGGATCAGAAGAAGTGTTCCTTGAAAATACGTACGAAGATACATATTTCCATTTTTTGCGACATCGGATGGTAAGTATGTTGGTATAAATTTCTGTGTTGTATAAAGTTTTCCATATAATCTGTAGCCACAATAAAGTGAAATGAAACATAGTAATATTATTGTTATGTAATTATCATAAGGTGAAATCAACAACAATAAAAAAACGTGTATGAAATAACATAATATGATAGATTCAACAAGTCTCATATAATGAAATAATAAAATATGCGATGCATGGGAGATCAAGTCGAGTGTTTCCCACTCTTAGCTTAAGACAAATTCGTCCCCCACACAGGTGCTCATGGGACGAACGGACGTCTATCTTCAGGATAAAATGATCACAATCTTGAATAAGTAGCACTACAATAATCAAGATTCAGCGAATCAACCTTTTGATTTTACTCTCTCAATGTATGGAATGTATGCATCATGTATGATATAAACCAAAGAGGAATTTCTGTCTAATTCTACACAGAATTATGACATTTAATTCCATACAGAAACCTACGACGTTTCAAATAAAATCAATATGATATGAAAATGAATACACTGCATTTTCTACACAGAAAATCAGCAGTAATTCTGTAGAATTTTAACCTTAAAATTGACTACAGAAACACAGAAGAAAGTGATATAATTTCCACGGAAATTAATCACACCGAATATAAAATTAACCGAATAAAACCTGGACAGAAATTCGTGTACGGAATTTCTAAGACAATCACCGGAATTCTGGACTAAATGAAGCGTCAGAATCTGTCTGGAACAGTCGCCGGAATTCTAGACAGTATTTCGCCGGAGATTCACCGTTGAATGTTGCTGGAACCTGGGCACGTCGTCGGAAGCCGAGAGAGAGAGAGAGACGGAAAATTGCGTATAAAATTCTATTAAGTTCTGTTTTGTTCGGAGGAGGATTCTTTCTATATATAGAAAGAATAGCACCCCTTCGAAATGGTGCCAGCCAAACGCGCCCCTAGGAAGGGACGCAACCGTTGGAATTCAAATTCTGAACCGGTTCGGTTCAACCCGGTTCCCTCTGGTATGGTTTAACCCGTATTCAAAAATATTAAACCGGCCCAAGCCATTTTAATATTAATTTAATCGCACCCGCACCCGAACCGAGCCAAGCCAAGCCGGCTAAACGGACGGGTGTGGTTTATTGGGTCAACCCATGGGTTCCATAGGTCCTCCCCCTTCCACAAAAGTGGGGTGCCCCTTGGAGACCAAACCCATCTTTAAACTTAGCCTTTATATACCCATCACTTTTTTCATAGAAAATCAATGTGGGACAAGCCTTTATTTCCACCCATAAACCATACTCATGGTACCTACTTTGGACATCATTATCTCATTCAAACCTCCATGGATTTGAGCAAGTAAATACTTGTTCTTCATCTCTTCATGGAGGAGAACACAAAGCATCTTGGACCCACTCAAAAGGACATGTGGGTCCCACCTTAACAATGGCTCAAAGTTTGGTGTTTACACCAAATATTCCAACAAAGTATGAGCAAGCAAAGCAGAAGCAAAACGCCTCCAGGTATCACTGAAGAAAATAGAGGTTTAGTCAGGTTTTGATCCAGCCATTCATCCACATGAAAGCAACAGCGCAAAGAAACTCGTGTGTAAAGAAACTGATCAGAGGCATATTACCTGTTCCTAGAATCAATTTCAAGATAACTTTTCTTCCTGCAACCAGTGTCAAGGAGGGGGAAAGAAAAAAACCTCAGTTAGATTCACAAAACGGGTGGAAGGAAAAGTTGAATGCAAAGTAACTTAATTACTTTGTGTATTCTGAATTCTTGAGCTTAACTAAAGGGGAAAAAAATAATTAAATTACAACGCATCAAGGTAATATGGACCAGCATGCTATATGGATTGAAGACTTTGGATTTGGTTTGTGGATTAATACGGAAATAAGACCATGCATACATATGCAAAATTGCCAATACCTTTTTTCTCCTCTATGCATTGGAACTTTGGGAGGAGGTGTGGACATTGACCACCTTTAAGGTGACACTCACGACATTCATTTGAGACATGGAATCCAATAGAGAACTCATCAGACAAAAGTGAAAGTAGATGACTAGCATTTCGCTTCCCGTTTGGAGGTACCGCTAGTAGTTCAATAACTTGGCAGTAATGTGGAAGATTGTCAGGAGTTGAGAGAGGAAGATTAGGATACATATGGTAGAGTGTGTAGCCTAAGCAGCCTGTGTAACTGTGATAGCCACGGAAGTAATTATCTGCCTTCGGGCCAAGTTCATGGCTGCTGTTCATGCATTTGAACAACGTGAGATTGGGGGAGATTGTGAAGGAAATAGATGTTGTATTCCGGATGGGAAAGATCAAGTCACTGAAAAGATCGCAACTTTGGGAGCTTATGAGCTTTTCTAGCCATTTGCTACTAACCTTTATGGCTTCACCATTCAAGAATTTCTTAACTTCATATAATCCCCACTCCAACTGGATTTTCGGAACTGGTTCACTACAATTTACCATCAACCCACAATGGGGATACGTGTCGTTGGAGAAAGGGAATTTGATCTGCCCAAAAGTTCCACAGTTGAAGGACTCTCGGCAATTTCGTTGGTATATTTCCTCTTCCCCAGTAGAGTGAAGAATCACAAGTTCAGAGACAACAACAAAGAAAGCGAAAATGGAGGGGACAGCCATTCGAATTTCCCAATTTAGAAAATGAAAACAGCCACCATAGCAGAGAAAAACGAAATGATCTTACTTAAAACAAAGGTCTTTGCAATGTTTCTGAACCACCAGAGATGTTTCTCTGCTTAACACGCCAGTTGACTTGGAATATTGTTATAGGAGGACTTGAAGAGGCAGACCAAAAGTAGAGCCAATTACGGCTACTTCTTGTTCATTTTAATGGTCAGTGGGCTAAAGACTCCATAGAAGGAATTTCCTATTCACCTTCCTGAATCCTCAGAGACCCAGAACTCTAAAGACTTGACCCATTGACTCTTCAAAATCTCCTCTCTTTGTTAAAGAACTTATTTTAGAACAAATTGCGGCTTCGTTGAAAACGTCAAACAACGAATGGAAATGAGAAATTTTTTATCCACCATATAAACACATGGGTCCCAAATTCTGCCAGGATTTTCCATACGACTTCGACAATTGGTGCAAACGTTTTCTTTGGGAGTTTCAACTTTGTGGTTGTGTGAAATACGGGGCAAAGAAAAAATCTAGCTGCCAACAAAAGGTTAAAGGTGATGGAGTAAAGGTCACAAAAAAATAATTGGGGGCATGTCATGGTGCTTCCACCAATTTGTGTTGGGTACGTACTAATTTAGCACTAGGCCTCCTGGAAATTTTCTGCTGTAGCACTCTCTCACTCTCACACACACACACGTGGGCGCGCGCGCACAAGGTGAGCCAATTAGACTTTTCTAGAGAAACCCAGTACCACAGATGGGCTAAATGAATTAAGAAATATCTTCATGATTGATCAGCCAATTCATCTGAACCAGTCATAAATCTGGATTATGGCCAATTAAATTCGCAGAAATTTCAGAAAAATGGTTCACAAACATACACAGCAAACTACAATATATAAACAAGTAATACTATAAAAATAAAGAAAATCATGCAGACATTTTGTGTAGAATTATGTGGCTAATTTGAGACTTTTAAACCAAACACCTATTTTGCTAAGCCTAGGACAGAGAAAATATACACCACTTACCCACATACTGAAAGGTTGTTTCAAACTCATGAGGTCCAGGTCCCAATGGAAAAATCTACCAATGCACCAAGACCCACCTTGAGCTAATCAATGATTATTCCCAAAAAAAAAAAAAAATTAGAGAACTGCAATTGTAGTATTTACCATCATTGCAATTTCTGCAGTGGGGTTGATCAGGAACAACCTTACACTATTTAATGTTATAGAACCCACAACGGCCAGCTTCTTTCACACTCAGCGCAACTAATTCCTATCCATTCCAGTGTAAACCCATTTTTCAGTAAATCCAGTCCATATTCTCTTTTACTGGATTATTCTGCCCTCCTTTATTTTAAAAGGTGAACGAACTGATGAGTCACAACGCATTTAAGTAGAGCTTAAAAATTATGTTCCAGTGTTTAAATATGCAGCAGAGTGGTGGGTACGTGGCATTGGAAGCACAAGAAATTGTTTAATATGTGTTTCTTTCATCTGTACTATATTAAATTTGACTTGGTTTGCAGTCTTTCAGGTTCATCTTAATTAATTTCAAAGCTAGTAGTTTATGTGTCAACTTCGATGGGGTTTCCAAAAGACTCTACAATATATATGTAAGCAATCATTATCAAAGCTCACTGCATATCCATCTGTTGAAGTCCTAGTTACTGATATTTTATAACTAAAGTGGGATTCTAGAATCCAGAAATAAATTATGTGCAACAAGAATCAGGTAAGGTATATGAAATTAGAATTTTGATGGGAGTCAGAAGAAGTCTGAGGAACGTGATTTGGTCTAGTTATAAATTGCCTTAAAGTTGCAGAAGTGACTCTAGGTAATGATTCTTGACTCCATTATGCATAATTTCTGGGTTATAATTTCAGTCATTATCAGTCCATTATGTTGCAGAAGCCTGAGTAACAGGAGAGACGTGGTAAAAATTAAAAATATTAGAAGTAGAGTTGGAAAGAGAAAGTAAGGAGTGAATTGCAATCATGGGACTCCAAGTGAGCTCAAAGCGCTTGGTAATGGATTTCAATGGTGTCAGCATCAGAGATGCTATATCTACTTTTCAATGCACAATTTGCATTCAGAGTGTGTGGAATTGGAGGAGGGAAAGCCAATTGTGAAAACTTTCCACAGCAGAAAACTTGGACAAATTGGAGCTAGAGGCACAACATGAAAAAACAACAAACATGACAAAGAAAGAGGAACCATCTGAGGCTTTGAATCTAACAAGTTGACACCACCATAACTACGCGTATTCAATTTCTTGATCTAAAATGAGTTGTCTTTCATATATATATACACATATATATCATTGTTGATCAGCATAACATTCCAGTAGACTTGGAATTGGTTAGGGAAGACTTTGTGAAAGCTTCTTGGCAGTGCATAGGATCATGGTTTCGTTAAATCTAATCTCAAGGAAAGAAATGTTCTGTTCATAGGATTCTTAGGCAAAATTTAGGGCAAATGGAGTGTTCAATGTAAATTCATCCTCTCTAGGTAAGGGATAAAGTTTTTTATCTTCCTTTCTGGGTTTTCTATGTCATGCTCGCAGTTGAGCTAGGCCAAAGAGAGAAGAAACAAGCCAACACTAGATGGATGGAAAAAGAATCAGTAGAAGATCATATGGTTCTATTTATGTAGCTGAGGGGAATCTCTCCAGCCCTATGTTCTCATTTCTTCAACAAAAGATAAACTTGTTTGATGAGAAAAAACAAAGAACAAGAACATAAAAGCAGTGAATATGGTGATCATACCATCATTAAAGCGTCCAAAAGGGGATCGATCAGGGCAGAAACACATGAGAGTTTCATTGCTGAATCCACAATGGCCTCCACTGCTTACGCACTCAGCACAACTAATTCTAGACCATTCCAACGTAAATCCATTTCTCAACAACTTTGTGTAGTAGTCTATAGACATTACAGGCTCATTAGATTGTCCTTCTTCCAATTCAACAAGGGAGAAAACTAAAGACTCACAAGGCACTGAATTAAAATTCAAGCCCTCTCATCCAGGAACTAATGCGACAGACGAGTACTCAAAGTTGGCATTGGAAGCACATGCAACTGGAATTTGCGTGTAGTTAATAGGAACGTATTTGGAGCAATGATAAAAGAAGAAGAGATCAGCATGTGCTGAGTGGAATTCCAAGGGTGAGCGGTCCAAAGGGAAATCGTGCCGAGGAGCAAGGCAAGTAGTATCAAGCGCCTCCAAATCAACCAAACGTAACGTCTGGTTTTCATAAGAGATGTCTTCAATGATGTAATGACTGCCAGAGGTTCTATAGATGGGCTTGTTTTGCTCACCGGTGACTTCAAAGCCTGGATGGCCGCGGAAGTCTGTGACGTTGCCTAGGATTCAAAAAGGGTAGCTAATGTTTGGACCAGTGCCACAGTTTTTAGGCATGCAAGCTTCATATCTCGAGTATATTGACAGAACTGACTCCACTAACATAATGAACCACTATAAGAAAATGCACTATTTGCGACAGCTAAGCGATGGCATTTGAGGCAACACAAATGGTGGGGTCGCAAATACTTTTAGCTACGGCTATGCGACGGCATGGGAACTATTTGCGACGGCATATTACCCGTCGCAAATAGTGCACGACGGGAGTAATTTTATTTGCGACGGTTTAGATTGCCGTCGCAAATAAGCTTTTTGCGACAGATGTATTACCGTTGCTAATGCAATTTTAATGTAATAAAATTTTAAAATTAACCCCTTTTTGCGACGGTTCCTGCCATCGCAAATAGTATTTGTAAATATTTATTTAAATCATTCAAAGTATTTGCGACAGTTCCTGCCGTCGCAAATACTATTTTGAAATAATTAATTTAAAATCGCCAAAGTATTTGCGACGGTCCCTACTGTCGCAAATACTTTTGAAAATTAAAAAAAAATTTGGTTCATATTAAAAATTATTTTTGTAATTTGTTATTTATCCTGATAAAATGAACATTTAATATGATTAAAACTACCAAATTGAAATATTCACTAAAACCAAAATGCTTAAATAAATACTTAACAAAATTAATATTTCATTTTAATATATATATCCAAACAACAAACAAACAAACAATATTGTCTTTCACCAAATTCCAAAACAAAACCATAGTACATACATAACCTCTCACAAATAGAATGACTTAAATGAAAAATTCATACAACAAAAGAGAATTTTTAATCTATTACAACATAAGCCAATACAAAAAGACCATCCACCTATTCTTTATGAATAACTTGAAAAGAAGAAAACAAAAAAATATTAGATATGATAATGACAATAAATAAAAATCAATAAATATGCATGTAATGTATGGGCTTATTAAAATAAAAATGTAATTTATATCACGAGAAAGCCAAGCCACTTGTCGGCCAACAGATTATTCAACAGTTGTAATGTCTTTGCGAGGTCGTTTTAATAAAGAGTTAGGGTTTTGAGGATTTTGAACAAAAACTTTGTAGTAATTTGGACCCAATGGTTCTCCATCAATTTCTGTCAATGGATTCGTGCTAATAAGAACTCCTTCCGCTAATTCGAGTTTCGGAAGACCAAAATAAAGTGAAGAAACCTTTACTCCATCCTACAATAATAAATACAATATTTTTAAATCAAAAATTCAAAACACTTATACATAATAAATGCAATTACGCAAAACGGTTATTCTAAAAAAAACTAAGGAAAAGAGAAGAAAAAGGTGTTGCATCTCTCAAATCGGAACTTTGGCGACTATGCCGTTTGTTTCCACACGTCACTCATGCCTTAACCTTCATAAGTGTCAAGTTTGACGGAGTCCCGAGCTGGTTTGGAGGTTTTAGTACCTAAATGGCCCAAAAAACACGTTATTTTATAAAAAAGTTAAGGAAAAAAATAAAAAAAAAAGTGTTACATCTCTCAAACTGGGACTCTGACAACTGTGCCATTCGTTCCCACATGTTACTACGTGTCGAGTTTGATGGAGTTCTGAGCTCGTTTGGGGGTTTTAGTACCCAAACGTCTCGAAAAACACCTTATTCTAAAAAAAGTTAAAGAAAAGAGAAGGAAAAAATATTAAATCTCTCAAACCGGAACTCCGGCAACTGTGCCGTTCATTCCCACCTGTGACTCGTGTCTAAATCTTACTACGTGTCAAGTTTGACGGAATTCCAAGCTAATTTGGGGGTTTTCATTCTCAAACGGCTTGAAAAATTCAATATTATAAAAAAAACTAAGAAAAAAAGAAGAAAAAAGTGTTACATCTCTCAACTTGGGACTCCGGCGACCGTGCCATTCATTCCCACATGTGACTTATGCCTAAATCTTACTATCTGTCGAGTTTGATGGAGTTATGAGCTGATTTTGAGGTTTTAGTACTCAAACGGCTAGAAAAATTCAATATTCTAAAAAAAGCTAAGAAAAAGAGAAGAAAAAAGTGTTACATCTCTCAAACCGGGACTCCGGCGACCCTGTCGTTTGTTCCCACTCATGACTCATGCCTAAATCTTACTACCTATCAAGTTTGACGGAGTTCCGAGCTGATTTGGGGGTTTTAGTACCCAAACTTCTCGAAAAATTCAATATTATAAAAAAGCCTAAGGAAAAGAGAGGAAAAAACTGTTACTTCTCTCAAACCGGGACTCTGACGACCGTGCCATTCATTTCCATACGTCATCGTGCTTAAATCTTACTACGTGTCGAGTTTGATGGAGTTTCGAGTTCGTTTGTGGGTTTTAGTACCCAAACGACTCAAAAACACGTTATTTTCTTAAAAAAATTAAGAAAAAATTGTTACATCTCTCAAACCTGGACTCCGGCGACCGTGCCATTTGTTCCCACACGTCACTCGTGCCTAAATCTTACTACGTGTCGAGTTTCACGGAGTTCTGAGATCGTTTGGGGATTTTAGTACCCAAACGGCTAGAAAAACATGTTATTCTAAAAAAAACTAAGAAAAAAAGAAGAAAAAAATATTAAATCTCTCAAACCGGGACTCCGGCAACCGTGCTGTACATTCACACACGTCACTCGTGCCTAAATCCTACTACATGTCAAGTTTGACAGAGTTTCGAGCTCGTTTGAAAAAAATTGTACCCAAACAACTCGAAAACACGTTATTTTCTTAAGAAAAAGCTAAGGAAAAGAGAGGAAAAAATTATTACATCTCTCAAACTGGGACTCCGGCGATCGTGCCATTCATTCTTACACGTCACTTGTGCTTAAATCTTACTACGTGTCAGGTTTGATGGAGTTCCGAGCTCGGTTGAGAGTTTTAGTACCCAAATGGCGCCAAAAACACGTTATTCTAAAAAAGGCTAAAGAAAAGAGAGGGAAAAATATTAAGTCTCTCAAACCAAGACTCCGGCAACCGTGCCATTTGTTCCCACACGTTATTCTAAAAAAATCTACTTTGGAGGTCTGTTTTTTTTTTTTTTTTGCTCCTTATCCTGAGCCTTTCTTAGGAATGATAAACCAAATGAAATTGAAAATTAGTGCTTACTTTGAGGTCATTGTTGTCTTTCTTTAACTAAGGCATCTGACTCATTAGTAGCCCCCATTAGGAATAAGCATTAGAGCAGATAGGTGCAACATGCATACATAAGTCATATGTACATTACATATTAAAATCAATTCAAACCAGACTCTAGACAAGTAAAAAAAAAACAATTATTAGATTGTAGCATCTGTGCACCATCATATTCAATTCCCACAAAAGCAAAGAAAAAAAGTTCCAACACCCCAATAATGCTATAATGCTGACCTGCATCCTCAAGCAAATTGAACCAGCTGTTCCTCAAGCAAAGTGAACGATATGATTTGCTCCTCAGAAATCCACTAAATAGCTATAAACTCAACAACATAAGCATTTCATAAGGTTGCAAGAAAATATAAAGAAAAAAGTTAACTACGTTCTTGGTTGAGTTATAAAACAATCTGCTTAAAAAAAATTCCTAAGTCTCGTTCACAATATCATGGAAAGTAAATTCATGGTTCAAACATTACATGGAATAGACGCTTCCAAGGAGAAGAAGTACACTTCCTAGACATGTCCATAATTTAATTCAGGGTTGAAACTTCTCTAACACTCCAATTTCAGGCTATTAGATAGTGGAACATCTGAACTCTTAGTTTCCTCTTTGTTTATGAATGTACTCTTTTTTAGGAATATATTCACTGTAAATTGCAATTGATTCTTTCCAAATTCCCAACAATGGCATGGGATTCAGGGATCAAATCATCTGGTCACCATACAAATGTTGTGGGAGAGTCGTTGGAAGTCAAATCAATGAATATCGAAATCCTAGCTAGTCCATAAATCCTGAAAACCAAACATGGCCTTAGAAGTTTTGCAACTATCAGTCCAAACCCAGTAAACCCACAAAGATGTATGCTTCTTGAGTTTTAAAATGTTTTAAGTTTAGATTTAGTATAAAGCTTTTCTCACAGTTTTTCGAAAAGCAAAGAGACCAAAATATGTAATCATAACTGATAAAATTGATATTGAAAACATTTGAATAATATCAAAACAATTAGACAAGTTTACCTAATAGGCAAGACAAAATAATAGAAAAGAAAGAAATAATATATAACCATGAGAACCCAAAGACAAAAGCCTAACAACGAAAATGACAATAATACTAATAACACATGATTCAATAGAACTTTATCATTATAATTGGACAAAATTAAGATACACACTGAATAGTTTACTTCAATTGAGGTTTGATCAGCTAATTCTCTCTTTTCATAATTCCTCATAAACTAAACAGAGCAAGCATAAAAAAATTTTAAAAAATAGAAAATAAAATTCCATATTCAAAACAAATAAGGACAATATCCAGATGATTAGCTAAAGATGAAGATATTTTCACAGCTGGATAAATAATTGAGCCTTATAGATGAAAGCGAAGCAGTGAGATAAAATTCATGAGTAGAAAATAAAAAAAGACAAACCTAAGCTAACAGAGATATATAAGTTTCATATTTCTCACCAACCCTCGTTCTACATCAATGGTCAGCCATTGACACAAACAAACATATGAGTATTAGCATTGATAATAAGATGTATTAGCTAAAAACAAGCCAATAATCTTTCAAAATAGTGCTTTCATTTGATGGTAGATAGATTTAGTTAATGAGGCCAAACATACCATTGTAAAAGAATTGCAACAACAAGAGGTTGGTTCGTCATTGCATGATTGCCTAGAGAATCCTACATCATAAACAATAGAATTTAAATAGAATAAACACTTGAATAAAAGGAAGGAAATATAACTCACGTAAGAGTTGTAAAATTTGTAGGAATTAGACATGTTACAATTGACAACAATGAGTTGCATTTTGTATGACTATCCATCCCTTGCTTAATCAACACAGCTACATGATCAACACATTCAACCAATATGTTCATCCACTGACCTAGCAAAGGTCAAAGAACTAACATATTAGCTGGGAACTAAACCTTTTTCTATTTTTTGGTGTCTCATTAAAGTAGATATTGAATATCTCACATTTCAATACTTTTAAAATTTTAAGAGAGATTCCTCACGATAAACCAAGTAAGACAATAAAATTAATCAAGAATTATGCAAAGAACATATTGAATATCTTGCACGTGATTGTTTTGGTCATATGTAATTGACCAACCAGTTTTGACAATAATATGAGTAAAAATATGCATGGAAGAATCATTAACTTTTCTCCATCCACCCTCTACAAAGAATGTTAGATTTATGTAAAGGCTGATCTATTAAGAATTAAAATTTTCAAAAGTTCTCAATTTTAACAAAATATAACAAATAAAACAATAAATTAGGGCTAAGATACTTGGAAAATAAATAAAACTCCTCTAAAAATGGCTTTGAACTTTCGAAAAATGTCCAAAGTTTTTCAATAATAAATGTAGACAAATCAATGGGTATGTTGAGCCTAAAACTTCATAGATTACAATAACATTTAAGCAATAGTAAATACAAATTTAAGAATGAACTTAAATAACAAAAATTTCAATACACAACTCAAGAACGTGAAATTTGAAAGTCAAATTTCTTTATATTAAAAGAGGGGAAAATTATTCAAACATTATAGTGGCTTTCACCCAAGAAAAGTTAGCTATTGCACTAAGTTGTATGTAAAATTTTAAAAACATAAACTGTATGAGAATTGAGAAATGTCACACAATGTAATCTAATCTGCAGTTCGTACAAACAGTTTTAAAAAGTAAATTTTAAAGTGAATTTATTTCTATAAATAAAACATTATAATTGCTTCTACCCAAAAAAAAAAAAAAAAATCACACACTACACTAAGCTGCACAGGAAATTTTAAAAACATGTCCGTAACATTACATTAGCTCTAAACAAAAAAAGTAAATTATTTTATTGAGTTTCAATTAGAAGCTAAGATCTCCACTTCCAATGCTATGAAGTACTTGTCCAGACAATAGCCCCTTGGGCAGAGCAAAGCTTCACGGTTGGTGTAATAATACAGGTAAATATATGTATTTTTTTGAGTAACTTACATTATTAATTAACCCCATATATCATAAGAAAACAAAGGGAACCAGGGCATACCGTACCTTGGGGAACGGCCGCTGGAGGTGCTGCTGGAGGCGGTGGCGGTTATGGAGGAGAACGGCGGCAGCAGAGGAGGAGGAGGCGACAACAGCTATGGAGGAGAACGGCTGGGGGCACAGCGGCTGGAGGTGCTGCTGGAGGCAGCGGCGGCGGCTGTGGAGGGGAATGGCAGCGACGAAGGAGGAGGAGAAGGATGGGGGGGGGGGGGGGGGGGCCTGCGGCGGTTGGTACTCTCAAATCAGGGGCTTTTGTTCAAGTGAGAAAGGGTTTTTTTTTCTTGCTAAATTGACTTTAGGCCTTGGTAGAGGGAAAGTGAAGAAAAAAAAAACAAAAAGGAGGGGGGTAATCATTTTGGCAATGAAACTACATCTACATCGTTTCATTAAATACTATTTACGACAGTACTATCTCATCACAAATACATAGTCGCATAAAAGGTGTTGAATTTAATTAGACTAAACGATGTCGTTTTATACTTTTTTTTGCGACGATAATTTTGCCGTCGCAAATAGTGTCATCGCAAATAGTATCATCGAAAACATTGACGTCACAAATAATAGAGCATTTGCGACGACAAAGATAGCCGTCGCAAATACCCTCTTTTCTTGTAGTGAACATTATAGCATTGATCACCATATGAAAGAATACTTTGAAATTGATGAACAAGTTCTGGAAACCCACCTGAATTGAAAGAGTTGAAGAACAAGAAGATTGAGAGAACCAGGAATATGAAGGAATGGAGGTGAATATTTGAGTCAACCATCGGCGAATGATTCAAATTTTTAAAATGGTCTTGGGTTTCCCCATCCTTGAAGTTGACTTGGTTTACAGTGCTTAATCTATTTGCAAACGTACCAATTTGTGCCTGCCTCTTCAATTGGGTTGTAAGCCTTTTATAATATTAATTACAAGGTGGGCAATCAACATCAAAGGTTGTGAGAATAACCCCATTTGTTTGCTTTCTATCGTTAGAGCTGGTTTGTAGAACTTAGATAGTACCTATATGTGAATTGTACTTCTCGGAGCAAACAAATAATAGCAGCCAAAAGCAATGAAGAATACAGTGTGAAACGTGTTTAATTTGAGGGAACAACTGATAATGTAGATATCATATTGCCTTGGCGTTGCAGTATTATGGGTCAATATTATCGTCCGACGGACAGCTCATGAGATGTCTCTTGGGTATATATTTAGGAGTAATGAAGCTAATTGATATCTCAATTAGTCTTTTTGGGTAAGTTCCTGTGATTATTGTTTGTGAGGCACAAATCGAAACTCTATAGGTAAGAGATAGAGATAGACCATCTATATACATGGAGAAATTCGAGAAAGAGAAAGTTGGTAACTGAAGAATTTTGTGAGACGTTGAGAAAATTCAGTCTAGCTAGGATGGGAATTTGTGGGTGAAGCTGATATTTCGAACAGAAGCCCTATTTCGAACCATTAATATTTTTCATTCTTCAACCCATACGGCATCTACAATTATTTATAATATCAAGATAACTCGAGATAACTTTTAAAAACAACTATATCTCTATTAATATTATCCTAATCACATAATTTAAATAATACTAATGGAGTTGTATATAAAAAAGATTCGTAAATATTTCGTTATTACCCTTCACTTGATGGACGGAAAGTCATTAAGCAAGTTATAGATTACTGATGTTCTCAAGGACCTTTTGGCAGAAAAAAAATATTGACATGGGTACAATTTTTTAGAGAACACATGTTCTCCCTTTATATGTTAGTATAGATATAAAAATATTTGAGTTATACCTTCTCCAGTAACTTAACATTTTAAGATAGGTTATTGTTGACATAGTTTGAGAACAAGAAGATTGGTCTTTAAAGCTCACCATCTACCAGACAGTTATTTTACATGCATGAACCTATTTAGCCCATTCATTAATAGGAGAGAATCTGGTCACACCAAATGTATCTTCATAATCAAGGAAAAAGGAGGGGGAGGATCCACCATCTTTAGTAGTCCATTCTGTTAGTCTAGTGACATTAAACTCTATCATTAAAGAAGTACAAAGATGACAAAAACTCCAAAAATTTTGCTGCCAAATTGTTTTTTTCCAGTGTTCTCATGTCAAGGTTGCGATCATTAATGACAATTATCTAAGTACTTGTAAAATCGTAACTTGCTTAACATCATGCTTAACTTAATAGCATGTTTATGGTGCATGATTGTCCTTAATCAAGGTGCTTGTTTAATATGATTTAATGAGAGCTTGCATTGGGAAGATTATCATATTTTTTAGCATGATTAATTAGCTTAATTCACGATTAGTTAGCTTAATTAATCTCTATGCTTAGTTTATGTTAATGATAATTAATTATCATAAGTGTGATCAAGTATGTTAATCATATAGATTAGAGGTGGATTAAGGAAGTAAGGAGGTGCTAGTTAGGGGTTTAACCCTAAGCCACTTAGGTGTGTGCTTCACTTAAGTGAGGTGTATGCATAAGGTGTGTGTTTCATCTATCTTGATAGACATGTGTGTGGAATGATAGATACATCTTGTATCTATAGTTGTCTTCAAGATAAGGGGGGAGAGAGAAGAGAAGAGATTGTTAGTATTTTGAGTGTTTAGCAAAAGAGAAAGGAAGAGAAAAGAAAAAAAGAGAAAGAGAAAGGAGAAAAGGAAAAGAATAGAAAGGAAGAGGAAGAAGAAGGAAGTGTAAGGGAAGTTTGTGTGTTCATTGTTGTGGTGAGAACTTCATACTTATGCTTGTTTCATTGTGGTTTTGTCAATGGTGATATGCTAGCATACTCTTGCATGTCATGGAAGTGAGATTGAGGTGAATGAGGGAAAGGTGATTCTAGGTTTCAAGTGGGAGTCTTGAAATCTTATATATTGTTGTGTTATGATGTGGTGAAAACTTGTACGAGACTTTAAAAGTTGATTTTGAACATCTGAAATACTTATTGTTGTGTTAGGAATTGTTTGAGAAGCTTAGAAACATGTTTTGAAAAGTTACATTTTCGAGCTAAGGTGGGGGTCAATTCATTTTCTTTAAGAGTCGACATATTAACAAAATTTTACTCATTATTCAAAAGAGTTGACCCCTGAGATTGGAGGAGTCAGCCCTTTTTAACAGTTTCACAGAATTCTTGCTCTTTGCTCAAAAGAGTAGACCCTTGAGAATGGAGAAGTCGACCATTTTTGATAATTTTTCAAAACTTGAGTTTTCTGCTTTTAGGGGTTAACACCTATGACTGGAGAGGTTGACACTGTTTCTTTAACTTCTAATATATCATTTGAATGTGTCATTTCTTATGCTGATGAGCTATAGGCTTTATGTCGTGCCTCGGTTTTTAGGGTGTCCAAGGTCCTTTCGGCTCGGAGACCAAAAGCACGAAACTTTGTCATTAGAACTCGTCCTCCTAGAAGGATAAGTGCAACTAGGTTTGAATTGAAGATCGGTTTGCTAAAGGGTTTTGTAGAAAAATATGAGTCGCCACCTAACTTGATTAAGGTGATTTAGAGCACCTAAAACTAAGTGTTAATTCGAAGATTAAACCTAGGACTTTTGGAAAAGATTTTTGAAAACTCCCTCAAGAGTGGGTTTTTAAGAAATGGGTTGTTTGGCAATCTTTAGAAATATTTAAGCCCTTTTGAAAAATAATTCCATTCTGGTCATTCAAAAATAGAAATCTATGGTTTGGGGGTTGGTTACGTGTACGGAAGATATCCTAAGATTATCACCCTACCCTACCCTTTCGGTACCTACATGTCTAATTACCCTTTGTTCACTCATTAGAATAACCAGTTATCATTGTCCACTTAATATAATACTTTAAAATTTTGAAAATGAGGTTTAGTCATCACTTTTTAGAGGAATGATGCATGACACAAGTTTTGGAGGAAATTTAGAAATATGAGAGTTTGAAGGGGTTTGAAATAGAAATTTTGAATTGATAGAAACCTTTGAAAGGGGATTGGGATTGAAATAAAAGTTATGACCCACCATTTTAGGTTGCCTACATATCTCATTTGGCGAGAATCAGGTTAATCGTAGTTCGGGCAAAAGCTCAATAGAAAATAGGCGCATTAGGGCCTTTGGAAAGTTTGAAAACACTTTGAGGTCTTTGGAAAAGTTTGAAGTCACTTTGTGTTTGTCAGGAAAGTTGAAGACACTTTGTAGTCTTTGAAAAAATTGAACACACTTTATGGTCTTGAAAGTTTTGACTTGGGATTTGGATGAGGGAGTGCTTCAAAAATGTTTTTGGATCAACTTAAGAGAGTTTTTAAAAAATGCTTTGCAATGACTCAAGAGATTTTGAAATTGTTTTTGAGGTCTTGTTTTTGCAAACCTTGGATGGATAACTTTGGAATGTTTTGATGAATTAGTTTTTGAAAGTGATTTTTGAAAATAGCTAAAGGTTTGGAATCCTAATATGGACAACCTTGGGGGTTGTTCTTGATATGTCACTTTCCTTTGAGATCCCTAACCATAAGAGAGTTAGGGATACCTTAGGTTTGTGATCTTTTGAAAATATTTTGGAAGTACCTTGGCGTTGGTTTTTGAAATCTCAAGAGATTTGAAGGTTTTGAAAAAATGAGTAATGAGTATAGTTTAAAATTGAAAGATCATTCAAAAAGGGATCATGAGTTAGAACCTTGAAGGGTATTAACCTATGTTAAGTTAGCTTATGGTTAAAGGTGACCTAAGGTTAAGTTGGACTAGGGTTGGCTAATTAGAGTAAGGTTAACCTAAGGTTAGGATGACTTAGGGTTAACTAACTATGGTTAAGTCAACATAATGGTGAGTCAACTAGGGTCAAGTTAACCTAGAGTTGGTCAACTAGGGTCAAGTTAACCTAAGGTTGGGTAACTAAGGTCAAGTTAACCAATGGTCGGATAACTAAGGTCAAGTTAACCTAGGATTGGGTAACTAGGGTCAAGTTAACCTAGGGTTGGTCAACTAGGGTCAAGTTAACCTAGGGTAGAGTCAACTAGGATCAAGTTAACTTGGAAGATGATTTTGAAAGGTTGTTTAGTGCACTTTTGGAAAGAGTTTTGAAAAATAAAATATGTTATGCGATCGACTTTGTAGGCCATCCTTTTAAAGATCATTTCCATAAAAATTTCAACTCTAGCCAAAAGAATGGTTTGTATGGGTGATACTTGGAAACCATTCTAAGGAAGGTTTCCTCATGACTATTATAACCATTATCTTGACAAGAGTATAAGAGGTCTAAAAATCAACATGATGATGACAACCTTTTAAAGTACCATTTTTAATGCAAAGATGGAGATGATGAATTTTTCGAAAACCATTTTTGAGGAAGGATCTTGAAAACCATTTTGAAGGAGATCATTCCATCAAGAGAGGGTTCCTATGGCCAAATAAAAGACAGACCACTCAAGAGAGGTTTCCATGGGGCCATTCCAACCACTAAACTTAAAAGAATGAAAACCTTGGAAATTAGAGAGCTAAAAAACAATCCTTATGCAAGTTATGAGGTCATGATGCCAAAATGAGAGTTAGGGGGTTAGTAGGGAATTATCTAAGGCATGATTTCTAAGGTCTCATCCCAAACTTCAAAAAGTCAACTCTTAGAACCATTCTTGAAAGAAATATAGAGCTTGAAAATGGCATGGAAACAAGAATAATGTGATCATTGTAGAATATGGTGACAAGCACGAAAATGAAGCCAAGCACACAAGATATGATCAAAATAGTAATATGCAAGAGGTCATGAACATATACAAGGCTTTTAGGCTACACCACATAAACAAAAGACTCCTAGGCCATACCATCTTAAAGTAGGCTAGTGAGAGATCCCCCTACACGGTGGCTCTCACTTGCTTTCCTCTAGGCATGATCTAAGAGCCCTATTGGCTCAAGCATCCAAGAAAGGGGGGTTGAAGATGGGGATTAAAATAGAAAATAGCCTAAGTAGGCTAGGAGGGAGAAGAGCAGAGTGGGAGAAAACAAAAATGTAAAAGGAATACCACCTTTTGCCTTCAACACTCTTGTAGTCTTCAATGGATGTCTTGATTGGAGCTTAAATGGCTTTAAGAAGGCTTGAAGGGCTAGAAGTGAGTGTTTATGGTGTATAAGGCTTTATAGGTGAAGTGTATAGGCTTGAGAGTAGTGGAATCTAGCCTAAGTGTTGGAGGGATGGAATGTGTATAGCGGTTCGAAGTTCTGGAGCAGTTTTAGCAGAGTTTCGCATCAATTTCGGAGTTGAAATATGCAAAGGGGGTGCTGGTATTTATAGGCAATCTGGAACAGGCCTAGCGCATGTGCTACATGCACCTCACCAAATTTTGGCCTGGCATATGTCGCACATGCCCCAGTACTGTTCTATTGCCAGAATGACATGTGGCACTCATTGTATTGGTTAAATCTCGACGGTTAACTGAAATTTAGTCAATCTGATCAAAATTTGGGTGCATGTAACATACGCTCCGTTACCGGGAATGTTCGTTTAAACTTTATCTCGATAATTGAGCCAACCGGGAAGATTTCGGAGGAATTGGTTGCACCCGGGGTGTTCTCCCGGGGCTTTCGGTGAATTTTCGTGTTTTTGAGAAACTCGAATGGTGTTTGGAAGTGTGAGATATCATCTCGAGAAATGCGCTTAAAATGGTATCTTTACGAAGGGTATGTGATATGCTCCGTGGGGTTCGAAAGTAGCTGTTTTCGTGTTGCATGATCGAGGCTTTCGGGAAGCAATTTCTTCTATCGGACCGTACCGATGGAAAGTACTCTGAAAATACTTTCAGAAATTCCCTAATTTATATATTTCTCAAGTCATTTGATGGTGCATTTTAATCAAGAAATTAGAGAAAAAGTTAACCTTGGCTGAGCGTCTGTGAAACGCTCCAGGGGTTATCGAAAGTAGTAGTGTTTGAGCCATATGATGAAGGGCTTCGGCGAGCGATCTCTTCGATCGAGCCGTATCGATGGAAAGATCTATGAACAAACTTTCGGAAATTCCCTGGTTTACGCATTTCTTAAGTCATTTGATGGTGCATTATAACCAGGGAATCGAGAGAAAAGGCAATTTAGGCGGAGCGTTTGCGAGACGCTTCAGGAAATTTTTATCGAGTTGTGGGTGTTTAGCGTCGTGAGGTCTTCCTTAGGTTAAATAAGGGTGCACAACGAGATCCTCCGTTCAATAACCTAAGATCGGTATTGTTTTGGCATGCATTCGGGTTGTTAGGGGGAAAACGGTCATTTTGGCCGGGTTTGGTTGGAAATGATCCGGAATGGATCGACGTACTGCGTTAAGCGTGTCGGGTCATTCAAGGATGATTTCGGGAGAGTCTTTTACCATTCGGTAGGGTTTGTGCAGTGTTGAAGTGTTCAGGGACAAAACGGTTATTTTGACCGGAGTTAGCCAAAATGGGACCAAATGGCGTGCGGGGGACACCTAATAGTTTAGTAATATTTTGGAAGGATGGACTTTCCGTTTTAAGAGATTTTAAACTTTCCCAAAATATACCTGGAGGCCCAAGGGGCAAGTTTGGTCATTTTTCAACGAGTCGGGCTAGCAGGCGCCGGTGTTGACCTAGGTGTTAATTCCCGAGACCGCTTGGTCTCGAAAAACTACCTGTGTGGTGTTGGTCCCTAAGAACACCTGGTCTTAGAGAGCTACCTGTAGGGTGGTGTTGGTTCTTGAAAACGCCCGGTCTTAGAAAACTTACCTATGAGGGTGGTGTTGGTCTCCGAGAACGCCTGGTCTCGGAGAACTACCAAATGACGAACATTCTACATTGGCGAGCTAGCAGGCGCCAAAAGTGAACCATCTGGAATTTGACAAGGTGTTGGTTCTCGAGATCGCCCGATCTCGGGAAGCTACCTGAATGGCGTTGGTTTCCGAGACCGCCCGGTCCGGAAAGCTGCCTGGAATGATGGTGCTTATGGCTCCAGCGGGTCCTTGTGGGCTTGAGAAGTGACCAGTTGACTGAACTGAGGATTGAAAGGCTCATCTTGAGCTTGCACGTGTTGCAATGTTTGTAAACTGAGCTCGGTCGGGCCGGAGATTGCCGAGCGGACAAAAATGGAGCGCTTACACTTTACATATACATGATTTATTGTATATAACATTGTAATCTCACAAATTTAATGTGGTGATGTGTGTTAGGTTCGGAGGCAGTTAAAGACACTCCAATTCCACCAAAAGAGTGATTCTTCTTAGTACAGTAAGTTAAGGTGGGGATATAAGATGATCTTATTCATAGTGCATTAAATGTTTTATTGTCTATATTGGTAATGATTGTTGAATTATGAAATGACATTTGCATACAATATATCTTGTGTGCATATCTTACATTGCACAGAAGAGATTTAGTCAATGTGGGGCTAATCTAAAGGGTGTTAATGTGGGGACATTCTTGATAACAAGTCATCAATATATTGAGCCAATGTTATCAAAATAGCGTGCCCATATGTGGTGTATCATACATTGCATTACAAAAGGCATTTCCTATTGTTGATGGTAGATTATTTATTGATAATTAATTCATTGAATGTTTATCATTCCTTCCTTATGAGTTTGATTATCTTGTGAGCACGTTGATATATAGCTCATACCTACATAGATTGTTTTGTAGGATAATGAGAAATGTTTAGTTCACTGTTTATATTGATGTTGATGTTGATGTTGAGTTGGAGAGTTTCGAGAAACTCTTTAGTCGAGTTGTTGGTCGTGTACATTGTTATACATTGTGTTAGAATTATTTTGGAGTTTCTTTACATTTGGGTCCTGTAATGATGTATAAGATGGTTTTTAATTACCTCCTTAATGTACCTTGATGGTTTTGGGATAGTTTAATATATAATAAGATATTATTTTTAATTATAAGATTCTTATCTTTAGAATTATTGTAAGATTTCGCTTACAGGTTAGAGACCTATGCGATCACGTTTGACTTAAGACGGTGTTAATGACGCTTGATTAGGAGTGGACGTGACAGTAATTTCTTGCAAAGTTCCTCCAATGTTTTATTAGTACGTACTTAACAAATGTTCTCCTCTAAAATAACAAGAACTCTATGGAGAGGCCAAGACCAACCAAAGCAGAGATAGGGAAACCTAGAGTTTAATAGAGCATAAATTTAGGAGTCCTTGTGGACCTTGTTCAATTTGTCGATATTTCAACAATGAATGTTTCCCCAGATGAGACCTCCCAGAGAAAGTGACAGGAGATTTGTGTTAATTATAAGAATCAAAGTTACCTAATCTATCTGGAATTTGCAAAATTTAGTCAACAGTTGAATGAATAATGATAGAGCGGAATAGATTCGGTGGCTTAGAAAGAAGAACCCAATTAAACAATAACCATGGCAAAATGTGTCGACATACCCTAAGAATAAACTATTAATTAAGCAACTTAAAACTGTACAAGTGTCAAACGTTCAAATCAGGCAAGAAACAAAGTTCAATTCCTATGCTGGCAGCAGCCTGCCATGGCGGACCCATAAGCAAACCATGGCAGCAAAAGGGGCAATACCTCATTGGCATTACCCAGTTCAATCATCAATCTTTCATAACTTCATATCTTGTCAAATCTTACCAAGAGACAATTTTTTCAAGAAGATAAGATGTGAGCTTAAGGCCCATGTAGCTAGCATGTTCCAGCATGAGAGAGAGAGAGAGAGAGAGAGAGAGAGAGAGAGAGAGGACTTACTAGGACTACACTGGACACGATGGGCCCTATCCGGACAGAAGCAACTGAAATGCTAGGAACTAGCATTAAACCCACAAAGCCCTCCACTTCCCTCATACACACTGCAATCACTAGCCTTCCACTTCAACACAAGCCCCCACCCAAGCACCTCTAAGTAGTCCCCAATCCCCTCGTCCGCATACAATTCAACCGGCGCCAATACGTCGATCGTACAAACTTCCAATGCGTAGCCCAAGTTTCCATTGTTGCCAAACATTGCCAGACCCCAACCGTCTCCATTCTCTGCAGCACAGCCAACCTTGTAATCCAGAAATTTACAAGGTTGGCGATGTGACTTACTGGTCTTGATGGAATTCTTTCAGGTATCCGATTTACAGAATACCAATGGGACCGACATTAAAAGATTTGGATGCTTGCTTTCTGACTTTCCATACCCTTCATACGCCTTTGTCAGGTAACTAAAAATTTTTGTTGTCAGTTTGTCAATAATACATTATACATACTAGAATTATTTATCCACGTGTTCTCGTGGTACTCAGTATATCATTCTGGATAATCTTTTGCTAGTGTTATTTCCTTGTTTCTGTAGAGATCAGTGTATCTTGTCCCGGAGCTGTAAATTTCAGTTTTTTAGACAACTATTTGTACCTTGTTAATTCCATTACATACCGGTCGATACGGTCCCAAACGTACTGGTCCGGCAGGAAAACGATATACACTGCAGGCAGTTCAGTCCCGGCTACTGTCCCGCCTATTTCCGGAATTTTCCGGCGTGTTCCGGTGTTCCGTCCGAATTTTGTCCATTCCGGATTGTTCCGGTGCGGCTCTTGTAGGGTAGTTTTATAATAAAAGCAAGCTTGATACCTTTTTATGTAGCTTAAAACTGATATAATTACAGTAGTCAAACCTTTTTATGTAAGTTAAAAGTGGTATAATTTCAGTAGTCAAAGACGCACTCTCTCTCTCTTTATCTCCATTACATGACATCCCTCTCGACTTTTTCTCCCTCTCTCTCATGACCTCATCTGAAATTCTGAACCACACTCCTCTCTCTCTCTCTCTCTCTCTCTCTCTCTCTCATTTGACTAAATTTTTGGTATTATTTGGACTTCTCTCTGATTTTTACAATATTTTTAAATTTAAGAGTTTAAAGATTTTAACTGTCAGGTCAAAATATGTTGAATAGCTGGGAGGTTTTTTTGTTTTTCCAAATATGATTAAACGTATTATTGATAAATATAGATCATTTGATCTCATATTGTATACAAATCTTATAAATAAATATGTACATTTGTAAAAAATATATAAATATAGCAATAAATTCATATGTTTTTGAAAATATATGACAATAAATCTGAAACGGTATGCTAAAATGCACCAGTATGGTACCGGTACATATCATACTAACAAAAAAAATAATACGTTGACCGGTACGAAATTGACAACTATAATTTATACAGTTGATGCTGTAGGCCTCTTTTCACTTTTCAAAGACGACTATTTTTACAGTTGATGCCTGAGTTACTCATAAATATTATGCTTTCGTCTTTAATCAAGTTTAATTGCATATAGTTTGATGTCATACCAGATTGACCCCCTCCCTCTCCTCTCGTTTATCTGCTATATATTGCTTTGTCACTGGTCCATCCGTCTTGATTCTTTTCCAAACTCCAAACCCAACCTACATGAGAAGTCTTTCATAATATTGTCTTTACCTTGGGTTTGCATTTTTTTTTATTTTCAAAAAAAGTTCTGAGAAAATAATCTTACCCATTTTCTTTGTGGAGCGTAATAGTGTGACACTTTGTGTGGGTTTTGTATGTGAGTAGCTGTATTTGACGTGCAATCATGCACGGGGTCGAGTTTATAAAGTAGTATGTTATTTTGTTGTACTTTCATGATTATGACAGGCTCTCAAAGTGTTCACACCCCGGTTGTGACTTATCCCAGTGAGATGGATGGTTTCCCCAAGATTTCTTTACCACTATTTGGTCTTGCTTCCTGCAAGTTCAAGGGATCCTGGTGGACACCTAATGGGGGAAATGAGCGACAATTGTTGAACTCCCTGTTGCAGGCTGCCAACAAATGCCTAACTTGGCTCCAGGTCAATCACCCGGATTTTCTGTTTTTTTGTCGTAGATAATGTTAGAATAATTGGGTGTAAACTCATTATTTTGTTGATCTTTGAGCCAATATAAATGTGAGATCCATGCATCCTTTGTGTCGGGTCATTGGTGCGTTGGATTTACCTCCGAGAGGAGATGAATCTAGACTATTTACTTGCTCAAATCCGTGTAGGATTGAATGAGTTATTGGCCTCCAAAGTCACCCCCTTGAATATGGGTTATGTAGTTGAAAGTGGGTAATCTCACATTAATTTCTTATGAGAAATAAGTTGTCCATATATAACCCAAGTTTGAAGTAAGGTTTAGGCCCCAAAGAGCACCCCACTTTTGTGGAAGGGGGAGGACCTATAGAACCCATGAGTTGACCCAATACTCCACACACGCGCGCGCCGCCGCCATCTGCCCGTCCGATTGGGGACAGGTCGTGAGTTCAAGTATTATCTTTTTGGGTTAGGGTCGGAATTAAATTATTTTATTAATTAATTTCTGACGGTTTGACCGAACAAGTGCGTCCCTCCGGTAAGGGGCTATTTGGCTGCTGATACCTGTTCGAACCAGTGTTTCGAATAAGCACATTCTAGCATTCATAATATTGAAAAATTCCGAATTGTTGCATACAACGAATTCTTCTTCCTTCCGTAATTTCCTGAGAGAGTTCAAATCATCTGGTGAAGCTGCCCAACATCCCGTGAGCACCAACTGTGGGGGGTGAATCTGTCTTTAAGGAAAGAGTGTGAAACACTTGACTCGATCTATCTTTCAACTTGTACATTTTCTATTTTTGTGAACGACAACTGGGTAAGTCGTTACAATTTAGTTTGTTCTTATTTAGATTCTAATTGTCTTCTAGTTAAAATTACTTCTAGTTAATAATTAGATAATTCGTGTTATTTTATTGTTTGTAATCACTAATTATACACATAATAATTAAATAGGGATTATTATATATATATCCAACAGAAAAAATTAGGAGATGACTTTACTCTGTTTTCTCATGTATAATTCTAGGAGAGAAGCCCAACTCATTCCTTTATAGAGGCATGATTCTCTTTTGAGTAAAGTCTAATGTTGGTTTTTGTGGGGATCAAGATGGAAAGTTGATTTGGCGTTTCTCTGGTTTGGTTTCCTGTTATTGTTACATTTTGAAGAAAAGCAAAAAAAGCAAAAGAAAAGAAACTTAAACAAAAAAGAAAAATGCAAGAAAAGAAGAGAGTAAAATGCTTAATTAAGATATGAGGGCAAGTATAATGAGGGTCAATGCCAAATGAGGAGAGAAAATGTAAGAGTTAGATGCAGGGGTGAGATAAGCCTGGGTAAGCAATGGTTTGGCTTGCTATCAATGAGAGGAAATTTCTTCTTGCTTGTTTTTTCCTATATCTATTTCATATATAGGTAAACTATATTGGAGAACAGGCTCTATTTTGTGTCCCGAGTACGTTGTAATATTTTATTTAACATTTTAAGGGAATTTTGATACAAGATATCAAATTGTAGCTGCCCCATCATATGTATCACAAAAACTTTTTTAGTTGTTTGACGAGAAATGTTATCTGAAGAGTATTGTTCCTAATGAAGTGATGCTTAGGGATTATTGCTGTGCATGCTTTTTGCACGTTTTTAGCTATATTAGTTGCTTCTGTAGTACTTTTTTATATGCGTTTTGTCCATGCCTTAAATGTGTAAATTGCTGCTTCTGGCATGATGAACTGCGTAGCGGTGCAAAGGCTTATGTGACTTGCCAATTTGTTATTTTAATCATAAAGGTCCGAGTTCCTTATAAATTGGTTGCTGGTGAGTTAATGTTGAGGCTAAACATGCCAGTATTATGCCGATCAATTTGGATTCATGCTTGTTTTTTACTTTCCATTTACTCATTCATGCTATTGTGCTACATATGTTCTGGTTGTTTACATCTTCATCTTGTTGAAAATTAGTGCTCTAATTTTGTTTTACGTAGTTGGACGCCAGTTGCTTTCATCTCGATCTGATTCATTTTAGAATTTGAGACTTTAAATGAAGAATTTATAGATCTCAAGAGTCTGGATATTATAGGTTTTCATTTCCCTCTTGGTGGTGCCTTCTTGGTTCTCTTGGATAACTTCTTTACCTGCTCTTGTCCGTTGTGGGAAACTTTACATGCTTCTCATTACACCCGGGTGTTGCGACGTTTCACTTTGAGAGAACGTCCAATGACAATTTTATTCGAAAAAAACTTGTAATCCGCTTCACCCTGTCACCAATAGTAAGGGCTTGAGGTATAAATAAATGGGTTAGAGTTAGGGTATGAAGAATAATATAAAATCCAAAATGTGTTTAGGACGGCGTAGGATATAGGTTATTTATCTTGCCCCCACTCTAGTTATATTATGAAATTTTCAAATACTTTTATTATACTTTACGGCTTGCTTGGTATAGTTTTTTTCTTGCTTTTTTGACTTGTAATAAAAAAAAGCTGATTTTTTTTTAATTTTGTTTTGTTTTGTTTACTTATCTTAGCTTATAAAAGCAAAAAACTTAAAAAAAATTTTAATTTTTTTTACTTATAAACAAAAAAAAAAACTAAATTTAAGCTCTATCAACTGAGCCTTAATAATTATTAGTATATAGAATTATACATTAAAAGTTTTAATTTTACTTCTTAATATTGGGATTTAGTCTTTCTTTTTTAATTTTACATCATAACAGTATTTGTATAATTTGTATTATTTTTAATTTCAAAAACAAAAAATTTTGAAATTTTATTATACGGTTCAACTCATTATAATTTGAATTTCAGTTAACTTAAATGGAACGATGATAAGATAGGGAGGTTCGACTCACAAGTTTGAGATGGGGTGTAGTGTAGGGTATAGTTTTTTTATTAGAAGTCCAATAGGGTTTAGTAGAACCATTCCTCTTGTCATTCCTAGTCCTAGACTCCTAGCTAACCTTTACCACTTTATCAATGACGGCTTTTGACTGAAATTCCAACAATGAGGTGCCGGTTTGAGATTGAGGGATTGAGGAAGCTAAAGTCCCCGTACAACCTCGTATCCAAGGTCTATTTGTCTTGCTAACTAGAAAATGCTTTTTTCTTTTCACTAACTGGCAGATAAGATTACTGTCTACACGAGAATCGACTAATGTATATTTTACACATTACAAAAATAATGATTAATTTGATAAAAGCACTAAGAGAGTTCAAACTTAAGACTTAAGTATGAGGAGTAAGTGGTCAAGGGATAACTCTTGTGATTAGGCCGGTTCAAGAAATTAATTAACAATAATGTGGAAGTGTTCGTATTTTTTTTTTTTGCGAGTGCATGGTTTATGATTTCGTTTTATTTCGTCAAAAAGTGGTAAAAAAAACTGGCTAGGAAATCCGAATGAGAGAGAGAGAGAGAGAATGTATTTATAATTGAAGTAAACATTCTAAGAGGGAAAAGGAAATAAAATATGACAGATGACAACCAATAATAACCTTCACATTGTAGGTGTACGTTTCATATTATCGGCCAACTTCATTCATAAGGCCATTAAGCTTCCTCTCCAATGCCTCGGAACAAATCTGCCCCATCATGTGGTAGAAAGACATCCGGTCAGGTCAGACAGCTGCTCTATTGACATCTTCCCCATTATAGTCCTTGCAACTCTCTCCCTTTCTTCATTCATCCTCAACCTGTCTATGTACGCCGAAGCATTCCTGACCGTTGCCCCCATCTGCTTCAGTCTATTCTCCTGTTGCAAACTCAACGCCGTATTCTCCTGCAAACATATGTACCCAATATAGTCAGCTTTGACGACTGTAAACACTTCATAGTTGTTGAATATGGTAGGAATCAAGTATCAAAATTCCATTTCCATTAGTACGGAAATGAAAGCATTTTGAAATATTTTAGAAGTAACAAATATTAATATAACAAAATACAACTTTTTGCTTTTTTTTTTTCAAACAAAATTGTAGAGTATTTATGAAATTCCTGAATTTGATATATTATGCTTGTTTTGGGGCTTCTCGCTATGTTTTTGTGTATTTCAATAGAAACACAAAAAATTTATTATTTTATTAGTGTTTGGTTTCGTTCTCGCAAGAAACGTGTCCATTTTGACCGAAACAAATAAAAATTTGTTCCTTACTAGACTGGTAGAAATAGATTTGATTTGGCTGATTTCTATGAAATAAAGTCAACTTTTTCATTTGGGTAAGTGATAAAACTTGCCAAGAACGACAGTTTTGTTGTTTCTGAGTTTTTTGGAACCATTTTCTAGGTTAGGTTTTCTTAATACCAATTCAAGCATAAATTCATCTCTTACCTCCAGAAATTCAGCTCCCGGTCCGAGTTCAGACTGTCGGGCTGAAAGTGTCCCCCGGCCGGTGCTATACATGTCTTTAGCAATCGAGAAACTCCGGACGATAGTCTTTCTCTTCTTCTCCATTTCCTGATCAAGCTTCGGAGATTTCGGTATGGAAGCCGAATCATTCAGCTTCTTCTCATAAGCTATTACAGCTTTCACAAATTCCTACACAATAGCAAAAATACAAGATCAAAATTCCTCTGCCTAGCACTGGAGGATGAATTCATGCAAAAAATTACCTGATATGCAGATGGGCATCCAGGGTAATCAAAAGCATCGGAATCCTGGTGGCGCATTCGCTCCGGATGAAATTGAAGGCCCATGATGAACTTACCCTCTTCAGGATTATAGGCATCAGGGTCATAGAACCCTTCAATCAACCCGTCCGGAGCGCAAGCCATCGGAACAAATCTCTGAGCTAGTCTCTTAACACCTTGTGGTGGTAACTATTCACAAAAATCTCCATTTTCTCATCTTCTAGAGACTCTTTAAACCAGAGTTCGAAAGGGGTGTTCTCAATCACCTTCACCACGTGCCTATGCCCGTCGTAGTTTTCATTGTTCATGTGAATTACTCTCTGGTATTCTGGAGAGTTCTTTAGGAGTTCTTTATCTACATCTTGGTAAAGGGTACCCCCACAAGCAACGTTAAGGACCTGTGACCCTCTGCAAATGCCCAAGTAGGGTATGTTCTTTCTAGGCAAAGCTTTGCTAGCCGCAGCTCGATTGTGTCTTTCTCTGTGGCGGTGTCACTTTCGTGCAGTTGCTTGATTTCTTCGAGCTCTTCGGCTGAAAAGCCGGACAATTCAGCGTCGTAGAGGGATGGATCGATGTCCTCGCCTTCGCAGAGGAGCACGCCATGGATTGGTTCTAAGCTTTCGAGCAGTATGTGGACTCCATTGACTCTGGGGACGATGACTGGTACTGCTCCATAGCTCACAATGAGATCTAGGTGATATTCTCCTGCTCATAGTAGGGAAACTGCTTATGTTACATCAATAATTTGGATTTATATAGGGATGATTGGTGTGGGATTTAAATCTTTAATTATTGCAATATTCAAGAGATTGCTTGCTTGTATGTATATAATCACAAAAACATATATAAATAAACCACCAAACAAGCCAAAAGACACAGCTAGGTAGCATCAATCTCATTTAAGGCCTTCTTTAAATGTTTTAGGGTAATTTACGCTTTCTACTTTTTATACTCAATCTCACTTAGTCCTTGACTTTTAAATTGTAACAGTTTATCCATCAAATTGCAATTTGGAGTTTTCGTCAGCTGTTATCCAGCTGATGGAAAATGCCCTGGAGAGACTAAATTTAAACTTTGTGCAAACTGCAGGTGCTAAGTGTACAATCCTGGGCCAACAATTACATTTTTTTTTCTGTTAAGACAATCACAAGTAAAAGTTATGACAGGTAACATCTTTGCATTTTCTACATAATTTCACTTTATTCCCTCATGAACATTTTTTATTAGAGCTAATTTTCTCATTTCAACTTAACCCAATGCTGTGTTTGGAATCTAGGATTATTAAGAGAAAAAAAAATGAAAAGTTAAGGAAAAATAGAATAAAATTACAGATGTTACTTCTTTCTTTTTATATTCTTTTACACTCTATTTTTTTGAACAACCAAACATATGATGTACTTCCGTTTCCTCTTCATTTTTCTTTTTTCTTTCCCTCACCAAATTTTTTATTCAAACATAACATATAAAGTTTAATTGTTACAATTAAAAAGTGAGAGACTTAGATGAGAATCAATGTAAAGTACAAGGCTACGAGGGCAGTTTACTCTTTGATTTTACAATGGGTTTTGGATCTCTGGTTACCAAAAATATATATATATATATATATATGAGAGAGAAAACCTTTGGAGAACTGCAAAAAACCATGGTGAATAGTTACAAATATATATATATAATATTTACAAATATACATAATGCATAAAGTCATGTATATTCAAAGATTATTTTGTATATATAACACCTATAAAACTCGCGCACACAAACACGCACTTTATATATGGTACATGCAAACACACACATCTTGATCCCAACCAAATAAGAACTCTAGCAGTTAGAGAGAGAGGGAGAGAGAGAGAGGAACAAACCCACAAAATTTACAAACTTTTTCTTGCGTACGGTTCGTCGAGAGACTATGAGAACCCTTGGAAGGATCATCGAGAGATCTGAAGCCATGGCCTTGACGAGAATCTAACCTTTCCAGAGATCGATCAAGATCTTTGGATTGTCCGGTCTTTACTAAATGATTAATGTTAGGAGTTTTACCAACTTTCTCTATTCAAGACAGATTTTCTTCTCTCTGTGTATATGTAGAGCGATACAAATACACATTCACATTCATTTGTGTATATATGAGAGAGATAGGGAGAGACGCATTCTAGGCGCCGCGTATATACAGATGTTAGCTGGCTAGAGTTTGCATTAGCGTTATCTTAGGAAACATCTGGAAGTCAAAATTGGAAAATGTTACATAAACAATTTTTATACAAAAATTATATAAAATAATATGATTGTGGTATTTTTAAATTCTAGGGGTAATTACACTTAACCTTGTGATTTGAACAAAAATCAGATAACTCTCATGTGAATTAAAAGTGAACAACATCGACCAAAGATGCCCATCCGCGATAACCGATGCAAGTCCGTCTGCACTGTCGAAGTAAACACTTCCCGCCCAACTGGCAAAACCCCTGGTTCCAACTGTTGAAGTTCCCACAAATGTTTTTTTATAGTTTGGACTTAACTGCAAAATAGATAAAAATCGTTAGAATTAAGGTAATTATATCTCAGGGGTATTTTTATCATTAAACTTATCTGTAAAATAGATGAAATCTTGACATATTTAGTGAAATAACAAAAATGCTCTAGTGAAGAATAATAACCTTTTATATTGGCATAAAGGGCAAAATTGTTTTTTTGATCTTTCATTTTAGAGAGATAAAATGAAAAAAATACCCTTTTGATAGAATTACCGTTAATTCTAACAATTTCCATCTATTTTAGAGTTAAGTCCAAACCGTAAAGAGATTTTTTTTTTTTTTCAATAACCAAACCCAACATAACCTGTTAAATGAAAAGTTTGGGAAGAGAGTATTAACTTAAAACACACACACACACACACACACACACACACACACACACACACACACACACTCATATCTCCCGATGTGAAAGAGTCTACCCAACACGAGACCCTCATATAAAATCATAAAGAGATCATGTGTTCACTTTTAAATCAAATGAGTCATTTGATTTTTGCTCAAACTATAAGGGAGTAAAGTATAATTACTCTTAAATTCTAAGTTGATGGGTTTTTTTTTTCAAACGAGAGGACCACAACTAGCCACATTACTTTGGGTTAATTTTTTTTGTTTGGCATCACTCATCAAAATTTAATGAAATATTCTGTTCTTTTATACGAATTCTTAGTGGGACTTTTAATGAAAAGTCATTTAATAGGTATTTTATTTAAAAATAATAGGATTCAACTCAGCCACATTATTGTGATTAGATACTTGTATAACATTACTCAAATTTAATTATATGCTGATGTGGAACCTCTCTTAAGTAGATAGGATCATAGAACAAATGTTTAAGAATGTGTATAGGTGTGGATATCATACCATATCATATTGCATAATTTTATATAAAAGTAGGTCATTATCACTATAATACGTGACTTATTTGGGAATTTAATTTTACTGATTGTTCTTTTGTCTCTTCCTAATCTACTCAAACTTTCTCAAAAAATGACATGAACTCACATATCAAAAAATGAAAAGTAAAACTCTGAACAAAAATTTATATTACGGATAGAAAATTGAATAATTGATTTCTGGGAAGTATAATTTCTTTTCAAACAATTAGAAATCGAACACATTAAATTTTATTGAACAACCTCAAATTTGGATTTTGATAATTCGGGGTGAGATTGCCCTAGTAAGAGTAGAAGCGGTCTAAGGAGGAGCAGTGTGAGGTAGTGAGAGTAGTGGATTGGAGTTTTATTTATTTATTATTATTATTAAAGAAATAGAGTTTTCATGTGAGAGGTGATTACAGGAAGGAACAAGAAGGAAGAGCTACTGAATATAGAGGGTGCGCACATTTAGCAACTTGTGTTTTTGTTGCAAAAGCAGTAGCAACTTTAGCAAATTGTGTTTTCTTTACATAGTTAATTAGCTAGTAAAAATTAACTAATCTTAAAAACTAATTAAATGGGATCAATACTAAGTAATGTTCCTAATCTGTCAAAAATGAATTATTACGAACTTCAGTTAGGGGAGGGTTGTGTGCATATATGTTATGTATGTATATATATAGGGATATTCATAGCGTATGTAATAAGTAAATTTAATTTGAATGTGTGTGAGAGAGAGAGACTTTGGAAGGAGGGAGGAAGAGGTACCAAGATTTATATGGAATAAATGAAAAAGAAAGAAAGAGATTGATTAACTTAATAATTAGTACTGGTTAGTTAAGTACTAAAGAAAAGTTTATTAATTGTCAATGAGAGTGGAACTATATAGAGATTAGAAAGATAAAGAGTAGTGGGGTCCATCATGTTCTTGAATAATAAGGAAGGGAGGGAGGAGCATAGATATTTGGTAAATTGTCCTTAATTAGGAATAAGCTCTAATATATACATATTATATGTTGGATGTGACACTCCAGCCGCCGATGCCTATCAGCACTAAACAACGTAGAAGAAGGAAAAAAAAAAAAAAAAAAAAAAGAAGAAGAAAAATTGGGACAAATCAATTTTTTACTTTGATTTATGAATTTATATTAATATTTTAGCTAGTAAACAATTATAAGCCTAAACCAAAGTCAAAGCCAAACATCGGCTAAAAAAAAGTCACATTCAAATTACATTAAGCTCTTTAGGCTTTAGCTGATACAATTTATAGAAACCTTCGCACACTAGATGATATCAATTCATTGTGTAAAATTTTGTTTTATGAACCAAAAAAAAAAATTTTTGGCAAAATAATGTGACAATAATATTTTTAAAATTAAAAACCAAAATAATGAGTAATTCTGGTTTAAAATAAAAGGATCACAAGTAGCTTTATTTGAAATGAATTATTTGTTCATTAATCTAACCTAAGCATCTTTCTTTTTCTTTTTTTTAACAGGCTTGTGGAATTTTTTAGCGCAAAAGCTCTAAAAGATGGTAAAAAACCAATCGTTAAGCCAATCATAGTTCAATTATATAGCTTATTTCCAGAATAAAATGGGTTACGAGCGAGTTATAGGGGACATGATTTTGTTTTGGAGTGGGTTAGAGTTTAGGATACCTTTATTAGATCCCAATCTAAATATACACCAAAATAACTAGAATGTACAATTCATATTGTAATAATACATAAATATCTCTTAGTATATATAGAGTTTAGAAAATATTTCTATATAAAAAAAGAAGTAATTACACTTTACTCCCTTTTGATTTGAGCGAAAAATCAGATAACTCTCCTATGGTTTAAAAGTGAACACATAGCTTCTGTTTGGTTTGGACTTAACTATAAAATAGATGATAACTGTTAAAGTTAACTGCGATTCTGTCACAGGATTCTTTCATTTCGTCTCTTCAAAATAAAATATCAAAAAGACGATTTTTTCTCTCTAGAGATGTCTTTTGTAGAGGTATTTTTGTCATTTTACAAAATCTCTCTTAATTCCATCCACTTTGCAGTTAAGTTCAAACTACAGGGAGGTTGTATGTTCACCTTTGAACTACATAGGGATCATCTAATTTTCGTTCAAATCACAAGAAGATACACACCTAAAAAAGTATTATCTACCACTTATTGAGTAGACTAATTGTTATTTTTAAAATATGTAAAATTTGGAAAACCTTGTTTATGTGCTAAATAAAAACATATGAAATATGCGAGTTGACCTGATCCAATTTGATTTGGTCATAATTGGAGATGGAGTTAGAGGACTCAACACGGGTTCAAAACAAGGTGTGGGGAGATTGTTTCTATTAAGGTCAGGATAGGTAAAGATGTAAAATGAACCAAGCTATTTGAACTTGACTTGCATTTAACTCTTTAATATTTTTTTTAAAATCAACTCGTTATATAAATAAATTAAATTTAAATATATTTTTAAACTAATTAAAATTTTTAAATTAAATTTAAACAATCTACTATTTCATTCGTTCGGAGTTCGGTTTTCTTGATACCATCCCAAATATTATGTAATTATTTGGTTTTTTTACCAAAGTAATTCATATTTTTAAATTTATTCCCAAAATATCAATTTGGCAAATGTTATTTCCAAAATACCTTAAAACGCAATTTATTATTGCATTTTTTTTTAAAACGCAACTCTAAATTATTGCGTTTTTATGAAAAATGCAATTACAAATTGAGTTTTTCATAAAAAAATAATTATTTATTTGTAAATGCGAAATTACTAAATATAATTTATATATATGTTTATAAACTTACAAAACTAATTTCAAATTATTTTTTACTTTTTAAAAATTATTAAAATCATTGTTAAAATAATTTTTCTCATCCATTTATGTCAAATTCATGATAATAATATATTAATTTAAATTAACATATTTTTAAATTTTACTAATTATAAATTATTTACTAATTTTTATGAATTTAACATAAATTTATTTCCATTAAGAACATGTTGCTAATAATTATGAAAATCCTAATTTTTAATTTCATTTTTACAAATGGAGTTTTTAATAAAAATAAATAAATTATCTAATTATTATTTATTTCTAAATACGAAATTAATAAATACAATTTATATATATGTTTATAAACTTGCAAAACTAATTTTAAATAATTTATTAAAAACTCAATTTTAATAAATAAGAATTAGATAATTTATTTTTTTTATTAAAAACTCAATTTTTAAAAAACGAAATTAAAAATTACTATTTTCATAATTATTAGCAACATGTTCTTAATGGAAATAAATTTATGTTAAATTCATAAAAATTAGTAAATAATTTATATAATTACTAAAATTTAAAAATAATTTAATTTAAATTAATATATTATTATCATGAATTTGACATAATTGAATGAGAAAAATTATTTTAACAATGATTTTAATAATTTTTAAAAAGTAAAAAATAATTTGAAATTAGTTTTGCAAGTTTATAAACATATATATAAATTATATTTAGTAATTTCGTATTTACAAATAAACAATTATTTTTTTATGAAAAAATCAATTTGTAATTGCGTATTTCATAAAAACGCAATTTATTATTGCGTTTTTCTGAAAAACGCAATCATAAATTGAGTTCTTTAGAAAAACGCAATTTAGAGTTGCGTTTTTAAAAAAAATACAATAATAAATTACGTTTTAAGATATTTTAAGAATAACATTTGTCAAATTAATATTTTGAAAATAAATTTAAAAATATGAATTGCTTTGATAAAAAAAACCTAATTATTCGGTCGTATTGAAATATCACATCAACCTTCCTTCTTCACAATGCATTTTGTCCTATTTTTGCTAGGTGGGCCTGGTGGCTGGTCTGTTCTGCACTTAGAGACTCATTACCGGACCCATTGCATTTTTCCACGCTGCACCCAAAATGCCAATCTATAGTCAAAGGAAGTGGTACAACGACATACCTCTCTTTAATTGATTGATGATAAGTCCTTCAACAAATTGACATTACCATTTCTCGCTATCTCTCTCTCACTCTCACAAAACAAAGCATCCAAATTTAAATCCCTGTCCTGCCATAAAGGCCCCTTATGTTTCTCATCAAGAGTTTTTTCTTTCTTTTTGTTTTTTCCACAATCAGATCTAGAGAAATAATTCCCTAGTTTAAGACCATTTACATGACAATATGACATGACTGTGATGGTTTCGGCCAATAAAAATGTCAGTTGAACTCCTAGAGTTTGACCTGGCCTGGATTATCTTAGATCACTGAATAATTTTTTCACTTAAAATATAAAACGGCACTAAACAATTTTCACAAAATAAAAAAAAAAAAAGTTAAAGAGAAAATCTTGAAACAAGTATCTCTAAGACTCTAATTGACAGGAGGAATTTTGAACTAGAGTTCCGCCAAATTTCATGCAATTCTAAAGTGTTTGATCTATGATTGGACCAATTGATTTTCTAATTGTTAAATTTTGACAACTAGAATTGTATTTCATTGATAAAGGTGTTTAACCTTTCGAAATTATTAAACAGAGAAACTGTGGATACTAATCCAACAATTTTCTATTCTATCCATTTGAGTCATGTAGTAAAGTAAGATGAAGTAAAGACAGGCTCACAATAAAGTTGCACACTATGGATCATGAAATCTTTGTTATGATGCCTTTCGTTACTTTATATTGAGTGTAGTCAAATAGAATCAAAGAAGGTGTTGTGTTAATTCTTGACCAATGTTTGTGACTTCAGTTTGTCAAAAATTGATGTAGAATTTCAAATTCACAACGTGAGAAAGAAGGGGCATGATGCCATCAAATAGACTTGATTGTGAATTTCTAGATTCGCAATTTTAATTCTAAAATGAACATACGAAATTTAATATCTCTCAGTTTGCATGGATGATAAGGTAAGAAAAGATAATAAGATTTATGAGTAAGAAGTGCACTTGCATCAAGCGCTGCATGATATAAGTCACGTCAGCTATAGCTCACTAATAGTTGATAGGTTACAACTGATATCGCTTGTATCAAGCGATGCCTGACTAATAGGCGCGTCCGATGCTAACATTCACCTAATGAGCAATTATCAATCACAAGCCCAGTGATTGGCTAGAACTGATCTCGTTTTTTTATCATATTTTTTTGGGTAACAGTTTTTATTACTTCTTACACTTTTTTTTTTGGGTAGGTTGAAAAGAGGAAAAAAAAAAAAAAAAAAAGAAACTACCAACCCACCGAAAGTGCTTCCCTTCTGTCAGCTTCTAAAAGAGGATACAACTCCAGGGGAAGAGAAATGAGCTCTTCATCACGAATAGAGATATTGTGAGTTTCACGAGTAAGACAATCAGCGCACTTATTTTCCTCTCTAGAAGTATAGCTAAGCCTCCATTGCCAAGAGCAATGCAAAAGCACTAGATAGTCATTAATGAGGATCCCAGCTGAATGGTTGTCGGGGTCTCCATTCAAAATAAATAAACAAGATTGTCACAATCACATTAGCTAGATCCCATAATTATGCGATGAGGAAAGCTAGCCAATGGTTAGAAAATTCTATTTAGATTCTATAAATTTTGAATATTTATGATAAAAATTAATGTATTGGCTCATCATATTTTAAAAGCTTTACTTTTATTTTTTTAAAATTTAAAGTTTTTTGCCTAAACACCCTATCAACAAAATTTCGGTGGCTAACCATCACAATACTTATAGTATAAACGGTGGTTCAATATAAACTTAAGAGAATAATCGGCCAATCATCAAATATCAGCAAAAACGGAGGCAAAAAGGGTTATGCGGGGCATGCCCCCCTAAAATTTTGGGAATCTCTCCAATAGTGATATAAAATCTTGGGATATATACATTACATGAGATATGAGCCCTTAAATTAGTTCCTTGGTGATCAATACACCAAGAAATAAGTTTTGAGTCTATCTGTTTTAATTTTCTGTCTTGTTTTGGTTGAGTTTTAGTTTCCTATCTTGTTTGGTTTTCTATATTGATGGTATAAATTATATTTAGTAATAATTCTAATTATTTTGGGCTTTCTAAACATAAAATTTCTCTCTCCCTCTCCACTATCTATATCTCTTATTGTCCACCTTCTCCCGTCCACAAGGTACTAATATTTCAATAATCAATTAATTTGAGTATTTTTATCTTTTCTTGCCTCAATTAGGATAAAAAAGAGTTGCTTTAACATGTGATTTATACCCTAAGTTTTACTATTTAGATACAAAAAAACATGTTCATAGTTATTAGTAAAATTTCTCAAATTCGTGATAGCGTAAAAAAATTTTAATTTCATTATATTTAACTCTTTAACTATTGAGCTATAGATTTGATTCAGTACTTGAGTCCTATAAACCTACTTATTTAGATAGAGGTTTAAATTTCACCGGCCTCATCCATTACTCCATTGCCATGTATAAAAAAATAAAAAAACTCATTAACTATTATTTTCTTATTGTCAATGCGAACCCAATAAAAAATTTCTAGTTCAGTCGATGGATACCAGTAGAAGAAAACATTGAAAAAAGTAGTTACATGATATCACTTCATTTTAACATCTCTCACCCCTTAAAGTTTGGCATATCAACACTTAGACCCACACCTTTTAAACATGGACAGCTAGACCCCACCGTTACACTCAGTTCACCGCCGTTAATTTGTGGGTGAAAGCTCTAATTTTTGGGATAAAATTAATGGAAAAATAAAAATGTTTGTGTAGACGTTGGCAGTGGTAGCGGTAGCGTTGCTGCCATGGTATTGGTGGGTGGTTGGGAAAATAAAAATGATACCTGTTAATGTTTTATGCTCTGTTTTTATTATTATTTAGGATTACTGAACATAGATTGATTAAATGCATTAATGTATAGATATAAAATGACCTGATGGTGTTGCGTGTGTGGCTATGATCTTCTTCATTCTGTAGACATCCCCAAACTGGAGCAAAAAATTGAAGCAGTCATCTCCAAAAAGGAGATGGTTTACAAAAGGACCATTTGAAATTTTAGCGCTAAGATACTCTCATTTCCTGTGCTTTTTGCAACATCACTCAAAGGCTATGCAAAAAATCAAGAAACAAAAAGGGGTGCCAAAAGTCAAATAATGCCCATCCATTTCTAAGAAAAACTGTCAGCGATCAATTCCATTGTCATAATAATGGTAACAGGAAGAAGAAATATGGTTCATTTTTATTAGCCATTAGCAGATAAATACAACATGAATTTTTTTGCCTATTATTTTGCTTTCACTCCTTATCAAATTGTCAGTTGCATATTTATTTTTTTGAAAGGCCTTCTTAGGATGGGAGCATACGATATTTTTCATAGTAAAAAAAATCTAGAAGTCATAACCAAATTTATGTGTGTTATTAGTCTTTGGTGTTATTTACTCTACTAAATTATCATTTCTCTTGTTAAATTAAAGCTTGGCTTTTGTGCTGCAGATTGTTAAGTTTTGTGAGTGTCATTAAGCAAACCATATGTAATCATTTCTTTTGTGTAAACAAAAATAAAGGTAACAAAATTGGTCATTTCGTATGGTAAAACTACTCATGCATTTTTCTTCATTTTTTATTATTGGTAATTTCATCTGGTCAAAGTTGTCATCAAACGAAAAGAACTAGACGGAGCTAACGGTAGGGGTCTAATTAAAGATACTCCAAAACCTCACGGTTTAGATGTCCTTTTTTCAAAGGTAGTGGATCTACCTGCTGATATTCCAAACCTCAGGGGTCTAGGTGAAATTAACCCATTAATGAAGCTCAAGCTCTCATAAGTGAAAGAATTAAAAAGCCGGAAGGCGGTAGACCCGTTTATCAAAAGCAGAGCGAGTGAAGAAGAGTTGAAGACAGAGAGAGAGAGAGAGAGAGAGAGAGAGAGTACAGAGAGAGGCTTTAATGGCAGTGTCAGTCTCCATTGTGGCCATCGTCACTTCTCTTCACCTCATCGCCTTCGTTCTCGCCGTCGGCGCTGAGCGTCGCCGTAGCATGGTATACTTCTTGTATACATATATATAAATTTTGTTCTGTATTCCGCAAAATTCTATCTCTGAGTCTGTGTTTGGATGTAGGCGAAAGTGGTACCCGACGAGTATGACGAGCGAACATACTGCGTTTACAGCACCGACGCGTCAACGGCGTACGGGCTGTCGGCGTTTGGGCTGTTGCTGTTAAGCCAGACGGTGGTTAACGGCGTCACTAAATGCTTATGCTTCGGCAAAGGGCTCATGAGTGGGAACTCCACCACTTGGGCCGTCTTCTTCTTTATATTCTCCTGGTATAAAATTACTAAACTCTCCTCACTTCTCAAAACAATTTTCCATCTTGATGATCTAACGATTTAGATTTTGACGGTGTTATCTGGGTCCCACTCACCGACTAACAGTGGACCCGCGTGAGGGCATAACTGTGTAAAACTCACTATTTTTGGGGGTGTTAATTATTAGCAGAGTACTGGCCCTCCGTTATCAATTCTTGCTGTGTGTACTGCATTACTGTGTCCTGTGCCGTTTGGGTTGGTTTTGGAGCTAATTATTAAGCAGCACACGTGATATACCTATCCATGTCACAAATAAATATTTTGATTGTTTCAAATAATTTGATCTAGATCACAATGCTTCTATTATAATAGTTCTTATACATAGCGCACACATTAGCTTTTTTTTATTTGTTTTGGATCTTCCATAATTGGTGAACTCTAAAAATCAGGTCTATGAAAAATGCTATTCTTACCAAAAAAAAAAATTGTGTTAGAATGATGTCACACTAACATTTTGTAATTATTAGTCATCATGGTTGTTAGTATTTTGTTTTAAAATGATAGATTCTCGTTCAACCACGTCATTCTCTATATAAATTTTTTTCTTATTGTATAGAATTACCCTTACAGTAGCCATGGCATTGTTATTTGTGATCTTTCTGGCACAATGTAAGGTCCTTCTTAACTGGGGTGGTCCTATCTTTTGAAAAGTTCACTATTTCACCGGATTTTAAGGCTTAAGTATGGGGTTTTTATGTTTGGCCATCAAATATTGCTGTGTGAAATTGAATCTTAGTTTTCTATTTAACGCTCTTGGAAAAGTAATTCCCGTTCTAATGCTTTTCATGCCTCTCATGCTGTTATTTGGTGAATGTTCGACATGTTGGTAATTTCTTTAGGAAAGTGTTGCTCTGTGAAATATAACTCATATAATTGAATAGGAAACCCTCATGGATCAAAAGAATCTTGTTTGAAGAGAAAATCCTATGCTTCTGCTTATGCATAGCTTGGCGCAACTGTGAGAACACCTTGTGTGTTGGGCTGCCTTTTAATGGTCATGCTGGGATTGGTGCAACGAGCCAAGAATTTGGCAATTTAGAAAAGAAAGATTGTAGCCATCAGGCCCGCCACCTATGACCATAGAGTAAATGCCAAATGAGGCCTAATTTCATATCAATTTGTTACAATGATGCTAAGAATATGTGTGTGTGTGTGTGTGTGTGAGAGAGAGAGAGAGAGAGAGAGGCGGGGGGGGGGGGGGGGGGGGGGGGGGGGGGGGGGGGGGGGGGGGGGGGGGGGGGGGGGGGGGGGGGGGGGGGGGGGGGGGGGGGGGTGGGGGGGGGGGTGGGGGGGGGGGGGGGGGGGGGGGGGGGGGGGGGGGGTGGGGGGGGGGGGGGGGAAGACACCAAACTTACATGTCGAGCACTCTCCGCGCTGTTGTAGCAAGAAAAGTATTACAATGGGATCTATTTTTGGAAGAATAGATGGAGAATTATGTTTTGTCAAAAACTCTGGCAAAATGTGGACTTCTGGATATGGAGTGTCCGATTTTGTTATTCATGAGCTCGCTATTTATTTTATACACTTAAGGACTAATAAAAAAATATTTATGCCTTAAGGACTGACCAAAGACTCTACCCTTTAAAATGCCTAAATGCAATTTAAAGGGAGTGGCATTTAGGCTCAAGTGCCTCTGGCAGTTAATTAGAACTTGGTTAAAGGAGAGACTTGAAGTTTTGATGACATGCCTATCTGTCAGTATGCATCTGTCTGAATGGACAGTCATGGATAACAAAATAAAGTGGAACTTTTTTTTTTTTTTGATAAATCAAAATAAAGTGGAACTTATGATAGCATTACATAAAGTTATATCTTGGATGTATTTTATAGTATGTCATTATGATTTTGTTAACTTGGATTCGTGACCACAATCCATTAATCTGATAAAAATCTATAAATTTTTTTGATTGGCATAAATATCTGTAAAATTATTGGGTTTAAGTTTTTCTTGGGCAGCATGCAGCTTGTAGTTTACCGCCTTCCAGCTTCTTGTCATAGAATTGAGTTTGTCAAGTTTGTCATATGGAGTGTTAGGTCTTTGATATAAGACACAAGCTGGTGCAGACTCTTGAGGATGTACAAGACCCACTGCTGATACTTTTACCATTAAGTTCCGACTACTTGAGGGATATACCATCTTTTTTATGGAACTGATACTGAGAGAGAATTTGTTTTTCAAACATTTCTGGGTGCAAATAAAGTAGTCTTTGAGACTCCGGTAGATTTTCCATGTACTTCTTGTGCCCCTTTGGCACTTTAGTGTACTTTATCTATTAAAAAAAGGATATATATTGAACTACTTGAGCTAGGTTTGGTTTAATTTGATTGACGAGCCAAAGCAGAGTTGAATTTGACTCGCGCATTACCAACCTGCTCATGTGTTGTTGTTATGTGTTAGGCTGGGTTACAAGCTTGTTCATGACCTCGGTAGAGATCGGCCTAATTTAACCATGGTTCATGTATCCACATCTAGTGTTATGCTGACACTAGATGCATTAGCAGATTCTGTTAACAGATTATGGAGTAACAGAATCTGCTAATGCTAATGCTGATTTAGACAAATGCATTTAGCAGATGGTAGCATTGATGTCTCTAAAGGCCTTCCATTGTTAGGCTTTGACTTGTTATGGAGGGTAACACTTTATCCGGGATTTCTTCTTTTTCTTCCTTTTTTTTTATTTTATGGTTTCTTTTCAACAAAAAGTGAAAGCAAATGCTGGACTGCATTCAAATCAGGCTACGACTTCAGGGATTGAATGATGTTATCCAATAACTGACTTTAATAATGGTCGAACCCAAATGACCTGCTATGGCTGTTACATACATACATACATAGCAAACACTGCTAGAAATCTTGTTTGATGTTTTCATATTGTTCAAGGCCTCATGCTAACATGTGGAAAAAATAAACAGGGTAAGCTTTTTGGGGGCAGAGGCGTGCTTATTGGCAGGATCAGCAAGGAATGCATACCACACCAAATACCGAGGGGTCTTTGGTGGGCAGGACTTATCATGTGCCACTCTCCGCAAAGGCGTGTTCGCTGCTGGTGCAGCTCTTTCGTTGCTGTCAATGTTGGGGTCCATCCTTTACTATTGGGCCCATTCCAAGGCTGATACCGGTGGATGGGAAAAGCACCACAATGATGGACTTGGTATGACTACCTCTAATGTTGCAGAGAATCATCAGCAGCAAAGGGCTAGTGAATTTGAGAAGGTTTAATCCTGGTTTGATCAGGTTAGTAGCCGCAGTTTTGGTGACTTTTGTTAAGAAAGACCGTTAAAAAAAATCAAACTATTGAGCTTTGTACTTGTATACATAATTTCATATAGCAAGTGGAAAACAATTTATAGTATTGTGCTTGTCTATATTGTTACCATGCCTTCCCATTTCAATTTCAGTTTGCAGGGTTTTGATTTACACTGTATTTTCTTGAACACGAACTGGTTTCGGGTTTTTAGAATCCATATTGGACATGGAGGTACTGTTACTGGAGCATACAATTAACTGATTTAAGGATGCCTTTGTTGAAATAGCGGAAATCATTGGATGCTGGCAATGAACTCTTCTTCTAAGTTATGACTCGCGTGATTAAATGTTGTGATAAAGATGGTGAAAGAGAAGTTACGATTTATGTGGTAAAAGTTACAATTCTAATTGATAATCCTTGCGGTTAAAGCTACAATCTATAAGACAAAGTTACGATTCATGCGGGTAAAGTTACGATTAGAAAACTCGAAAGAAGAATTTTAACCATGTGATTCTCATACATATTTTACGCCACATGGTACGGAATTGCTGATGGTAAATGACCGCTGACTGCAGGGATTTTAACTGCAACAAAATTTTGCCCCAAATCGTTGAGTTAGGACCCCCTTTATTATTTCTATTATTGTTTTCTAGTGGTGCACTTCCTTGAGATTTTGAATGAGTTGTCTACCATGGTCCACTGCTTAATAGGAATAAATAGATATTGGCCATCATTTTGCCTTTCTTTCTTTCACTAGAATAGTTACGATATAGTTGTATCTTCTGTAGTCCACTTCCAAGCTCTACAAATGTGAAAGGGATGTTATGTTATCAATTATGTTTGGATTTTGGATTCAAGGAAAAGGAAAATAAATATTATATATATATATTCATTTTTATGAGTCATCAAACAAAAAGAAAAAAGGATATTTTTATAAATTCCTATTTTTCTCTCTCATTTCCTAAACCAATCAAATAATAGGAAGGTAATTATTTTTTCTTTTTCTCCACAAATTCAAGATTCAAATAGTGTTAAAATTAATTACTCCACTTTGAGATATATATGTGTGCACCCTCGCACACTACAAATTGCATTAGCTTTATATTAGGAAAAAGAAAAGTGCTATTTTTTGATAAAAATAATTTTTACATAAAATTTAACTAAAATGATGTGGCGAAGATATTTTTGTAATTAATGTCATAATGATTGTGTTTAATTTTAAAGTAAAAGAGTCTCAGTAAGCACATCATTTGCTACTTAAATTCTGTAAAAAATTTCGGATTACGCATATTACACAAGAAAAAATTATTTGGTGCCATCTCTCCTCTTACAATTTAGCGGGTAGTTTTGTTATCTAAGCACTGAAGTTGCTTGAACCACCCACCAAAAATAATAAAAACGACGGATAAAGTTAATTACACTTCACAAAAAAGAGAAGTCCATTGCACTAAATCGTTATTACGGTAAGCAAACTGAACTCACAAGCACTCCACATAACACAACAGGAAAATCCCATTCCCAATTTTTACCAGTACTACTAGTCCCATAATAGTATACAACAATATCACGACACTCCATGCAGGCTAATTAAGGAAAGCAGATGATCTCAGTGGCAAGACCAATTGTACCCAAGTATGTATGTATAGCACTATATATATGCAGTTGCTGGAGGAGTCTTAGCAGCTAGGGAAGGGAGAGCCACAAGTGGTAGACACCTTATTTGCATTAGGAGAGTTGATAAACTTCTGGAGGTTTGGGTCCTTCAAGTACTGGCAAAGGCAAGGCCTCTGTTCCTTTAACTTGCTGCAACAGGTTGCTGTTGGTGGCTCTGATGATATGATTGCGCTCGCGCACTGGCTTAGCTCCATCGGGTTGCAAGCAACTGCCATAGACACATGGGCTCCCTCAAGAAGTAGAACAAGCACAGCACACACTGCTACATATGACATCTTCACTTTCATTTTGTAGAGAGAGAGAGAGAGAGAGAGAGAGAGAGAGATGGGTGCCTTTGTGTAGAGCTCTAGTCACAATTTATAATGGGAGAGGGTGGAGGGAAGGAGTTGAATTACATCTCAGCAACTTCTACCTTTCTTGGTAAAGAAAATGTTATTCTTTTTATAAAATTTTTGCAAAAAGTTGAATCAAAATGATTTGACAATGTTTTATTTTAAAGTGAAAGACACTTATTTAGCCACACCATTCTATGCAAAAATACTATATAAATTTTCTGGCTATATAGTATTACTAATTTTAGGATTAGGAAATATTTTACTTTGGGTTAGATTTACCATATTATTAGCAAAAGATTTGTTTGATTTTCCAAAGAGGATATTGGCATTGGCACCTACTAAAGTTGGTGGACTTTTTTTTTATGAATTAGTGGTTGCTTTGGGGCTGAGGCATCACGCCTTGCTTATCTTTTCTTTTGCTTTTGTTATGCGCTGATTGTTCTTTTTAGACTAGGGACCCTAGCTTTGGAATTTCTTGCTTCCTTCTACTACCTATATATATGGAAAATGATTTCTTGCAGTATGGAACCTATATAATGTTTAAAATTATTAAAATGAGCATAAGATGCTAGTTCTTGAGTCACTCTATATCCGTTAACATTAACTATAAAATATATATTTTATTTTTATTTGATCATTTTTAATAATTTCTTATACATAAATAATGTCAGAATTACCGTGTACTTCGATAAGAGGAGGTTTTTACTACCTAGTCTATAGACTGCAAGAACTCTTTATCCCTATGCAATTATAGTGGTTCAAAAACATCAAACAAAAACTTCACAACTAGACGAGCTTGTTCTTTCTCTTATATACCTATTTTTGTGTATTTCCCTTATGATTTTGTACTTTAATCCAAAGGGAGACATTATGACTGTGTCGAATTGAGCAATGCAACACTGACCAAGTTATCCTCGACTATTTTGAAAAAGAAAATTTTAAATAAAAAATATTCATTTGGATCAGAAATCGATTTCCATAAAAAAAGCATAACACAAGATGACTTTGGGGTTATTTGATACACCTTTTGAGTTTTATAGGCCAAATTGTACTAGTTGCTTTATTAATCTTAACCTTAATTTGACATTTGATAGATTTCGTGACTTATTAATCAACCAGCCATGTTTAACCAAGATTAACTTACTTTAAAAACAACCCAAAAGTATTTAATTCTACCAAACAAAAGTATAAAATATATATGCACGACTAAGTAGAGAAAACATAAAACGTTTGTTTGGGCATAAAATATATTCCTAATTTTTTACTATTTGGATGTTCGAGTTGAAGAAATTTCTTTCGGGTAAAATATTTTACACCCCGTGGTCTAGATCGAATGAAAATGACTTGCCAATCAGTAAAACTTTCACGTTTGCGAGAATAGTATATAAGTAATGTTATGCTTACAAGTTGTTTGATGAATATTAGTGTTTATGTTAGTTATCTCAAAAGTTGGGAGTATTTGGGCTTGTAGCGAGTCACAAGTCTACAATTAGGTGACCCACAAATCCTTCTTAACGGCTGAATACCTGGAAAAAAATAAGAAGTATTGTTTTAAATGTAAAATATTTTTGTATATGGATACATTTTACGTCAAAACAAATAGAGTGAAAACAAAAAGGGGAAATAATCCAGTGGAGTTGATAAAGGTCCTTTAAATATAACGATGAGTTGGATTAGGATTCATATAATGTTGCTTTTCAATTGCTTTGAGAATGTTTAGAATGGAAGGATGGAGCTCTCGAGCTAGCTATATATATATCCACTTTTTATTAGTGGGGAAATGTTCTTTAGTCCACAGTTTTATAATGATACAAACCACTAACAGTACCTTAATTCTCACTTGCTAATCAATGGTCAAAGATCTTGTTTGAAATATATATACACATATACATCCGTTGAATTTTGAAACAATAAAATAAGACTAGGGTTAAATGCAATCATGCCTCTCATGCTTCAAAAAAAAAAAAAAATCATGCCTATCATCATTAGTTAGGATCATTAATCATTAACCAGAGAGAGACTCCGAGGATTAAAGAGAGTCCTAGTCTAACCTGATCAAAATTTTTAAGTAGAAGTTAAAAACATGATCTTCTGTATCGTCATACTCGTGTAACAGTCACTACCATGTTAGTATTCGTAGTTCTATATAGAAGTTTTTGTAATTGATAAAAAAAAAAATTATAACAAGGACATAAACCAATATAAATCAAGGGTCTCAAAACTTGCAAAACTAAATGTGAGAAAAATCACATTTTTGAGTCATTGGGATTGACCAGGGAATTAACCTTATATTTGAAATTTTGAACCGTCATAATTGAAAAACACAGAGCACATAAAAAATCAATAATCACGAGACCTACTGCAAAATCCATCATTAATTAGCATAGTAAGTGTCACAAGGGGATTGACTTGCGGCACTTGATACAGGCATGGCATCGAAGAAGGGGTGAGACAATTAGATTGAATATTCTTCTTATTTATTTGTTTTTTATTGATTACTAAATTATTACAGGATTCTGTAAAATGTCAATTTGGAGTGTGATATACTCACATAAAGGCATTGCATACTTCTCTTAATACTCAGGTAATTCTTTTTCATGTTATTACCATCTCCCAACCTTAAATATGGAATAAATGTGATGTATCTTTTAAATTGCAAAGCATGGAGAACATTTGTTATAACATATTTTTTTCTTGATTAGCTAGAATATTGCATTTCAATGATGGACTGATTGTATATTTCAGAGATTCTCTTCAACTTAATGACGAAGATTTGTGATAATGTAATAATTCACTAAGAACAAATAAAATCTAATAACAAATCTAACCTTTTATCTAATCCCCTAATTAACGAAGAGAGAATGAAGATTGCTGCATGATAAAATATATTATACAGAACTAAGGGCATGGGAAGCAACCTTATAAATCATAGCGAAGCCAGACTTAATTTCTCCATTGTCCTAGTTTTCTTAGCAACCAAGCTTAGAGCTGCAACAAAGGCATTTCAAGTTCCAACATTGCCATGGCAATGAATCCATCGAATTCTAACAGCCATCCTCCGGTTCCAGCAGGAACGAATGGACATACAAAATCACCTTTGTATGCAATCCTTGGAGGAGGCCTAGGTTATCTTGAAACTTTTATATTAATCTTCATTTATATTAGTCTTAAATCACAGGACAAATACCATGTAAGCAACAAAAAAAGGATTTTTTGAGAGGTGCATTGTTAATTAAACATGCCATTTGATTTGGTAATGCAGTTGCGGACTTAGTGTTATGGAGGAACTTGAAGTCATCGGCTATGTTCCTTGTTGGAGTTGTGTCGATATGGATCCTTTTTGGAGCTGTGAACTACACGTTTGTTACCCTTCTATGTCACATCTGCATTGTAATGATGCTCGTCTTATTCGCGTGGTCAAGTGGGGCAAGATTTTTCAACTGGTAGTGTGTTTGCAAGCCTAAATTTATCTGTTTTAATACCACTAATCCAATTATTTCCTTTTAATTCCGTTGCATTTTAATGCTCTCTGATTTCAGGAATTCCCCCAATGTTCGTTACCTTACGGTGCCTGAATCCGCGTTCAGATTGTTATTCACAAACCTCAACTGGTTACTGTTGAGTTTCTATGCCATTTCAAGTGGGAAAAATTGGAAACATTTCATTATGGTACTTTTCAATCCACTTTCCCTCCACACTAGGGAGTTTTGGCCTTTCCTGATCCAAAGATCGATGCTCTTACATTTTCCATCACTTTCTTTTTTTTTTGTTTTTGTTTTTTAAGGTACTTGGTTCCATGTGGATGTTGTCAGTCATTGGAAAACATATCAGCTCTTTGAATCTCATATGTCTTGGTAAGATCCTGGAATTATTTTCTTACATTTTCTCTGACTTTCCTGGTTGAGCCTAACCATGTCCATGTTTTCATTCATGGTGATTAAGTTCTTTTGGGCTCGTTAACCGGTCCAGCTATATACGAGCGTTGGGGGACACTCATGGGTTCTGTTGCAGACGTGAAAATTTCTTGATAGAGCTGATTCCTTAAGTTCTTAACAAGATTCCGAGAGGGCGAATGAATGAAAATAAGTTCAAATAAAGTTGATGGAGTCTGCAAGTTAGAACAAATCTGTGAAAGGGAGTGATAATTCAAATTCAAAGTTTCGTGTTTATTCATGAACTATGAAGGGTCATGTGTATTTTAAGGTTTCCTACTTTAATAAAAAAAAATTCACTTGTTTAGAATCATCTCAAATCTCTATAATGTACGGTACGTACCATTAGAGAAGTATCTGCATTTTATGGTTGCTGCTGGAAGCTTTGGAAAATTCTGCATATTAACTTCTTCTAGTTCCAAGCTGTATTTCCTGAGAAAATATTTTTAGATACTTCTATCAAAGATTCTTCTATGAAAATTACAAATTATCTTCCAACATCCCCTCTAAATTTGTAATTCTCAGTTGCTTGAAGAAACTTTCAAACTTTTGGGTAGTGATGGCCTTTGAATATCTGCAATTTGTTCATTGGTGTTGATGAACTCCAAACTAAATTCACCTTTGCTTACTAAATCTTTAATGCTACGTTTGGATGCTGGATTTAGCAAAGGAAAAGTAAGAGGAAAAGAGAAGAAAATGGGATATTTCTTACTTATTTCTTTTTTATGGTGTTTTACTCTCCACTTTCTAGTTATCACAACTAAACATAACATGTAATTTTATATCATTTTTTCTTTTCTTTTCTCTCAACAAATTCTTAATCTAAACACAGCGTAATAGAATAATGCTGAAGAGAAATACTTCATAAGAGAAATACTTTTCTCTCGACAAATCCTTAATCCAATTTCTTTTCTCTCTCCCTTCAATTGCTTCCGTTGGATTCCAAGAGAAATACCTCATACCTCAAATCAGTAATCTCACATTCTCGTCATTTTCTTTTCAAAATCTTCAACCATCTTCATACTTGTACCCAAATAAATAAAATCCGCAATATATATGGAAATTATAAGAAAGTCTTTCATACCTTCCCTATTCACATAAAGAGGCAGTTTCTTTCCTTTGGAGTACATTTTGACTAAAGTATCCATCGATCTTACTATTTCAAGCTCTAGGTGCCTGTTTCAAGTCAATTGTAGGAGCTTAAAGCCATTATACCTTTGAAAATCAAATTGTTGTCTTTTTTAGCATCTTCAATTGTTGGTCTTTTGCATTTTCCAGATTAAAGCTGCATCAGCACAACCACCAACATATAAAGAAAGAGAAAGAATGAAACAAAGACAATTAACACCATGGAGTTGTATAGTCATCCCGTGTCGGGTAGGATCCGGATCTTGTTTAATGTAGATTCAGATCCTTCATCGTCAGGTTCTGATCAATCAATTAGGATACCAGGAAAAGAGATGCACATATAATTTATAATAATGTCAGAACCAATTTATCTTTTAGCACCTTAGCTGCGGTGGGAGAAAATAAAGACATGGAACAAATATTTGCTGAAACTTCAATCCCAATAACACATCCAATCCAAGTGGGTACTAGTAAGAATTTATATACAGCAGTGATGTAAGAGAGAAACATGAAATGCAGAAAAGAAGAATTAAGCAAAACTTAAGGTGGACCTAATTAACTAGAATTGCTTACGGATATGGATGTACTGATACTGTAATAACAATGTCCAATTCAGTTTCGGAGTTGAAGATGCATTAATCGAGGCTGTTTGGGGCTGTAGCACCGTAAAACCCCGAAACGCCGTTTTAAACACTCATATTGTTCCTAGAGTGAAAAAATGCTCCAAATCACAAATCGGGAGTCCGGATTATGCACGGTTGATTCCCCCACCTCCCTCGTGCCTAGGCCGTCCAACTACCTTGGAGGCCTCCACTTTAATCCTGCCATCGTTCTTCAGTATTAATCGAATTTTCCTTTGTCAAAATCAGTAGCACCCCTTATAACAAAAAGACTGGGTAAATCACACTTGCATTCCTACAGTTTATATTCAATCTCACTTTAGTTCCTAACTTTTTATTCGCGAAAATTAACCAATTCACACATACAGTCAGGGTTGCAACGTGGACCTTTCGTCGGCCACTCTTTGTTTATCCAATGAAAAATGTTCATAAGATAAAATTATGTATAAAGTATAGGGATCTAACTGTAATAACTTTATTTTTGACTTGTGGTTATTTTAAGAAGATAAAGACAATTGACTGCTTATTATTATTACACTTCGCACTTCTATACTTTATACAAAATTTTAGTTTAGTCTCTCATGAACATTTTTCATCAAATGAACAAATAACAGTTAGTGGAAGGTTCACTTAGTAACTTGACCATAAATATAAAAGTTTGATTGTTACAAGTGAAACGTGATAAAGAAACAAAGTAAAATTATAATATAATTTACCCAAAAGGACACAAAAAGTTAAAAAAAAAAAACAAGTAGGCACTGACTTGAATTGGCACTGCCAGCTTCCTTGTTAAATTGGGAACCTCATCCACTGCATTGGCACTTGAGGAAGAAGGTCTTACCATCTCACCCCCTGGCACAGTTCTAAATGAACTACTTGGTATATATTCCTGAAAATTACTCAAAATTCACAATAAGTAAGAAGAAAACTACCTACCAAGTCAAACGAGAGAAAATTTTCGTAGATTCGGAGAGACGGAAAAATATGATAATGACCTCAATGAAGCTATGCATCTAGCACTTCTTCTCATTTCACTTCTGATGAATTTTAGTGTGAGAAAAAGATTATAGAGAAGAATGAGAAGGGAAACAGAAAAATAAGTTTATAGAAAGGGAGAATAATAGAAAGAACCTGACTTAATCTCATTGGAAAATGCGGGAAACCAATACTGATTCTTGGTATAGTTTGAGAGCTAGACTCTCCTTGGTTTGAGCAGTAGAATGTGGAGGAATATCTTGCAGGGAATGCTGGTTGCACCACAGGCGGTGGAGCTGCTGCAGGCAATGGTTGCGAAGTATTGAAGGGCAGTTGCACATGGGGGACTGGAAGAACTACTGATCCACCATACAGAGGAAGAATTGGGGCTGATGGTGGTGATGGATGGAGATTTGATGAGGGGACTGGGATCATAGGGAGATCTGTAGAAGAAGAGAAGCTATGCATTTCCATTCCAAAATCCATATTGTTCATCCCCATCCATGGCCTCATGGCCACAAATGGTGAAAAATGAGGCATTTGCATGTTCTGATATGGAATGGGCAACATATAAGGAGATTGGAATGGCATTCCTCCTCCCATGGACATCACCTGGTTCACATAAACATTAACCATAATAATAATATGAGAGAGAGAGAGAGAGAGAGGGAGAGAGAGATTCATTACTTCAACTTGATGCTTTAGGGCTTTAAGGTATTCAACGGCCACATCCAACATTGAAGCTCGATTTGCCTGGAAATAGGATATGACATTTACTAGGAATCAACCTCATATCAAACGATTTAATAAACCTGGTGGATTTTAAAACATTCCAATGAGCATGGCAAGGGAAAAGAAACAGGTGATGTTCCACAAAAAAAAAAAAGGAAAAGAAACAGGTATAGCCAGCCAAAGCAGGGGTCAGAAGAGCTTGAAAATTATTGAAGAAATAAGTCAAGAAAGAGAAGAACAAGCCAGTACTCAAATAGGTTTCTTGAGGAATTAAGAGAAAAACTAATTGAAAAATAAGATATGACACACTGGGCATAGAAATTTGGAGAATATGCAAGAAAGTCAAGAACTTGCTGGGGTAAGCTTACATCACAGGTTGGCTGATGCGGCTAGGTCAGTCGGTGGAGGATTTTGATGTATGGCTAGTGTTAGATATGCTACTAGTTGGTTTTAGTGTCCTGATCTTTTCTTTTCTTTCTTTTTTTATTTTTTATTTTTAATAGATTCTTCTGTTTTGGGGAGAAAGTATATATATAGACTTTCTCGCAATGTAAGATCGCATCAAGGTAATATATTGTATTATGATACAAAGATTAAGTTCTCTCTCTAAAGTTGTCTTTTTCTCTCTTATTCCTTTTATACTTTATTTTGACATAGTATTAGACTTATTCCAACATGGTATAAAAGCACTACTTTAACACCTTATTAGAGCCACCAATTTGTGGCCTCTTTATCACATGCCTACACATGTCGCAGTTCTTCTCCACATGTCTCGGGTGTCTAATTACTGAGCCTCCCTAAATCTTCCGACTCCTTACTCATTGCAGCGACAAAGTCAGAATTTTATCTTTGGGGAGCCAAAATTAGGCCTATAATTATATTGAAGGCTTTTTATTTCATGCAGGGGGCCATTCTACTGCATGTGAAATTTTTTGGACTTGATGTATAATACATATAGGGGTTACTTTGAAGCCAGGGGCCATGGCCACCCCTGGCCCTACTTTGCCTTCGTCCCGCCTCACTGGGTAATCTCGCGCGTTCAAGTTGATATCTGTTTACCTACTTGACTTTGAGGGAAGATGTTAGAATATAGTATTAGTTAGTTTTATTATATGGTTAGTTTCATCTTTTCTATAGTTTTCTCTTTTCTGTTCTTTGTTTAATATGCCTATATTGTAGAGGCGCTCTCAATATAAACCAATTCACAGAGCATTATGATATAGAGATCCTGTTTTCTCTCTTTTTTCTTTCTCTGGTTCTTTTTATACTTTATTCTAACATGATATCAAGTTTAAAAGTTTTGTAGTGATGGACTCATCCAATACACCATGGTGAAAATCATACGGAAGTAGCGCTTACAAACAGGCTGCTACCTTCGCACCGGATTTTTCTTCGCGAAAATGTGGATGTCAGTTTAATTTAGGAGGTATATATGAGGCAAGCTACCGGATTAACAGGTTAACTACATATGTGGTTCTTATAGCATGCTTGAAGCTGAACAACATAGAAACAAAAAGTTATATCTATTTTCAAGGCATGTTGCATGTGGCCTGACGTGCTAGCCACGATCGAGGTCTTTTGGTTTTTCTTCTTGTCTCAATTCGACTAAACAAAAAAAATGAAAAAAGAACTTATACAAGTTTTCAGACCTTATAACAGTTGGGTATCAGTTCTTGAAGTGCTCTCATCTTCCCCTTAATCCGATTCCTACGCCTCTGTTGATAACAAATGACAAATCTCATAAGAGAAAATCAATATAATGAAGACATGCAGCAGTTTAATTGGAATTGTTTTGTCACTTCCAGGACCACGCAAATCATTTTATCAATTATTGTTACGTGCAGAGGCAGATTCAATATTTTTGTTTAGTGGAAACAAAATTTACATAGTATCATACATGAATTTTTTTTTAATTGACAATATATTTTCTTTGATAAATAAAGAGATAATCATATTAAAGATTTCGAAAAAAGAGCATTATCTAGGTATAAAAGTTGTACACAAAAACTATGTCAAAAATTAAATCTAGATTTGCATGACTAAAGTTTAAAATTTTGAGAAGAAATTTTGAAATTTAGGTAATCAAGAGTCTATGAATACATGGTTAATTGGAATTATGTTGTTTATTTGGCCAAATAATAAAAGATTAATGAGATACATATATTTTTTACTATAGTTTTAGTTATATTCAGTGGGGGCAAATATAGTTGTTAGTAAATTCAGAGAGAAATAAATGTAAGTATTTGTAAATTTAGTGGGAGCAAAACATATATTTATAATTTAAGATCAAATAAATACACAAATTTTATTTAAAAGTAGTGGAAGTAGCCAATTCAGTGAGACAGCTGCCCCCACTGGATCTTTGTTGGATTCGCCCCTAGTTACATGAATATATACATATATGACTTTAATTTTGATATACTGATAGTATAGAATTTTTTTATACAAGTGGACACTAAAATGTGACATGTGTCCATAAACCATGCTTGTCTATGTTGGACTTAAATTCTAAAAGAAATGTGTCACACTCTGGTACCTTACTTATATAAAAAAATTCTACACAGTCTGTATATCAAAACTAAAATTTACATATTTATGTATAATCAACAAAGAAAGCACTTGACAATATATATATACATATATATAACAACATAACCATAGAAGGAGAAGATTTAACAGGCCAGTGATGAGTGATCACAAATGTATGTATGCATCCAACAATAAATAATGCCCATTAAAGGAAATTATAGCTTTCTATCTTCCCTTACCCTCTCATTCATGTTATGTGTTTCAGCCGAACGTATTCTTTTAGGCAGCTTATCATCTTTCTTTCTCTTTGATTCTGCTGCCCTTTCAGTCCCCTAAAACCAAAATACAAGGAAAAAAAAATCAAAAGCACCTATGTAAGAAACTTGGAAATAAATACATATAATATGAAAAATGATACACCTAGGTAATCTCAATTCTTCCAGCATTTTCTCACTTTAGGAAAGAAGTGAGTCTTCATGAAAAATAAGATTACGTACAACGTTACCCTACATCTATTTATCAGTAGAAAGACTTATATATACATATACACGTACATACATATATGTATATGCCCAAAGATTGCTCTTTTGAGCTCACAACATGCATGTACTCACTTCGCTTTGAGTCCGTTCAAGATGCTCCAATTCATCATGCTTCCTTTCTGTCACACTCGATTTCCCTTTGTCCGCTAATTCAGGTGAGACACTGGTGGATTGAAGCTGAGAACTAGCTAAAAAATTGAAAATGTCCGAATAACTATCGTCTTCGGTTGGAACTGAGCTCAACCCAGAGCCCAAATGAGGAGGCACAGTAACTTCCTCTTGATTCAGAGACGATTGTTGAAAACCATCTTCCTCAGCTGTAGTCGTGAAGTCCCAATTCACTACTTCATTAGACATAGTAATATTAGAGACTCTTGAAAGTTAAGGTTGAAGAGAGAAGATGGTGATCATGTAAAGGGTAGTGGGTGGTTTTATCGGGATATTATATATATATATAATATATGGTCGTGAAAACATTTCAGAAAAATCACCTTAAGCTACAAACTATAACTTGCGACGTTGGGACTTGGAGTGTTATAGTTCTCATTTTACCGACGTGGTATCATCGGTAGTATCCATCTTACTTAAATTTACGCTGTCAGTTGAAATATTTTCCTCAAACTACTTTATAATTATCGTGATATTTCTAAGGACGAGAAGTTCAGCATGCTCACGGGAATCTATGTGATATCCACATCGTACTCAATATTTTCTCATGTTCTTTCATGCTATCCATATAAGGCACGTCATATAGTTTGTCTATAAGTAAACAATCACAGATCGTATCAGAGATTCTTCCATCCTGACATCTTTTAACATTTAAAAACTTCAGTTAGTTTCTCATCTATATTTGTTTGGATAATACTATATAATTAAAAAAATCATATAAAATTTATCATCAAAATTACGTGGTTAAATTGTATGCCTATTATTTTAAAACAAAGAGCCGACTTAAATGCTTATTATTTATAAAATTATCATTGTCACATCATTTTAATACAAATTTTCGTACATAAATTTTAAAAGAATATCATTTTCCTATTTGTTTTCTAGTATACTATTGGCTTCTTAGACGAAAAAACATAATACCATCCATTTACTTCTACTTTTTGATCTACTAAACATAGTAATACGATGAGAGCCAAGTTTGTATTCAATATTGAACAACGATTACATTAAGGGGACCAATGAGCTGTTGGGGCCAACTCTTTCAAAGACTATAACAGTGAATGAAATCAAAATATTTTATTAAATTAACGTACAATTGAGAGGCTAGAAATAAAAAATACCCAATTAGATAATTGACAGATGAAATAATATTAAGGTAAGAGGTAAATTATATTTAAAGAAAGGGAAGAAAACGATGAAAAAATAAGTGGAGCAGCTAGGTAAAGGTGGGATGAGTCAGCCATGCGACCACGCGTACCCTCCGATATGCAAACGCTTGTACGTCCCACAAACGGACAGGATTTCACGACAACCCAAATAAGGTGGGACAGACCACCGAGAAAGAACCAAAACAATCCCCAGACAATACCCAATACCAATAACTGCTACAATTTACAGACATAAAAATATAAAAAAATGTTACAGCAATCCGTTGCGTCTATTTGTGATAAAAATTTAGTTGGTAGCATTAGTCTAAATTTATTATATGCTTTCAAGAAACATTACCCCTTAATGCAGTGTTTAGATTAAAGATTTTGTAATGAAAATAAAAAAAAGAAAAAAAAAATGATAATAAAAATTATTTTTTTTTATTCTCTTTTCTCTTACCTTATTCTTTTATTTTGTTTTTCTTTTGATGAATTGGAGTTTCAAAAGTGTACTGCATATCTTAATTGTTGTACATATTTTTTTGACCTAACCGACTATTATTTTGAATTCGTGCGGAGAGTTCATATGAATTATGTTAACTTCATATATTGCATATATAATAACTAACCACAAGAAACGTGAATAAAGAACAAACTTGAAACCTTATGTAATTGACCACTAAGCCACTCATTAACTAATATACACCTATTATACTAGTGTTCTTGCCTTTACTTGAAATTCTAAGGGCATGTTTGGATGTTTCATTAGTTCGAATGAACTAATTCATAATTTATGTACACAACAATTTTATGTAGAAGCAATCATGTTAAAAGAAGTCATCTAAGAAAAAAAGTTCATTATATATAGTTCTTCACACAATGATCATTTTTTTTTTTTTGTTTTGGTTTTGCACAATGATCATTTTTAGGTTTTCTTGGCATACAAAATCAAGATTTTAAACATCAATCTCTGAGCAGACTACCATTTAGACAGTAAAACATTGTGTAAAATGTTCATAGATTCGTTCAAATTTAAGGGACATTTAAACAAAGACTTGAATAGGTGATAATTACCGGGCAGTACTGACTAATATTTGTTCAAATTTAAGAGACATTTACACAATTATCAATATTAGCCCATACCAGTGGTATCGGGTGGTACTGACTAATACCGAATTTGCCGGACCGTACCCGATTTTGTGTAATTTATTTCAAAATAATTTAATTTTATTATATTTTGTTAATAATAACTATGAAAACTTATGTTGAACACATACTAGATAATAATATGTCTTTTAAGTATGTTTAAATATATATATATATATATATATTTTGGACTGAATAACATGTTTATGCTATGTTAAAATAATTTAAAGTTGAATAATATTTGTTAGGAGTAATGTCAAATTTTATAAGTGAATATTTTATAAATAAATATATTTTTTATAAGTGTATAATATTTATAGTGATAAATCTGAGATGGTACTCGGTATTGCACTGATATCAGTACGTACCGTACCAATAGTAAAAACGATATAATGGCCGATTTTAACAACTATGATCCGTGGACTCAAATACCTTGCACCTTTTTCAGGGGATGTTACATTATCTGAAACATTGTTTGGATTAGAGATGGAACTATCAAGGGACAATAGGGCCATGCCCCCCTACTTTGATAGAATTTCATTTAATCTCTATTAATTTGGAGTATTTTTACAATAAGCGTGTATATTGGCCCCCTAAATTTTTAAAATTTTTCTTTTGACCTTTTAAAATTCAAGAATTTTTTCTTTAACCCCAAAAAAGTCAAAAATTGTTTACTTTAACCTTCCAAAGATTAACATATCTTTGCTTTAGCCCCTCAACAAAATTCAAAAACATTTACTTTGACCTTCCAAAATTCAAGAATTTCTATCTTATTCCCTCAAAAAATTTAAAATTTTTACCGTGGCGGCCCCCTCAATAAAGCCCCCCCTCAACAAAATTTCTAATTTCATCTTTGGTTTGGATTATATGGAGACAAAGAGAGAATCCAAGATACATCTGCAATTATCAAGATCATTTGTTAACATTGAAGAACTTCAGTGATGATTTCAAGAGACAACGAGTGGTATTGTAGTAATTCAGTAATTTTATTAAGCACTTTGAGATCATAAACTCAAGGAGTCGAGTAAGAATACTTCAACCATTATTCATAGTGATTCAAACTTTATCTATGGTGATTCAAATTTTGAGTTGTTAGTCGATCTCAAGTAAACTAATCATTATAGTGTTTGGTTTCTCTTGATCGGTCTCCTGATTTATCCCACATTAGGTTTCTACATTAAAATTTGTGTTTTTATTTATCACTTTTATATATTTTGCACGCGATTGAGTGTTTAAATGTGTTAGCTAAGTAACTATAACTTGGATAGTGAATTAAGAGACCAATTTACAGCCTCTAATACAGTAATCTAGGCCAATCGCTCATAATCAATCCTAATCCCTGCAGATATCCAATCTCGTCAAATCATGCAAAATTTTGAAAATGCTAAAACTGCACTAAACCCTATGGAACACCTTCTCTTTAAATTCCTGATCTAAATTCAACACTAGATCATCTAAAATTTTGCATCACACCGGATCGCTCCCCTAACCAAGCCAAAACAAACTGTTACTTTTTGTTTCACCTGCCACAACAGTACAGCTCAATTCACGTGACTGGCAAGAAAACCCCTTAGTTACACTGTCGTTTCTGCCGCTTCCGTCATTGAACCCCATTTTGCTGCAACAGTCGGGAACTCCGTTGTGAGTATCCAACGGGGTTGCTCGCAAATAAATTGGTTGCCCTGCCCCGCGGTTGTCGGCCTAGTTCGTTGCTGCTTTTTTTTTTTTTTTTTTTGGTGCTAACTAGTTGTTCGGGTTAATTTGCACTCACATCGATTAATCCCGAAACTTATTCAGTTTTTTTTATACAAATCGAATAATTATCGTGCTAAAAATTTTAAGATGACTTCAAGTAGTTGATAACAATCAATGGAGGGTGATGGTCACCCGCCAACTGATTCTAGCCACTTCAATTAACTGAACCCGCAATGACCACTTGCGGTCCTCTTGTTTGCAAGTATTAAAATCTCTTAATTAACACCAACAAGATTTAAAAAAAAAATAAAAAAATTTGTCTAGGCTATGGTACCGTTTATTGGGATCAATCTATACGCACGCGTACAAGCACGCTCACAATCCACGCGCTCACATCAAAGAAGAAAAGGAAGAGGTAGAAAAGAATTAAAAGCGTATGAATAAAGAATTTACATGAATAACTAAAAGGGTTAAAAACGTTATTACTAATAGAACTAAAAGCGTCATTATTAATAATGTTTTCATTAATATTAACGCCTTATTTATCATGTATTCAACAAAAAATTTGCTAAAAACGTTATTAGTAAAAGTGTGTTTACTAACAACATTTTTTGTTATAGAATAATGAAAACACGTTTTTTTATATCTTGTTATTTTAACAAGCGATTTGGAAATATAGAAAAAACTACAATGACGCTTTTAATAAAAGCAGAGTCTCGTAAATAAGTTCAAACAAGCCCTGGTAAAATAAACAAGTGATAAAAAAATAAAAATAAAAACCTTGTCCGTAAACAACCCAAGATGAAGAGCTAGTCTCCAAAAGATAGTAGAATTTGTGTTTAAACCATGAACATGTTGTTTAGTAGAAAAAATTTCAGTGGGAAACAACCAAAAAGCAAACGCTAATTTCGGAATTTAGACTTGTGGAGGGAATGAAGCAAAGGAAGGAAGAAGATATGAAAAAAATGAAATGAAAAATTTTCAATTCTTTTTAGAAATATGAGGAAAAAATGAATAAGTGTTTGCCAAAAAAATATATATTTTTTGTTTAGTGACCCATAAAAAGATGAATATGTATAAGCAATTTTATTTTCCTTTCGTTTTTCTTTTCATTGACAAATCCAAACTCTAAACATAGTGTTTGTACTGCTTAAAGATATCAAAATGTTTTGATTCATTGTTGCTCACACATGGACAAATTATTTGATGCTTGTTTGTATTGCAGGAACTGGTAGCCCTTACTTCTGTCATATTTTAATCAGCAAAACAAAACATGAACAGAAGATGAACCGCTTCTTCTCTACTAGTACTCAATGTTTTAAAAACCGGATCATTGAGTGAACCAGAAAAGTCACCGGATTATCGGTTACCGGTTCAACCGTTGGGTCAACCGTTATTAACCCGTGACATCATAATTATATCATTAATTAATTTATTAATATTAATAAATAATATCTTATTTTTTTACACTATTTTTTATATTTAAAACATAGAATTTTGTCTTAAAATAGTGAACCGGACAGTTTACTACCGGTTCAATTGACCGGTCACGGTTCAACCGTGATTTTGACCGGATTTGACCGAATTTTAACTAAAATGAGTTTTAAAGATTAACCAAACCGCTTTTTTAACTGTCACGGTTCAACCAGTCCAACCGGCCGAGCCGGTCCGGGTTTTAAAACAGTGCCAGTACTCTTTATTTTGTTTGAAATTCTATAGCCTGGAAAGTACACTTGCAATATTGATAAGTCAATCTTCCCTAACACATCTAACATCAATTAGTGACCAATTTCTTCGGCTTTGGGCTACTTTCGCTTCACAATCTACTTTGACTAGCACTAGTATTTAATACGTATATGATTCCAGTGGGCTTTTTTTTTTTTTTGTTTGGGTCTCTCTTTCTTATTACATGCCTTGATAGAGATCAGCAATTGTAAGTAGGATTTTGCTACCCATCAGCCGGTGCCTGTCCAACAAGCATAGCTGTGGGTAGCAGTAACATTGCTATTGTAAGTATGTTGCTGCCTTAGTTCCCTTCCCCACAATATACTTCTCCATCTTCAAGTACTATTAGAGCTTGGTTTAATAGTCAATAATCCGAACTAGGACCCCTAAGAAGAACTTGTCCAAGTTGATCAATCACATATTATGAAGAAAAACTAGGAGGCCGATGTGCTGCGTTGTTATTGGCATGCAGATAGAGCTACGAGCATAACAAGTCAAACCGAGTAGTCCATTAATGTTCAAGTTATCTTTCCACCGAGTTTAATCAAGCTGCAAGTGCCTTGGATTTTTATTGTTTTCAATTGCTCATAACCTTACGGAATCAGGTTTGACTCAAAACTCAACAAATTAATGAGATTTATAAAGCAATCAAGCTTGGCTTATGTAGCTCACCAGCATTTTCATTAGGAGCCAAAGTTGAAGAGCTTGTTTTAGGATATTGCATGTGGTATGGCTTCTTTTTTTTTTTTCCGTCTTGTTGATTTTTTTCAAAGAATTTTTTTGTCTTTAGTGACCTTCAGTTGAAAAAGGCTAAAAAAGGAACCAAAAAAAAAGCTCTTACAAGAAAAACTAGAAAAAAAAAAAAAAAAAAAAATGAAGCCATACCAAACAGATATTTGAACATTTGTCATTTATTTAACCGAATAGTTCTCCAATATAGAGGCTAAGTGACACATTTGATCAGTTTCCTTAGAGCTTGATTACCAATTTTTTTTCTCCATTTTAGAGTGCAAATTTCAAGTTTGAAGAATTACTTAAAATAATTTGTGATTCAATAGTTGTTTAAGAGATTGATGATAGTGTCGTAATTTTTTTTTATAAAAGGAGGATGTGCCTATTTTAAAAGAGAATAAGCATGAGCTCTCGTCCTATAATTGTCCTAAATAATTTGAAAATTACAAAAAATTGAAAAATTTATCTTTCGTGAACTTCTTAATCCTAGCTTTTGAAGGATCTGCTTTTGACTTGAGCGAGGAAGGGATTAGTCGAGGTCTCAACTAACTTGAATACTCTGACCGCATAACCAAAAAAAAGAAAGAGCTATTCCTAATAATATTTGGAATATTTAAGTAAGAATCAAGGATTTTCATAATAGCTAAACCAACTTAAGATCCGTTTGTTTGAGGGAAGCATCAAAGATTTATTCGAGAATTTTTTTCAAAAAATCAGAGAATTTGTTCTATGTTGTATTCTTCCTCACATTTTTTAGAGAAAAATGCAATGAGTCACATTGATCTCCTTAACTCATTGCCTTAGATATGTCAAAGAACTTACTTAAAAGGCCAAGTTTGTTTCATGAGATGGGATAAAGGTGATAAGAAATCTCGAAACAAAACTTTTTATATTTCAAGATTACAAATCCCGCCTATAGGGTAATTTTATAATTTGACATTCCTATTCCCAATTTAATCTATATGGAAAATAAAAAATGCCCTACTTAAATTGCTTACTCCGAAGCCAGACATAGAATTACTAGTATAATCTTACAGCCTTATCTTGCGAAATAAACGCGGCCCAATAGTATTTGTTGACTGTCAATTTTGAGAGTGAGGTTGTCCCTCATTGAAGTCAATTCGAGAAAGGATAAGAAACCTGTGGGACTGCTCATTTTAAGGAAGGCGTATCCTGCGCACAGAGAGAGAGAGAGAGTGGAAAGAAATGGCAAGATGGGATGGAGGTGGTGTCGAAGCTCAAGGCAGTGCAGTTTGTATCTTGTGGGTGGCTCTACTACTCACCATCACTCTCATCTCAGTTATTATATTCTCTTGTGCAGACGGTGTCTCTACAGAAAAAGCCTCGGCTACAGAGACCGACACATACGCCGCCGGATGCGGTGGTTGAACTCAAAGCTCCACACTCTTTCCGCCAGATATTTTGCATAGGCACACCAAGAGCAATTCAACTCGGCAGAATGTGATCAAATGCAGTTCCTAGTTTTGCTGCTTCCATTTTGTTACATATGTATATGTATATATATATATATGCTGTACTGCTGTTATATATCTACAAGAAAGTACATAGGAACAAGGAAGAATTTAGTTACAGGGACAACGAGGTAGTCCCTGTCACATTTTAATGTTCATGTAAGCACCATATGCAATGTCAATTGTAAATTAATAATCCATTAAGATGCAAACTGATATTACTTGCTCACAATTAAGCCTTAGTTTTCTCCACAGGATTATGATTTTGCTCTGTTTAGCATCGTTTTCAAATGTTTCGTTTTGTTTTCCGTGCTTTCAGAACAAGAACAATGAAAAGTTCAAAACACTATTATTTTCCCCATAAAACAGTTCTTGGAAATTCGGAAAACGATTTAAATCTGTTATCCCGAAACTTTGGGTCTTTTCGGAAATTTTTTTTCCGAAAACAGTTCTCAAAATTAGTTAACGAAATGAGTTTTCCAAATACAGATCACGTTTTTTCGTTTCCGAGAGTAGAAAACAGTTTTTCGAGAATGAAACCACCCCATCATTTTCTTTATGTTTTGGTCGGACAAGAAAAAACAAATCACGGATTAGAATGCTTAATTTGGAGATGAAACTTGCAGTATTAAACTACAATCAATGGAGGTTGCGACAACAGAGGCCACACCTGGAATTGCAAAAAGCTTCCAGTAAAGTGATACATGACATGAAAAAGTTGGTGTACCGCCAATAGTAAAATTCCGTTTGGTAGCACTTAAATTTACCTTTTTATCATTTTGCTTATAATCAAAGAAGCTGAATTTTTTAAGTTTTTCTGCTCTCATAAGTTAAGTAAAAATACAAAAAAAAAACTGAATTTTTTCAAATTTTTTGCCTATAAGCCAAAAAAGACAAACCGAAAAAGCTGTACTAAATAGACCCTAATCACATTACAGCTGATAATACTTAAGAGGATAATAAAGCTCAGTCTACTTCAGATCATTTACTCAATCAGCCATACTTAAAATAAATATAAAAAAAAATTAATTCTGCATTAACATGAAATCTATGCATAAGAGTAATATTTTCTTTTGCATTTTTTTATTTATTTGCATAAGCTTTCAATGTGTATTAATGACAAATCGACTGTTAGTCCACTGACCAAGGAATACCGTGTATATCGTGTTTGAGCTGAGAATGTTGTCAACAATGTGAGTTTTACATTCCTTGACTTTTCCTAATTTCAGTTGATGATATATCCATGCGAAACGCCTCTGGCGGTATTGAGATAAACACTTCTCTCAATTCCTCTGGAATGTCAAAATCTTCAAGAACCTGTAGAAATGGTCATACGATGGAATTGTTAAAATTTTCAAAACATATGAAAGACATAAAAAAGTAGGGTGTCTTGAAAGGCTTCTGTCATGTGGGAAAACCTTAAAAGCCCCATCTACATTTCGACCACCCACGAGGAAAAGGCATCCTGTTCTTTTGCATCCGATGAGTGTCTCCACCATCTTCCCATAGTCCCCACCATAGTACTTTGGCTGGAAATAATAGAAAAAGATTGAAAAAATAAGCTAGAATTATATGCAACGCTTCCATATTTCACAAAAATTCTCTCCACCTAACAAATAAATGCCATATGTAATCATTTACAAATTCTGCATGATGTGATTTATACATTTGGTGCCTAACAGTAAGTTTGGAAATTTAGGCACCAGTTTAGTCAAAATTGCTTTCCTTCGTTGTAAGGCGGTATCCATCTTTGAAGGGTATTGCAAGGTGGGGTGGCTGGACATCCTCAAAACAAGAGACCAGTCCCTTCAAAGATTGGAAGTATCCTAGTTGCACTGTGACCAAAAAAGAGACGGGGAGCAAAAAGAAAAAGGGTATGGTTGCACAAGTAAAGAAAACAATTTAATACAAGAGACCTCCAAACGAAAGGAGTGGATCAGCAAAACTAAATACAAACAAAACGAATATGCCGAGAATGTTGAGCACAACTTTGCACATCGGCCCATAAATTAGAAAACAGAAATTAGATGTACATGAACACATATATCGAGGCCATTTCCAGCTTAAAGCTATCAGACATGATCAAAGGCTGCAAGATAATGACACAACTATATAGGACGAATAATTTTAAAAGAAGATGATTATGCAACAAAGGACACAAAAAAAGGAACTTAACATGGTTCGACAACACTGTTGCCTCTTTTAAAAGTAACTAGACCATATTTTCAATTATGCCCCTGAAGTTAGAAAAACAGCCTACTCTGCAGGGAATTCTCAAGGATTCCCTTGGAATTATGCACAGATTTTATTTTGTAAACAATGGCATATCATATAGATTCTACTACAATAGAAGCCATATGATTGTAACCAAAAAAATTTTTGAAGCCGTATGAGACTTGTGCAATTACTAGAAAGCATAGTTAGAAATATATCAATGGCAAAAAAAAGTAAAAAAGGAAAACAAAAGAAGGCAAAGGAAATAAGTAAAATCACATAAGATACTCTTATCAAACAAATCAAATAGAATTTATATCAAGTGGTGTTATTCCTTACATTAATTAGCCTCGCTGCCGTGTCTGCACCAATTACGAAAGCACTACCAGGAAAAAGTTCTGCTTTCTTATAAAAGTAAGGCTGATTGGAAATAATCACCGTCTTTCCTGCATTTTTTTGAGAGCCATTAATAGCTCAGTTTACACCATGTATAATTTACCTACTAACAGTTCAATAGACTAGCAAAGAAAAAAAAAAAAGATAACAGTTCAATATACCAAACCAGTCTCACCTATACAAATTCTGTATTTGTAAAGCAACTTAACTAGCACGCTGGAAAAGGCCTCACTAGGCTCGCAAATAGTGTTAAAAATCAAGAAATAGCGCAAACTACAAATAACAAATTATAGAGGGACAAATAATTCCAACGCAAAGAACAGAAGTATTTGAATGTTTTTTGTGTGGTGTTTTTCCATTAATGTAAAGTTCAATCTATGCTACTTTATATTTACAGAAGCAGAGTACATACCCTTGCTAAGCAATTTAAACCAAGAATAAAAATAATTCATGAAATTACACTGCCCTCCCTTGGGGTTCTGATGGTTACAAGTTCCTCCCTCATGGTTTCCAGAATGATACTGCCCTTCCCTAGTCCTTTACATTCTTCCCTTGTTATATTCTAAGTATTATAAAACAGAGAAATGAACAAATTTTAGAAAGACAACACTGCCCATGTTCATCCCTCTCCCATCAAGCCAAAACCACTGTCATGACTTTCACCTCCATCTCTCACAACCTTCACAGCAACTCTAGCAATTTACATAGTAAGAGAAACTAGATAGAGAAATATTATAATTTCCCACCAAAAAAACTGTGTGGTGGGTGGTGGTTTGGTTGGTTGGTTTTTTTTTTTTTTGGGGGGTGGGGAGGAGAGAGAGTGGGAGCAGACAAAATACAGAGAAATGTCGCCCACAACCATCACAATCAAACCCACCTCCATATCATTATCTCCATTTAAACCGATATGCCAATTCCCAAAACAAACTCACTTTCATAGTTAACACCTCCTTTAACATGCCCCCGTGAACCTCAATCCTCACTATCCCTCCTTCATATAAACTAACTTCAGTAACATCCATAGCATACCTGCTTCGGCATCTCTTCCCACTTCCATAATCCTGTAACTCTAAATTGTCATTACCCCCTCTAAAAGTTCTTCTCAGAAGTATTCATTTTCCGTCTCCAGCATTCAAATCTCCCAGTGAGTTCCTAAGATTTAAATTTGCTATCATGCTAGAATTTTATAAGATGCAATGAACTGAAAACGCTCTAGAGGAGCAAGATAAAAATTACAGAATCTACCAAGATCCCACATTGGAATCAGCAAAGACATGGCACAAGCTGCTTTTCCAGAAATATTCAAATTACATTCTCGTTGGGCGCAAGATGATCCATAAACAAGTATCCACTGCCTCAATGAAACAGCAGACAAAAATGGCAAGTACAAGCTCAAATGGGTGTTCAAGAAGGCAGAAGTAAGATTTTTAGCCACTACCATTTCTGTTATAATAAGAATAAAATAATTATACACACTTGACATAGGTGATGAGTTTTTTCTTCCTTTTTTCCATCTTCTTACTTGTTTTAAAAACTTAACAATTAACATCAATGGATTTTGAGATAATAAAGAGAAAACAATGTCAAGAGAAGAACGGATGGTGGGGGCCTACTGGCAATGCATGCTTGTGACAACTAAGATGGATGGTGGTTACATAGTGATGGAGGCAGTTCTGATTCGTCTAGGTGGAGATGCTGCTGCAATATTGGAGATTGAGTGTTGGAGATGAATGGTTTGGCATAAGTGCAAATGCAGTAGAGAAAGTAGGGTGGAACAATGTTACTTATCCAAATTCATTATGCATTCCTCTAGCTTGGATGTGAGTGTATTACTTGCTACCATCCATGCCCTCAAAGTTTCATTCATTAATTCTTAAAAAAATGTTCTCTTACAAATGCTGTTTACCTGGAACCACAGCCCTCCACATCCAAACTATACACCAAGGGGTAACCTATACGCCCCGAAGAATTACAAAGTCTTCACAACAAAAAAAGGACAGATATGTAGGGTCTAAACAAAACATAATAATCAGCCTCACCAACTTTTTCAAATTGCTTCACACGATCTTTGATTTGAGATAGTGTCAGAGGAGGTTTGTCTGCATTTACTGCTGATATCTCAAAGCAGGGATACCCATCACCACAAATGCTGCATAAAGAAAATTATTGATGAAAAGCACTTTAAATGCAATATGCGTTCTCAATGACATGGGTAGTATCTTTCTGCAATGTGTGATGAATAGCTTAAAGAATACAGGTCCCATGTGTATATTCCATCTCCTAAATATTTTACTTGAAACTTGAAAGAACTTAGTAGGGGATGAAAATACAAGCAAAAAATGATAAAAAGGACATTCCCTCATCAAGTGTAAAAACCACTTTTCCTACTATAAAACTTTATATTCGCCCATCTACTTTTATGAACAAAGCTTCTCGACTTTATCCTGGGTTCAAAATATAATAATTAATTGATATACCCATTGTCAAGCCATCTGGTGAAAATATAAAAAAGTACCAACAATTTGGACAGTCAATTATAATTAGTTACCATATATCTCAAAGGTGATGTTCATACCTGTCAATTTTCAATCAGCTTTGAAATAGCCATTCATTGACATAAAGAATGCCTATTACCTAATCCTTAACTCAAATTTTCAGATAAACTTTTTCCATGACTGGCAACTAGCTTAGCTGTAAAGACTCCTAAGTCTAATCTATGACTTCAAAATTAGATTCTTAAGGCTTCAACAATGCCCTTTGTGGGTACACATATCCACTTCTCCTCCGTGGTACGCTACATCATCTCCAATTCTCCACATCACTGCCACGCCATCTCTATCTCTATGAGCTTGATTCCCTGTATTGGCATCATGAGGTGATATGTGGGCCAATAACGTATTTCCACATGCTCCCCTTCGGGGTTGAGCCTTGACAGCCAAGGATAAAATGTCAAGCTCATATGCTAAGGGGCTCTCACCCGCGACCACGTTTGGAACACCCCCTCAGCTTGGCCAAGGGAATCTCCAACCGAGCATGTTTCCCCCCTGCCCATGGCTCGATCTCCACACCTCCTAGCTAGGCCAAGTAACCCCTCCACCAAGCATACTTCCCTGAGCTCTGCTATTTTATCTACAATCAAGATCACCCCTATGAGGCCCATGATGCAACCTAGGTTGTGAGCAGAAAATTAGGGACCTCTTCAAGGTCACTCCTGTGAACGACTTGCACCTTGACTGGTCATAGAGAGAGAGAGAGAGAGAGAGAGAGACTTCTCCTAGCAGACGTCGAGAAGAACAAAAAAGGCATTAATGGAACCTATCTACCCCTGCAGCACCTGGGGAAAACTCCCAACCATCTTCGCAACTTTGAGCAGAATTGCCAACCACCTCTAAGGAGTTTGGCAATGCACACCTTGCCTCTGAATTATTAGGTTAGGGACGATGAATCACTTGTCCTTCGATCTCCATCTAAGCATGTGACAATGTTCGTGGTTGTGCTTGGCCTCGAGACCCAACCCTCCTATAAGTAGGTGGTCTTCACCTCCATACGTGCTCACCTGAATAGCAATGTCCTCCTACATGCTCAGATGCTCCTGGTTCTCCACTACCAATTTCTCTTTACCTATGGTCATCTCATCTCTCTCTCCACCTCTGGTGGTCCTTGCCATCTCGTCTAATAGACCTTCCCAGAGGGCTTACTACTAGCCCACTCACTACTGCATCTCAGAACAATCCCTCCACTCCCTTATAAACCACTAAAGAAACACTGTATGTAAAAAAACAACATACCTTGAACAAAAAAATGACCCAAAATTTTGAAAACAAGAAGAATTGCCCTTTGACTCCTAAAACAGAAGAAATCACATGGAAAATTAAGCTAGCAGCTACAGACTTAAAGAAACCGATAATAGGACCCGGCTCAAATAACAGTCGATTATAAGATGTCCAGCCAATTTCCAAAGTTCTCTCTTCTTTTAATTTTTTGTTCAGCTTCTTATGGTCTGCATCTTTATTATTTTTTGTTTGACAGTTATTCAGTCCCATTCTTGAATTTTACTAAATTCAATAACTTTTTGCAAATTATGTTACAAATAATATCTGCCTTTGTAAAAGCTGTCAAAAAGGCAGCCAAAATTTTCCACATGAATTTCTCAAAGTAGATTATCAAATATCAATTCTAAATGATGTCTATAAAATTAGAAACATAAGGTGAGGATATCGAACAGAACCAAAAGGACCATATGAAAGAGCTGAACCACAAAGAAAGAAAGATTTAGTTCATCAGGGCCAATAAATAAAGTTGAAACACAGGAGTAGTATAGCAATTTCATCATATGAAAGAATGCTATTTCCCAGAAAACCTCATGTCAGTGAGGCATCATATATCAGGAAATATTACACCATAAAGAAGAAATTGTATATTTGGAAGGATTAACATTAATGGCATACAATAAATTGCTTATCTCTAGTTAATAGAACATTTTGGCTATTTTAAAATGATTATGAGGTATTGCTTTTAATGTCACTTCTTAGACAACTGTAGTTACTTAATCAAGATCTCATGTTTATACTTACATAGACGTAGTAACTTATCAAGAACTGACCAACCTATAGTGCCAGAGAGAACTCTAGAAAAAATAGAAATATCCATCCAATATTCCTAAATGTAACAATAAAATAAATAGGTACACTTTCCTCTGACCCATTTTCCAAAAGGAATACAAAGACATACATACACTAGATAGAACTACTTGAAAATAACTATGGGCACAATGCTTTGTTGCAGTCAGTTAAGTAGCTATGAAGGAATAACTGTGAAGAGAAATGAGGCAGAAACAAGTCACTTATTTCAAGTATCACAACAAATTATACACCCTTCTTTGATAAGAAAAGACAAGCAACACTACAATATTCTTCTGAGCAAAGCACAAGTCTCCTCTCCCAATATCAAGAACAAGTATGTGACTCACCTAATGATTTAAAAGCAAGCCAAGCATTTCAAAATTGTTAACTGTCCAGGAAGAGAAGCATGTACCTAGTAGCAACTTCCAAGAGCTTTAGGTGACCCTCATGTAAAGGGTTAAATGAACCAGATAGAATTATCTTCCTTTCTGTATCAGAAGTATGTGCCTCTGCAAAACATTTCCTTCATAAAGAAGAATAAAAAAAAGATAAATTGCCACTTAAAGGTATATCCAACCCAAGTTTAACCATACCACTTGAAAAGGGATAAACCTTAAAGCATATTTGCCCACTTATAAGTTGCTCTAATTCTTGATCTTCATCAAAGTACTTTTCACATTGATCAGGAACTTCAGATTCAGTCAGTTCTGAAACAAATGATGCTGGAACTTTGCAAGCATTTGCAATTGCCTGTAACCAAAGTTAAAGTTCAACAAAATAAGAATTAGTGGCCAAGTATGATGAAAGTGGTTTCATAACAAAGCACAAGAAAAGGTCAAATTTGATCATGGATGTCACCCCTGAGAAAGTGAAGAAAAGAAAATATAATCTCATGTTCTTCTGAAAAATTGTTAATCTAACAATATAGATGTTGATATTCATGGTGTTCAATATCTCGACTGTTTACTGCTCTGCTGAAAGTTTATGAGTACAGATAACATGAATAGCCACCACTGTTGAAATAGAGAGGTGGCCCAGGCGGGTTACTGCCTATGATTGTAAAATCAAACAACAGACACCATATTTTCTCACCTCAGCATAACTAACACAAACACCACTCAATTGAGTACTTAATTGCCTATTCCTTGCAGCAATGCATCATGAATGTCCTTGATCTCGGGTAACGAAAGCCACCTCTCAATACAGTGATACTGCAATTTGATCACCTAATCATCCTACTTACAATACACTTGCAGGCATGAACCAATCGAAAGAATGATATCCTGAGGGTTAAGGACAACCATCAAGCAAATTGAGGTAAATAACTAACAAACAAAAAGTGGATAACTTTTTTCCGGCTAAGTATCCAAAAAAATTATCAAATTATCTCAAAGTCCATAATTTGATAATCCCACCCAAGTCAAGAATAGGTAACTACTATTCTCATAGATGAAATGCTTAACATAATTCAAGACATTAAAACCTGGGAAATAGACATCAACTGACACTGTAAATTAAAGTCACGATGTGAGAAAACTAAAACAGCATCAGAATGAACCACTAAGTTTGCCTTTCTTGCTGTATGGACAAGCATTACCAGTGTCTGTGACTGTAATTATACTAAACTTTACTTGGCAATTTGCAATGCATAGAATCTCACAATACAAAACACACTGACACCTGTACCTGGGGCAGCGAGGCCCCATAAAATAGAATGAAGTTCTTCTTTCACATCTGGGTCATTGCTACACAAAAAATTTCAGCTCTTATTTCTATGAATCTCATAGCGGAAAAAACACAAGAAATTCCTTTAAATATGATATACTGATTAGAGCATGCCTGTTATGTGGACCATGCTGGTATAACTACGTGACACGCATCCAATTATCAAACCTTACTACACTGGAACCATGGAATCACGGAATCAACAAAGCATCAAATTGCTTTCATGCTCACATAGAGTAGCACACTCAAGATTAATACTTAGCCCATATTTAAAGATCAGATAGGATGGTGTATGCACAGTGGCGGAGCCAGGAATTTTGTTTTGTTTGTTGTGGGGTTGGGGGGAATACACTTTCTTTTCATCAATACTCAAAAATCTATACGGCCAAACAGTATTTTGAAAATTCAGGGGGAGCCTGGGCCCCCTTGGCCTGAACGTAGGTCCATCTGTATGCAGGAAACTAGAATACATTTGCATTTTCTTTGTCAACCATTCATGAGAGATATAATTGTTGGACTGACATCCCATCCATATCTAAGTTGCATCCAGGACATTGATAATTCACACAATATGAACTTCCCATGGCTCTACTTGTATGATGCCAGAGTATCTTATCCTAAGCTCCATCATACATGAGCCGTTTTCATATGCAGTAAGCCTTTCTGGCAGGTAAACTATTTTTCAGACCCGCAAGCCATGATATCTAAAAGGTTTCAATAGTTTAGAACAGCCATGTTTTTTAGACGTCAAAGGGCAAAATCTTCCATGACTGTATTATGGACCAATTTATCTTCAAACAATCATTTTTTAATACAGCAAACAAGCATCATTATGATTCATTCATAAAGTATGAAACCAACATGGTTCCATCTTTAACATTTATCACATACCTTAAGTAAAACCTGGCTTGAAACCCTCTCTTCTTGCTCACGTGTTCGCAAACCCTGAATTAGTTCATTAGCAAAGAGCATATCTGTATACTTCAAAAATTACAATCAAAGTGTATTCTAGAAACAAGTCAAATCCTATTTATACCTTTGACAAAGTAACGCTAGATACCCAAAGCCGGTCTGATGTTCTTGTTGACACGTGAAACCTATACATGAAACAAGAAACTGAGTCTAAAAACACAAAATATTCGTTGTCGAAACTTTCATAACCGAGTCTAAAGACAAAAATTCTTCAAAATTAAAAAAAAAAAGAAAAAAAAGGATATTTGAACATTGAAAATTAATTCTCGAAAGCAAGATGAGAAACCAACAGTTACTATATGCATTCTGAGGTCAAGGGTATATATGTCAGGATCTAAGGGTTTGTTCATACTTTGGAAGGGAAAGGAAGGGAAAATTCATTTCCTTTGGTTTTTAATTTAGGAGGGAAGAGAAGAGAAAGGGAAGAGAAAGTTGTTTTCTTCTCACTTTCCTTTCATTTTCCTTCCTCTTCTCTTTTAATACGTATCCTATTATTTTTCTTCCTCTTTCCTTTTAATTTCAAACAAGAGAAAGTGATTTTCCTTTCACTTTCCTCTCATTTTCTTTGCAAATCAAACAAAGGAAAGAAAATCATTTGCCCTTTCCATTCATTTCCCTTTCCCTTCCACAAGTATCAAACAGACCCTAACACCGGCGCAGGACTAGGAAAGGACAAAAAGTTGAAAATAGAAGGATAGCCATCTAAAGCCTCTTTATGCTCCAAAAACAGCAGGAAACAAATCAACAAGAGATTGATAGGTGGTAATTAAGTTAACATCCTTTTTGTATGCTAAAAAAAAGTTTTTCTAAAACCAATCAATCATGTACATAGGTGGACAGGGTGCCACATCATGAATCGAATGCCTCTTTATGTTCCAAAAACAGCAGGAAACAAATCAATAAGAGATCGATAGGTGGTAATTTAGTTACAGTCCTTTTTTTTATGGGGACAATAAAGTTCTTCTAAAAGCAATCAATCATGTACATAGGTAAACAAGGTGCCCCATAATGAAAGAAAAAACTTGCACCTGGCACTATAACAACGCATGGAAACAAAATCCAGCAGAGTAGAGAGAACCCCACACACACTCAAGATATCTACCCCCTCACTTAGCAAGAACTTCACCCCACCATATCCAACCCATGGAACCTTTGAAAACCAATGAGCCTGTATTGATTACCGCATGTTGACAATACTTAGTATAGCTAAAAATGTGTTCTGCTATCTCTTCAACTAACTGAAATCTTCTTTTTCCATCCCTCGGAAAGCTCCACCTTTTGAGTACTTACAGCATTTTTCCTCTTAAGGAACAAGTAAAGAGAAACATTGTATCGGAAGGAACTGTGTTTGCATACAAAGTGTGAAATGCAAATTAAAAAGCAAAGCTAGTTCAACAAACTACATAAAGTTGTTGCAAGATATATGAGACTCCAACATGCAAAACTTCTGAGCAAAGGAGAAGAAGAGCACCACAGAGCCACCAAATTAGTGATCCTATCCTGCACCACATTAACATCCGCTTTTGACTCCCTAATCCTAACCTCCTAGAAAACAAAGCAACAGGAATTGAGACATTAGCTACATAAGACATTTCTTTATTGCCGATTCACTGAAACTTCAACTCTTCACAAATTCCTCGACAATGGAACACTGGGCCCAAGACATGCCAAACTTTCCCCAATACTGAGATTGATGTGCTAAACACGAAATAATAATGGATAAAAAAACAATCTACTAACGTTAATTGTAATTAGGAAGAAACCCAATGGTTTGATCAAGAGTAAAGGGAGCACAGATAGGAAGCCTATTGCAAAAATAACAAAGAGCTAGAAAAATTATAATATCATCTCGCAACTATTAGATAACGCTCATTATAAGCAAATAACTTAAAGGTCTCTGAGGTTGAAGCCTCTCTCCAAGCTACAGAATCTGCCTTCCTGTTTGTTGGACAGTACAGCAAACTGAAAAAGGCACCCACCCCACTAATCTGTAGCAAGATCCAAGATCTTTCTCAAACAATTCCAACAACCTATAAACTGTTGGAACCTCAAGGGATTATGGTATATCAATGCCCTTCAATATGGACGCCCTTAAAAGCTTGACCTTTGGCCACTAGAAGGCCCATTAAGAGCTCTAATTTGCCTTCAATGGCTAAAACTTGACCCATGTCATAGAAATAATGTACATAGGATTTCCATCATTATCACAAAACTGCCTCCAAAGAGGACATAGAGAAAGGATTCATCAAAAATGAACTTAAGATGTTTAAGTGCATGAATGTAAGTACAAGAGTTCATTGGAAGCACAAAATTACATGAAGCCACATAAATAAAGACAAGGAGACTCCTCTGAACTTCTTCGCTAAATAACCCAATGAAGGTATAACCTGGGCACTCCCCAAAGTGGATTTCACTTTCCTTCTATTGGCTTGAAAAATTGTAAAAATCTCTTGCATTTCTCTGCAACCTAAGCCGCAGAATTATTCTTGACATGCCACTGTCCAGTTTACTTCCATACCAGGTTCATTCAAACCTCAATAACAGATATCAAAGAATTCCAAGCATATGAAACCAGAGAACGTTGCAACAGTCCAGCATTAATTGTTTTGTACCACAGCAGTGTAATTACCTAAGATCCAAATCATCCATTGTAAAGAAAGAAAAATACTGACATGATCAGTAACATGACTTTCCTGAAACTCCACTCAACTCAAGTCTCCTAAAACTCTACTCAACTCAAGAAACCCCTGATCATAGTTCCTAACACCTGGGATATCCACTACAAAATCCTTTTTCACCATTCAGCTTATAGAGGGCCCATTTTCTTTAGAACTATAAGCAATAACACCAGCCTTTTGCTCTCTACATCAGGCCACATTGCTTTCAATTCCGGCAGCAGTAGCACTATGTTTAAAAAAGTAGAAAAGCATTTTCCTCTTATCTAGCAGACAAGAAAATAATTTTTGATACCTCTAGAGAAAATATCATTTATCTGTGAAAATAAATGATACAATGTCATACTAACAATGTTTGAGTGTAAAGGAGATGAAAATGAAATTGATTCATTGGAAAAGAATTAACTATTTACAGAATGCTTTAAAGCTCCAAAAAAAATAATGATTAACAATACCTGTGGTCACCAAGTTTTGGGCGTGTGGTAGCCAAAGAACCAGTAAAACCCACACCTAGAACTGGGGAACCTATTGAACACACACACACACACACACACAAACAAAAAAAGGCACTATTAGAGCACAATAGTGATTGCAACACGGGTATATGAATGTTAGATTGTTACCTAGTTTACGTTTCCTGCTAAGGTATTTAGACAGTTTGGGTAATTGTGAACTAGAAAATAATTTGAAGGCTTTCCAACTCTACTATTGCTGCCGCAATGAAAATGCAGATATACCATCCTTATAATGTAGATATAATTGAGTTTGGAACATGACATAATAAGATTTTAAAAGTTTTAGCTTGCAAAGTGGCCTTAATTACAACAAAGCACAAAAAGTTGTGAAAGTCTTGAAGATTTAGATATAATCTCTTTGTTCACACCAAATTCCCACAAAGAATAGACTCCTAGGGTGAGGAACGTGGCTTTACAAAGATAATGCCACCTGGGCAAATGAAGGCACAGAGGAGGATCTCTGCTGGTCTGGAGACTTGAAAGTATAAATTTACAAACAATTGAGAGGTTAATCAGCTAGGTGGCTGGCTTGACCGATTGACAAAGAGAAGGTCCAACTGGCAAAAGGAGGAAAAATAAAGCCTTCAAGCCTTGAGAGAGTTAACAACAGCTGATTGAGTAAAGTATAAATTGCTTTACAAGAAGACAAAATCAGCACTTACAAAGTCTGGGAGTGGACTGAAAATGGACTAACTACCAGAAATTGATAATCTTGGGCCAGCAGTTACTCATGGAAGGACCCATTATGCCCAAATACCTGTTGTCACCTTCCTTAGCTCAAGCTCAGGGTTTGTGGTGGCCTATAACCTTTTCAGACTCCATTGTTAGGATTACTCTTACATGCCATTTTGCAGTTCATGTACTCAGCTTTCATCAATGGAAGTTAGTTTGTGGATTTTAATCTTTTCTACCATTAACTCTGTCGTGAATGGCTTTCAAAATTGATAATCGAGGCAACAATTATGCTTGCTTTGTGCTTATATCTCTTTTTCCACTGTTAGTATTTCTCCCTTAGCAGATTATTAAGTCCTCCACATTGACGCAGTAGCAATATAGTGAAATGAGTCTTCCTTATGTTCAGATGAAGCCCTCAATAATCTAAGGGGTAATCAACCAAGCTACTGTAACTTGGGTTAGTTAGATATTAAGTTCAGTGGACCCAGCACAACTGCACACTCCTAAACAAAAATCTTAAATACAAAACTTAAACTTGAAACAAATATGAAGTTTTGAAAGTTCATAAAACTCAAATGTCAAAACATTAATTAATATTGAAGAAGTGCTTGCTAAGAAGCACAGATACGGACACGGGTACGGATACGGACACAGATACGGACACGAGACACGGCATTTTCAAAAAATGAGGACACAGATGCGGCAGGAACACGGCAAAAAAAAATATTTTTATACATTTTTTGTTTGTCATGTATGTGAACATAAAATTCATAAATCACCAAAAATAAGATGAAAATAACTAAATAAGTTCTCAATTATAATACAACTACTAACAAGTTAAGGATTTGAAGAATTGGATTTGGGTGTTTTATGTTTTGGTGTTTTAAAGTTTTAAAATTTATAAATTAGACTCTATTTGATACTTTTAACAATAATATTTTAACTCCAGCGTGTCCCAAAATGTGTCCAATAGTTGGACACGCGTGTCCCCGATGTGTCCGATAAGTGTCCACTAGAAAAAATATTAATAAAAATATTGGACATGCCAATTGGCCTGTCCGACACGTGTCCCGGTGTGTCCGATGGGTATGTGTGTCCAACATGTGTCCGACACGGACACGGCACCCTAAACGGAGTGTCCGTGCTTCCTAGAGTGCTTGTATGGAAATGAATGAAAGTTATGCTGTTGTGACAGTTAATTGTAGCATTGTAGCTTAGCAAATGACAAACGTTATGGTGACCACACTTAATTTGCGTCAGCATTTAGAGTTCCATCGTCTTAGATATTTGTCATCCTTTTGCACTAGCATTGCCCAAAAAAGTGAACGATCCTTGGCAAGAGTTGATCACTGGAAGTGGATGGCTATCAACCACAACAAATAACTCCTACCTATTGTCGGTACATGGATCAGCCCAACATGTGATCAGGCCACTCACGGCACCGCCATGTCGCCTCCTTCATCTGCTTCACTCTCACATGTCAATCTTGTGAGGTTACACATTGACCGATAAGATCTAGTCACATGCTATTCCTCCCTCCATTATAAGACCTATGCCAGTAGAGGCTAATGTACGCCGTGCCTTAACCTTGAGCCAAGGCATTAGGGGGCAATCTCCAAAGAGAGTTTAGATGCGCTTGGCCTCCCTTCCTTGCTCCAACTACCTGTCCACTTGAGCACACCCATCTCTACTCCTTATGTAGGCTTGGCTCCCTCTTGGTTCAACCAAGCAGTTCTCCATCCAAGTGCACCCTCCTCTCTGTTATTTTTCACTCGCTTACATCACCCTCATACTCTTGTTCCAACTTATGTCAGTAGCAAGGCCAAAACACCCCTCAGGGTGGTGCCACAGTCATGAGACGCCAAAGCAACCCAATGACCCTTTTGCAGGATCTTTAGATTCATGAGGGTTGGTGGCTAGAGTTGAAGGTTCGTCAAAGTGCTCGTCTCATCCTCCTTTGAGGGAATTGGCACCTTGATCGATCTTAGGGAGAGGTTTTTACAGGAAGACGTATCATGACAAAGACAAGCTTTGTAACCTTACATACCTAACAGCACACCAGATTACCTCTGAGTGCCTCAGAGGCTATTAGCGCCACTAAATGTTAATGTCACTCCAATAATATGGTGTCAGGGCCAACCAAGGACAGGTGACTACCCCCTTGCACCCACTTGGGCACGTGCCCTTCTCACTCTTATGTCACTCCTGCAAAGGGCAGTCACCTATCTCTTGTATTTGCTTGGGCACGTGCCCTTCGCACTCTTTTGTCACTCGACTAATAGGGTGTCAGGCCAGCAAAGGCAGTCACCTGTCCCTTGTACTTGCTCGGACACGTGTCCTTCACACTCTTACGATGAGCTGGCTCCATGATCTAGGTATAGTGGCTCATCCTCTTCTTTGTTTCCAAGTAACCTCCTCTCGCCTGGAACTTTGGCTAATACAACAGACCTCATCTATGGCGCTCTCTCTCTCTCTCTCTCTCTCTCTCTCTCTCAAGTTCGGTGGTCCAGCACTAGCTCAATGCTTACCATATTTCTCATAGGGTTCCCTGATCCCTCTGCCAGCTGACTCACCTCCAACTACCCACACCTATTTTCTCTTACCGGACCTTATAAGTAAACTAAAATTTATCAATATTGGGACAGAATATTAAGCCCATCATTAACACATTAGGAACTGTAGTGTAGTACCCGTTCTGATACTAAACCGCTGATTTCTAGCAGTTCCAAAAGCAGTTTCCATTCTTGCTATATTGTGCCCAACAAAAAAGTGTCCGAGAAGTTGCGTGGAGTTATGTTCACACTAATTTGACAACCTTGTATAATATCTATATAAAGTTGCACTAATTTTGGACCCGGTGATTCACTAAAGAAAAAGAACTATGATATAAACCTGGTTTAGAGAGCTTGAGAGCACGATTGTAAGCCAATAACGCCATTTCCTCGGCAGTTTGACGACTACTGAATTGGGTAGGAACCTGCAAATTTCAAACACACCCAGAAACATTTATAAAGAACAAGGTTGATAAATTGTTGGACAGACAGTAATAAATCAATGATTAAGGTAAAAGTTAATCTTAACTGAGAAACATTATTACAAGATAAGAAAAGAAATATTTGATAAATCGACGAGAAATGGGTCAATAAAAGTGACCTTGCCGAGCAATTGGATCATGGATATTCTGGAATAAGGAACCACAGCTTCAAGCACCGTGTTTGAGGCTCCAGGAACTGACATCAACCAACCTAGCACCTGTTTTAAATCCATTCGCCCATAATCATGATCGTATTTAAATAAATAGATATACATATATATATATATATATGTATATGCGGTGTACGATATATGTATTTAGAGAGAGAGAGACCTGAGACGCTCCACCGGCGAGATAGAGGACAGTCTGAGTAGGGCTTGAGTGTATGGATTCTACAACAGCTCGGACCAAACCGTCCGTCATCGTTCTGTCGACGATAGCAGACTCTGTCGCCTCCTCTGTAATAATTAAACTCATCAAGCCGACGTCGTTCTTTTCGCAATAGAACATGGGCTTTTTATGGGTGACCGGTTGCGTTCGGTTTAAGCTGGGCCAGGAAATGAGAAGTTTGATAAATTGTGTTTTGCTATGAAATTGTTGTGCTTGGTTTCGTTTTGAAAAATTATTTTCCATTTTTAAAAATAGATACGTAATAAAAGTTTATATGAAATGTTATTTGGCAATCTGTGTTTGAAAAATAAATTTTGAAACTATCCCATTTTTAGAAAATAGTTTTAGATCATTTTCTTAATTTTCGAAAATTTTAGTCATATCATACAAAGTTTAAAAATAATATGAAACCGATGGTACTTCTGAACTTAAAAATATTACTTTCATACAAATGTGTCCCCTTAATAGGGTTGATATAATTGACAAGATGAAAAGGTTTATTAAATTTCATACTAGATGAGGGATTCATTTGAAACGGCATCGTCTACATGTAAAATTTAGTAATGCTAAAAATCCGTAGTGAATCATGAGCTTGATATGCATACAAAAAGTGGGTCGTCTTTAAGAAATTTTATCAAAAACACTTTTTAGAAATAATTTTGCCAAAATACTGTTTTTGAAAACAATAGCTAACGTAACGACTTCTAAATTTTTTCTACTTTTATTGAATAACTTTGGAAAATTCATCAATTATACAGAATAGTTTCTTGACAATAGATTGTTTTGTATCTGTTTGCAATGTCTCAGTAGTAAATAGGAACAATATTGTTGAAATTGAAATGTACGAATTAATTACAAAAGAGTTAAATGCTTTCTTATGTGTTTGTGATATATGATTTGATAAAATACGAACTTACAACCAAAAAACCCAAAAAAAAAAAAAAAAGATAATAAAGGAACAACGAAAATTCTTGCTAAGCCATGCCACTACACGCTCAAGCATATTTTAAGAAAAAGAAATTAGCGTGCTGAAGAAATCATCAACATGAACTCCTTGTGATATTAAAAGACCCTCCTCTATTTGTTTGGTTTTTAGCTTTCCGATGTAAAAAAAAAAACGCATTTTTGATCTTATAATACTTGCAGACACATCTGCTGCAATAGTCCAAACTCCACAGAATCCCAACATTGGGTTTGTTTATGGGATATAGTGGGATTGAACTAGTCATCATGTATTCACAAACCCTTTTATTTTGTAAGCATGCAATTAAATAATTCTAGGTTAAGAATAAGCAATTTGGGAATTTGATAATTGGGACTAAGTTACAAAATTATCCTCAGTCGAGTTTATTTTTCTAAGGTTAAATATCACCTTATTCCATCTCACGAAACAAACTGGCCGATGTATCATGACAATGGTCTAATTTTTCGAAAGAGATGGCAGACTTGTAATGCTCCCTTGAGTAGAACACGCAACGTTGTTACAACGAGGTTATTAACCTTACTAAACTAACAATTTTTGCCAGCTGCATAAAAAGAAGAAAAAAAAAATAAAGACTAGCTGCTTTGGAATAATTGGGTCAAATGCTGATTGTAGAAGATGACTGAGAGATTGGGGAGTCAAATACCGAGATCTTGCCCGCGATGACCGGAGTTTTATTCCAACTAAGGTATTAGACAATGTCTCTAATGGTAAATGGTCTTTTCCTCCATTAGACACCGCCTTCAATCACGCTGATACCGAGAGCTTGAGAAACCCACCAAAGTTTGGACTACAACTTGTTTTGTACTACTCCTTGGAATTTACTGTCTAATGCCATTCTTCATCAATATTCCTTCTTCATTGACTTTTATTTTCCAAATGAGAAGTTCTTTTATGTTAAACAAACTGTTTGGCGAATTAACCCATTTGTTTTTGGTACTTATTCTTCTTTTTTCTCTTTTTCTTGCAAGGCAAATAAATGAGTTTATATGATTCAAGCCTAACGAGTTGAATAAAGAAGCAAATATGTAAATAATGACGGAACCAGAAAAATCATTTCGGGAGCAACCACTAATCATAACAATTTTTTTTTTTTTATAATCAACAATAGTAGACTTGACTTTTCATGTGTATAATGTATACTACTTTATATACATATATATATTAAGCAAAATAACTATTTAAGGAAGCATTTATAAAATTTTAGTAGGCAAAAATAAAAAAATATTTCTTAAGTTGTAGGTAAATATAAAATATTTGAAAATTTGAGGGGCATTTAGAAAATTTTAGAGAGAAAAAATTGAAAATATTTCATAAAACTGTAGTTCAAAATGAAATGTTAAAAATTTTGAGGGGGGCGTTTCTAAGGTTTTAATGGCCAAATCGAAAGGAATCTTAAAAATTATAAATAAAAGTGCAATTATGAAAATTTGAGGAGAGGCACTTGCCCTCTCTGGCCACATAGTGGCTCCGCCACTGTATGTAAAGAAGGAATTACACGCATGGAATGGAAAGAAAAAGGAGAAAAAATAAAAAAGAAAAAAACTTGAAGGAGATGGAAATGAATTTCATTACTTAATACTTAAAAAGCTAGACTAGTTTATGCATGCATTTTCTCGAGATTACAAAAACTATATATTTCTTTGTTTTTTTCATTTTTTCTCCTTTTAAAAATGAGGTTTTCATGTTTTGTGCCTAGGCATAAAGATAAAATAAACACACCATTGTTTGAATCTGCAGCACAAATACAAGACACTGCATGGAGCTTGGTGGAGCTTAAGAAATAAAAACTATTTGTACACATGTCAGTGGGACAAACACATGTAGGGATAAAAGGTTTTGTTTTAGCTAAAACAAAAACAAACACAGTTTTCAGCTGTGAAGCACAGAGATGGCTTTGCAGTTTGCACTTTTATATAATTTGATGGGTGGGGTGAGGAAGATAATATATATATATACATGACATTACAGTTTTTATGTAATGTCACTCTCTCTGCCTTCCAACCTTTACAGAAACGACACGCTTGGGCATGGAAAAAGCAATAAAAGCAATAATGTATGGGTTGTATCTTTGCAACAGAGCCCTCCAACTCCTTTGGTAGAGGAGCGATTACCACTTTGTACCTCCATTGTAAGGTGTGTGTTGTCATTGTCAAGCAGCTTTTGCAAATTAGATATTGAAAGAAAAATCAAAGAATAATGTTGGCAAAAAGCCAAAAACTATAGTAAATTAATGTAAGCTTGTTTTATATACTAAATAATTGAGCATTACTTTGACAAAACAAATTGTTTCAGCGTTAACTAGAACCTTTCTTTTCTTTTTGCTTAGCAAAGGGTAGAGGGGTGGCTGGCGTAGAGGTCGTGCCTAGGCATAATCCAAGCAGCAGCTTACATCACTAAAAACTTGAAAAAGAGATGACTCATAATTAAATCCAATCCTACACAGGTGTAAGTTAGCCAATGAGCCCATGCATGTAGTGTGTATTGCTGCCAAAAAAGGCTTAGAATTGTCTATCTTCTTGTAAAATATAGAAAATCATATTTAGAAAAAAGATTTTGCAAATTTTTTTAGCATAGTTAAAGTTTTTACCGTTAGTAACAAATAAAAGGTCAATAAATATAGTTGTCAATTGCTCATAAAGATTATACTTAGCTAATAAAATCTGTCATTTAATGAGGAACTATAATACTTTGGTAATTATTGTTTTTTTCTTTGTGCTAAGCTGTGTTGAATTGTATATGCTGTTTGGCAAACGGCCAGAGTGGTGACACAAAGAATTGAGGGTTTGGCTCTATTTTATCAAAATTGTGGCAACCCCCAAAAGTACCCTATGCTCTTTTGGCCACATCAGTAATAATGACGTGGTATCACAATTGCATTAAATATTTTCTCGCTCCTCTAAAGTATAGTTATCATAACCGAATTGGTCGGTTCAACTGATTAAATTAGAAATTGGATCCTAAACCGATCAATTCAATTAATTTATTAAAAATATAATTTAACCAAATTGAACCAGTCGATATTTTAAGAAAACCAGTGAATTGGCCAATATACAGTGAACCGGACAATTTAAAAAAAAAAAGTCAAAATAGCTCAAATTAAACATGATTTAAAGCCATTTGTTTATTGAAAACATATATTTTATGGTCTTCTGATTAAAAAATAGAATTAATAAATAAAAACTTTAAACTAAAACAAAAAAAAAAGAAAAAGAAAAAGGAATAAAGAGGAAAAAAAAGTACCAATAGGCATCAAAATAAAAAATATTAAATTTAGGAGAAAAAAAAGTCACCTTGAATGTTTTTAAAATTACTTATTTTTTATATTTTTTTTCTTACAAATAGTTATTTTTTATATTTTGTTTGAGTTATTGTATACAAGTGAGTATCATTTAACCCATTGTTATTTTTTTAACTATTATTTTGTATTTAAATATATTTTTATTATATAACTAATTAAACTAATTAAATCATAATTAAATTAATAAATTATTAAACCAATATTTTGACCGGCTGAGTCACCGATTTAAGTTTTTGATAACTATGTTGGAAAGTCTCAACTTGTTTTGTGTTATACAATACCTCAAAGAAAAAGGGTATCCTAAAAGCCTATATACTCTCTCTCTCTCTCTCCCTCTCCCTCTCTCGCTACAGTCTGACAAACGGCTACTTTGATGGGTTCACATGCCAATTTATCACTAATTTCTCGTCTTCTCTCCATATTGTCAAGGTAATTTCAGCCCCACACCCCACACCTCACAGCTCACAAAGTCACAGGCATGGCAGACAGAGCCGCAACTCTGTTCACACATGGTTAGACAATCACAATGTGGCATACCAAAGGGGCCCACTAAAGAGGGAAGATCCCAGCCGTTGGTTTATCATAATCTCACATATTTGGGGCCAAAAGAGGCATGTGGTGTGATGATAACAGTCAAATAGCTCCATTCATGGAAATCTGTATTCTAATGAATACTGTAGGTACCCACAATCATATCATGCCTTCCTTTAACGGTTCAGGACCATGAATGCAATCTGGATCGTACAGCATAATGACTTTTACTGCCTTTTAATAATAGCCGTCTGATCATATCATGATAAATTGGATTCTCTTACCAACCTTCTTTTTTCTCCTCTCTCTCTCTTTTTGTTTTCCTCTTAATTTTTTAATTCTTAACAGCCTCCAAGGTCTTGCTAGCCTGAAGCCAACTTTTCCTTTCTTTTAACACTTTCCTCTTCTCACATTGCCGTCAAGTCTCTCTCTCTCTCTCGGAGCTCCATTGCCTCTCTTTGCTTTCTCTGCATCACTTGGTTTTCTGGAGAAGAAAGGTGAGCACTGTGAAACCCATCTTTCTATTTCCAACGGTCACTTTTTTCTTCTTAGTCTTTGGGAGATGTTAGCTTTGTTTTTGTTCATTTCTGTTCTTTGTAACTCTCAAGCTTTAGTGGGTTCTTTGAATGACGAAGGCTATGCTCTTCTGTCATTAAAGCAGTACATTAGAGAAGACCCAGAAGGGTCGCTGAACAACTGGAACTATTCTGATGAAAACCCTTGCTCTTGGAATGGTGTAACATGCAAACAACAAAGGGTTGTGTCGGTTAGCATTCCAAAGAAGAAACTTTATGGGTTTCTTTCTTCTTCTCTTGGATCTCTTTCTGAGCTTAGGCATGTAAATTTAAGGAATAATAAGTTGTTTGGAAGTTTACCTGTTGAGCTCTTTGGAGCTCAGGGGCTGCAAAGTTTGGTCCTTTATGGAAATTCCTTATCTGGGTCTATCCCTTCCGAGATTGGAAAGCTCAAATATCTTCAGACCTTAGATTTATCACAAAATTTCTTTAATGGGTCATTACCCACATCTTTAATTCAGTGCAAGAGACTGAGAACCCTTGATCTCAGTCAAAACAATTTCACTGGTTCTTTGCCTCGTGGGTTTGGGACTACTTTGGTTTCCCTTGAAAAACTGGACCTTTCTGTCAATAAATTCAGTGGTTCAATTCCTAATGACCTGGGGAATTTGTCTAATTTGCAAGGAACTGTTGATTTGTCTCACAATTTGTTTAGTGGTCCAATCCCAGCTAGCCTTGGTGACCTTCCTGAGAAGGTCTATATTGATCTCACTAATAACAATTTAAGTGGGCCAATACCTCAAAATGGTGCTCTTATGAACAGAGGACCAACAGCTTTTATTGGAAACCCTGGGCTTTGTGGCCCTCCCTTGAAAAATCCGTGTTCATCAGACACACAGGGGGTGAGCTCACCTTCCTCGTATCCTTTCTTGCCAAGTAACTCCCCATTGCAGAATAGTGGTGATAATACTGGAAAGAGTGGGAGTGGAAGAGGGCTTAGCAAAAGTGCTATAATTGCAATTGTTGTATGTGATGTGGTTGGAATTTGCCTTATTGGGCTTCTGTTCTCGTACTGCTATTCGAGAGTTTGTCCTTGTCGTAAGAGAAAGGATGAAAATGGTAATGGTTTTGAGAAGGGAAGGAAAGGAAGGAAAGAGTGTTTGTGTTTCAGAAAGGATGAATCTGAAACTTTATCAGAAAATGTGGAGCAGTATGATCTTGTAGCATTGGATACACAGGTGGCTTTTGATCTAGATGAGCTTCTGAAAGCATCAGCTTTTGTGCTAGGAAAGAGTGGGATTGGAATTGTTTATAAAGTTGTGCTCGAAGATGGGCTTACTTTGGCTGTGAGAAGATTGGGAGAAGGAGGCTCTCAGCGGTTTAAAGAATTTCAGACGGAAGTGGAAGCAATTGGGAAGCTTAGGCATCCTAATGTTGTAACTCTTAGAGCCTATTACTGGTCTGTCGATGAGAAGCTGCTCATCTATGATTATATACCTAACGGAAACCTTGCAACTGCAATTCATGGTAAGCTTCACCAGATCATCTTTTCCAAAGTTTTGTTTTTAGTATTTTACTATTATATGTATATATATACTTGTGGTCATTTTATTTTTCTAATCTTGTAATATTGACAGGGAAGGCTGGAATGGTATCCTTTACACCTTTACCATGGTCTGTTCGATTGAAAATAATGACAGGAATGGCAAAAGGTTTGGTTTATCTGCATGAATACAGTCCCAAAAAATATGTCCATGGAGACCTGAAGCCGACTAATCTATTGCTTGGAGAAAACATGGAACCCAAAATCTCTGACTTTGGGCTTGGTCGCCTCGCTAATATAGCTGGAGGATCCCCAACCCTGCAATCTAGTCGAATGATCTCTGAGAAGCCACATCAGAGGCAACACAGCAATGTATCGACAGAAGTTATGACAGTCAACTCGGCTGCAAACTCAGGATCCTATTATCAAGCTCCTGAGGCACTGAAATTAGTGAAACCATCACAGAAATGGGATGTTTACTCATTCGGGGTGATCTTACTAGAAATGATTACTGGAAGAATGCCAGTAGTCCAAGTAGGTACCTTAGAAATGGATCTTGTTCACTGGATTCAGCTGTGTATTGAAGAGAAAAAGCCACTTTCAGACGTCTTGGACCCATACTTGGCTGAAGATGCGGATAAGGAAGAGGAGATGATTGCAGTTTTAAAGGTTGCAATGGCATGCATACAGACTAGCCCTGAAAGGAGACCTGCGATGAGGCATGTCTCTGATGCTTTGGAAAGACTGGCAGTGTCCAGTGATTGAAATCACATCCGGCTGTGAAATCTCGTTCATCAATTAAGCGCAGAGTTGTACTCAAACTGATCAAGGGCTCCACGATATGGACTGATTGGAATTTTCAGGGAAAATACTAGCGCAGGCCAAAGCAGTGAACAGGAATATGGTGCATTTTGTGTACCTATTGGGAAAGTGTTGATGACTTCATTTACTTTGGATCCTTTACTTCCTCAGCGTAGAAGGACACGTGAAGGTAGGTCTGTTTTTGTTGCAACTGTTTTTGTTGTGAATTGGGTATTGATATATGTGAGGAAGAATGTCTTCTTCTTGTTCTTATTGCAGATCATTTTGTTTGTTTGTTGTTTCCCCTAGTATATTCTGATAATTATTTATTTCTTGTATTGAACATTTGAACCATCATAGATGGCAATGACTATATTTGTGGGGACCTTGGTCCCATCCCAGAGACCTCCCTTAATAATTTTCATGATACATTGTAGAAGACCATCTCATCATGGAGGTCCTCTACAGAAATTGATCTTCTTTACGTCACTGAAGGATGAGGAGTTTGGTGCATCTTGCTAGGATAGACCCGTTAAAAATTGTTTAGCGCCGTTGCTAATTTGTGTAATTTGTTCCAAATGAAGACCATATGGTGTAGGTAGATAAAGGTAGAATACTGATGGGAGAAGTTGAAGCTCTTTTATATGCTGTGATTGAAGTGCGGATCCAGACTTTCATACATGCATGCATACATACATATATATATATCGTATTATCCAAAGGGGTGCAATGGGTGCTATGGCAGTACAAGTTAGGGATTTCGAGCATGTTTGGACGTAACTTATTTAGTAGTTTATGGTTTTTTGGAAATGTGTTTGGGTGAGTGGTTTAAAAAAATAACTTATGTTTAATTACTTTTTTCAAAAAAAATTATTTTTAAAGATAATTTTTTAAAAATAACTTATAGCTTATAAGAAGAAAAAAATTAATACTAAAATATTTTATTGGTTTGAAGTTGAAGGGCAGAATTATAGTTGTACTGAGTACATGTTTGGAGTGGACTCCACAGATCTATGGGTCAGGTGATGCATCAGAAGAGTTTTATCTGTCCTTGTATTTAATTGGCATTCAATGAATGGGTCATACGCTTCTTGTCCGAATGTAATTTGTCAAACCAATACAGCTATGCAGCCTTACATTTCTACTTCTTTGAGTCATGCTCCACCATTCATGCTCAAACAAGGTCAAAGCAGTCCTTTTCTTCATTTGTTTTTCTCTGTTCAAATCCTTTGTGTCTGGTGGACATTGGAAGGGGTGTATAGTAAAAAAATTCGGAAGACCAACGCAAGTTGCATGTGAATTTAAGTCATCAAATTGTAGAGTTAAAAGGCAATCTCAGACTACATGAGAGAGAGAGAGAGAGAGAGAGAGAGAGAGAGAGAGAGAGAGAGAGAGAGAGAGTGAGAGAGAGAGAGAGAGAGATTAAGCAAATGCTGATGAAGAGGGAACAAGAGCTTCATTCTTCAGCACAATCCTAAGCCGCTTCACACGATCTACAAACTCCCTGTGCAGAATCATTAAAACACAGGATATCGAATTGAACCATAATCCAAACTTAGTAAACAACCAAAAATGTCAACCTATAAAAGGGATGGATCATAGAAGTAATGACAGTAAAGAACTTACTTCCATGGGACATCACCAACTGTCCTCCAATTCTCATCCATGTCCTTGTAAAACAGAGAAAATTCTGACCCTGCCTGGAATAACCGTAAACCAGATATGGTCTGGCTACCTACAAAAAACCAACAACCTTAACGATGTCATTTAACTTCTAACATTGGGAAACCAAGCTCATGAAGATTTTGGTACCCACCAAACATGTCTTCAAGCTGAACTGCAAGGCTTGAGTAACCCATATGATCAAGGATGCATATTTTCCGGCCGACAATTACCCCATCCATATTGACCTTCACATAAGTCCAGCGCTCTTTGCTTTGAACTACCTCTGTTTCATCGTCATAATCCTCACTGATTTTGTTCGGATATCCTATTATCGAACTTCTCAGCCCTGGGTTCAACTCCTGCCAGTCTATCAGGTCACCATAATCATCTGGACACACAAAGTTCAAAATGAAAATTTTGGTTAGCACGTTGCAAGAGACTACGTTTTCTAGTATGAAAAGTCCCTGATAGAAAACTATTGCTGATCTTTTCTTTTTTTTTTCTTTTTATGAAATCATACTTGGATTTCTCCAAGTTCCTGCTAGCAGTGGCTTCTCAGATGCTGCAATATATTTTTCTTATATATATATATATATATATATGTAAATGTATACACATAACTAGGAAATTAAGATGTTACCTGCTCTGTAGAGAGAATTAATGAACAATTAGGGAACAAGGGATATACCATGTCCAGATGGATGATAAGCTTCAGGCTGCAGCGCCTTCAGGCTAAGACCCAAGTCAATTATACTATCATCCTCCTTGGCTTGATTGTAAACTGAGTGAAGAGATGTATGGTTTAGAAGGTAGTCTGATGTGTTTGAATCCATGGTTTGCACAAACAATAATACCAGTACAGCACTACCTAGAGACCTATATATATATATACACGTAGACATACACTTATCCTGAATGAGAAAAGAATGAGACATGCTACATGAGATGCAAGGGACATGGAAGACAAGGAAGCCTTTTCCCCATTATCAATTATTGAGGAATTGTTATCGTGTTTCTGCCACTTATAACATGCAACAACACAAGGTAAGTAACAAAAAACCAGAAGAACAAGGGATGGCCGACGCGATCCTAATAAAAGTTGGGCTGGATTCTGCATCCAAACATTGCTACAAAGATCCATTTTTTGGGGTTCAAAACTGACAGTGATCAGAGGTAAGAAACAAGTTTGTATATGAGGATTAAAATGCTAGCTAGTACTAAACATATTTGTAGTGATTTGTGTCGTAAGTGAGTTCCAGTACTGCTTGATGTTTAGTACTTCAGTTCCAAAATGATCAGACATTTCCTTCTATTGCAAATAATGCATGAATTGCTTAAGTGTCAAAGTTTGCATAACATCAGTATTCCATTCAAAGAAAACAAAGATTTAAACATTCATGGGTTTGAACTTACATCAATTTTTCCTTATTCATAGACAGAACAGAAGTGAGACCCACAAATATTTACCCACCTAGCTTCCTGTAGTGTTTGGATGGAATCGAAAAGACAAGTCTTAACCCATTTCCTTTGTTTGGAGTTTCGAATGGAAGGAAATCCAATTAACTCAATTGCTTCAAATTTCCTTTACACTGTTTGGAGAGAGGGGTTTGGAGGGAAAGGAAAAGAGAAGTCCTAACCTTTTTTTCTTTGTTTGGAAGTTCTGAATGGAATGAAATGATAGAATGGAGATAACCCTCCGGGCAAAAGTGGGAGGAAATAGAAGGAAAGAAAGTTGAGTTAGTAATTACCTGTTTTGCCATCATATTTTGTTAGAATTGGTTTCCCATCATGCCATTTTTACTCACAAAACAAAACCACTCTTTCCTTTCCCTTCCCTCATTGAACTACCAAACAAGGTGAAGAAAAGTTACTCTGCTTTCTTTTCCTTCCCTAGCCATCCAAACATGGGAAGGGGTCACACACTTTCCTTCCCTTGGCTTAGTGATACAAATAATGTATCAGAATTCTGATTCAGCACCCGTATATACAGATATGTTACAGATCTTACACATCCCTTCATGGGCAACATAATGCCATACATATCTTCCTCGTCTTCATGCAAAATCACCACTCCAAACCCAACAAAGTATAAGTACTTGAAGATTCTCAATCATATATGGTGCCAAAAATCAGGCAGACACAAGAAAACAATGTTCTGGAATCCTACTTAAAGCCTATGAAATGCAAGAGCACCAAGGACCACCATGATCTTGGGACAACCTAATTTTTGCACAGGTGTCTAATTTGCATGAGGTCTAAGCATTTTGGAACCCAAGAATAACTGCAAGGGTGCCAATTATAACCAGACCCTCCAAGCTTAGGGTTAGACCATGAGTCCATGACCTGGCTAGACCTAATTCAGGGCTTGGCGGAGTCATGGCCCTTCTGATATTTCAGGCCTGCCCCGGAGCCTGGTTTAATGCCCAACTGAAGGAGGGAGGCTAGGTTTCTTTGGAAGCAAAAAATATGTGATAACCAATATACAAACACACACACATGGGTCAATGTGTTGAAGTTCTTAGACAGGTCAGTGCAATATCTTGTTGCTGACTTCTCATGTGCCAACCTTAGAACAGAGAGTGATGGGCAGATTTGAGATGGTGTCAGACTATGAGGCTGACAAGGGTTCAAACAGTCTCACTGCAAGATCAGGGAACTAAGGGCAACCACTTACCATGCCAGAGGCAATGAAAGAACCAGTACAAAGCCCCTATATGACTCAGTATCAACTAAACAACTGACAGTACAATAAATTTGAAGATCTTAGTTTTCTTTGTTTTAGTTTGTTTATTATGTGTCCAACAAAATAGAGATAAAGGGAAGAAAAACAAGCCAGCCAAAAAAGGAAATAACACAAACTGCAGAAAGTAAACAAGACAAACAAAACTAAGAAAAGCCGAAGGCTATGATATCCGTGTATTCTTGGGAGGAAACTACTATAGTGGTGTCATTCACTTTGACGGCAGCTGCCTACCACCTAGACGATCTGTATCTTGCCTGGAACTTGTGGATTGTGAGTGTTTGTTAACCTCCGGAGGAAAGGTCTTGCCATGGATAGGTTCTCCCATGTCATCAAGAAAAAAAAAATGCAAAAAAGAAAAACATGATAAGGCATTCAGACTGAATGAAATGAAACCTCATTCTGGATTCCTATTGAGGCATTTCATGGGCATACATGAAGTTTACATGGTTCTTGTGGATGGTAGTTGAGCTTGAGAGAATAGCTATTCGAAAGTCTGAATAAACTGATACACAAAAAAAAAAAAAAAAAAGTCCAAGTGGTCTTTCTGGTTCAGTTTAAATCAAATTCTGAAAATTCTGCATTAATGTTTAAACAATGTATCAATACACATAGCAAATGATTAACTCTCATCTAATTAGAACATTTTTCTATAGTTGATGAATCACTTGGGAAAGTCTTGAGTATAACTAGAGAATCAAGTATACAAATCTCAGAATAAGGATAGGGCCAGTCTTTCATCCACCATTAATCTTCAGCAATGGTACACTCGTTCCACACCATGACTTGATGTCTCATTCTCAAGGGCCAGGGAGTTTTTCTAGTGTCAGGAGTTGGAGCGATAGCAACAAGAAGTCCTCCATGGAAATCTATATATCTACGTGGACCACAGTCTCGATATCAGTAATAAGATACCAGGAGCTGAGCCTGCCCTCTTCTCAAGCATTGCAATCAAACCATAAATGGATACATTTATTATATATTCATCTTCCACCGATCTTTGTTTCGATCTTTTGCTTGTCTAAAGGTCTTGACAGCCTCTCTGTAGCCTATACAATGAATCTTTTATATTTTATACAGGGGATTTGTGCTGGGAACAAAGGGTTGAAGAAATGCCACAGCAAATGCTAATATTAATCTCTTAGCCCTAAATAAATTTTTAAAAAAAAATTTGAGAAGCAACAGGAAATGGTTCCTTTGATAGTCTTACATCAATGATTGACTACAAAAAAAATTGAGAAGGGGGGGGTGGGGGGGGGGGTGGAGAGGGGAAAGAAAAGACAGAATAATAAGGAACCCCTACAAGAATCTCTCTCTCTCTCTCTCTCTCTCTCTCTCTCTCTCTCTCTCTCAAGTAAATTCAAGTTTGCAACCAGTCAAGCTTGATTCAGATGCCTATGAAAAATTTAAAGAAAAAAATATCATTTTGGCTTCACCTGTTAATATGTCCTAGTTTAGCACAATAAGTCTTAACTTGACGGAAGAGAGGAAAAAACAAGTTCCCAAAAACAGAAGAAAAAACAGAAAGACAGCTAACTGTATTTTTTATAAAAAAAAAATTTGGATGTTCCTGTGGCTGTAAGCCTCTCCCTCCAAGAAACCCAAAAGATGAAGAATACTTTCAAATCTCAATTTTGACATTTCTAATCCTCGCTCTAACAGAAGCTTGAACCTGTTCATCTCTCTCTCTCTCTCTCTCTCTCTCTCTCTCATCAGACTCATTGCCTCTTCAGTCTGTTTTATTCAACCATGCCTTCCTTAACTGTAGAACACGCAAGACTGAGGAGACCCAAAAACCATCCAATCTCAGCCTCAGATCCAAAACCCAGAACCCAAATTCTCTCTCAATCCTCCACTCGCAAACCCACCATTTCTACTGTATGCCATTGCACATTCTCCAGCAACAATGACTCCAAAGAGACCAAAAAACTTTTAACAAAAAAGCCCAAGAAGAAGAAGATATTTACGACACTCAGACGTCTGGGTTGCGGGGCTTCGTCGGCGTCACCACCGGTTCTTACTCGGTCGGCGGGGGATTGGGAAGCTGAGAAAGTCATCAGAACGAAGAAGAAGATGAAGAAACAGAGGAGAACGACGTCGGCTGGTCCTAACCCTCCAGTTGTGGTTGATGCTCCTTATGTTTGTTGTGTAACTTGTGTTCCTGGTGTTGGTATAGCTTCCGATGTTGTTCCTATAGCGAGGGTCGATGCTGAGAGAACAAATCACAGAGTGGTAATGCATATATATACATATATATAGATATGGATACAGACATGGGTTTGAATTTTTGAGTAAATAACAAATGATTCATTGCTCTTTTATGCATTGTGGCTTTGTCGTTGATCAGCGCTCTTGTTCAGCTAAAAGAACAGCCAACATTGAGGGCGTCTCTGCTCCAGATTTGCCATCACCGTCTGATACAAATCATGCTCAATCAGATGCTTCTGATGATGGGGAATTCCATCGTCTTAGACGGCATTCTCCTGGAGGCCTTCCACAGGTTTGTTCATTCTACTTTTCTTCCTTGAATTTGGTTCTTTTTTTGGAAATTCAACTTTCTCTTTTTTTGCGCAGATTGTGATGTTCCAACATGATCTGTTCTCTAGAGGAAGTTCAGATGGATACGATCAATATGGGGATTGGAGACTTGATGTCGACAGCATGTCATATGAGGTGCTCTCATTGTCTTTGCAACATACATATATATATATATATATATATATTACAGATATATATATCAATATCTTCATGTTCTTCTTGTAGGAGCTGCTTGATTTGAGTGACAAGATTGGCTATGTGGGCACGGGGTTGAGAGAAGACGAGATTCGTCGCTGCCTAAGGAGAACTAAGCACTCAATGTTGGAATCCATTCCATTGCTTACGTCCACTGAAAAAGATTGGGAGTGTAGCATCTGTCAAGTGAGTTCATCACTTCTCATTTCTTTTCTTTGCACATTCTTCCAATTTCCAACCTTGAAATGTTCGAGAATGGTCATTACAGGAGAGCTGGAAAGAAGATGATAAGATGGGAAGACTGGATTGTGGACATTGCCATCACTTGCATTGCATTAAGCAGTGGCTTCTGCAGAAGAATGCTTGCCCTGTCTGCAAAACTGCAGCTGTGGCTGACAAATGAGGCTGGAAGACCCTTAAATAGAAGTTTCAACTCTCAACTTAGCTTTGCCAAATATGAGCGGGATATACAAGTCCCACATTTTTGTAGTTCCATTCAGTTCTCCGTTTGCCTGACAGGAAAATCCTTGGTTTTCTGGTTCGAGTCAAGTTCCCAGAAAAAAAAATGCAGGTTATTTCATTCCGGGTATGATTTCAAGTTGTCTCTACTTCAAGAGGGTGTTATTTTCCTGAATAAAGAAAATGATTGTTAATTGGCTCTATTAATTTTAATATTATTGCAAATTTGCAATGCCCCACTTACTCTGCCAATTTCCAGATTTACATCTTACTGCTAAACCTACGGTGTTGGTTTCCAAGTAGTCCTTTGCTATAGAATTGATCCATTGAATGGTGCAAGTTTGACAGGCTTCTCTGGAGCAGGCTCTTTCTTTTTCTGATGTATCAAAAAAAAAAAATAGAACAGGCTCTTTCTATATGGGTAAGACTGCATACTTCTAACCTTTCCTAGATCTCGCAGTGGCAGGAAATTTACTAAAAATTCATGAACAAGGTAAAGAAACCGACTATCTGGTAGGCCTCAATTACTAAATCATATAAATAACTTGGTTTGATTGTTTCAACTATTTCATGCTCATCGAAATTCTAAGAATCTGTTCAAAGATATCCTGAGAGAAACGTGAATCACATAGTTAAAACTCACCCGCAGAAAATGTTACTTCGAACGTACAACGCCTTTATTCAAAATTAACAAGTTCGTGTTAAGTGCTTGATGTTTAGGTTGTGCTGTTTATGAAGATGGGATGGAATTCTAGATCTCTAGTTCTAGCATGACAGAAAGAGAGTGCCAGAGACCAAAAAGTATCTTGAGTTCGATTTTGCTTCTTTTAGGCAGAATTCCCAAGTTTTAGCTTCTGGGAAGTATCAGCAAATACAATGGTCTCTCTCTTTAGCTCATTTGTTGCAATGAAAACCATTTCCTGGAAATAATAGAAACTATGGCACAGATTTGTAGCTACAGTTTAAATGGTATACAAAGGATTCTTAATTGTACCAGAAAAGAAGCGGAAAAAAAAGGGTACATAAGAGAAAATAATGGCACATATGCACTTTATCTTCCGATCAGACTCAACTGCAAGTATTTGCTGATTTATCAAAGGAAACAAACGTTTATCAGAAATTAGATTTCATTGCTGGTTTGACTTTAATCCACAACCAATTTTCCGGGAACCATGCTTGTCTTCTCTTAATTACATTAACTGTGTTAACCTTAGTCATCCCAGACCAGACCCAACCCTCACCCCATCATCCCCACAACCACCCCCCTCAAAAAAATAATAATAATAAAATAAAAAATAAAAAAAATCAAAGAATAGCAGAGTGGAAAAGAGAAAAGAAAAAATAAGTGTAAACAAGAAAACTTGGCATACATATAAACAAAACTGAGTTACAGACAAGCAAACTTCATCTCTTGTACAGATTACTTCTTGTCAGGCATTGAGTGTCCTTGACTCCGTGTGGCAACCTCCATCCACACAGCTGCACTGTATACAGAGAGAAAAAAAATGAAAATTTAAGTTTTTAACAACCAGGACATGTAAATTGTAAAGTTAGATTCATGTTGCCAAGACTCAATCACCGCAGGTAACCACAAATAGAGAGAGAGAGAGAGAGAGAGAGAGAGAGAGAGAGAGAGAGAGAGAGGTACTTGATTACCACTTTGGAAATGAGGAATCCAACACTAATGAATTCTGGTCATAAAAAATCCCATGCTTAGATAATCATGTCAGTCATGATGGCTTAGAAATTGTATTATACAGGGATATACTTGCTCCACAGCCTGCATTTTTTGTGAAATAGAATTGATGCCATTAGAATTCAGCAGGGTAAATAAACAAATACAAAAGAAGAATTTCACCATCGCCATAAGGTAAAAGAGTAGAAAAATGTGCATACCAATCGTCCTCCCACCAAATCATAATGAGCATAATGTGGACCTCCAGGTTCTCCAAATACTTTACAGGTGACCAAGTGCTCAGGTATGAGCTTCACAGTTTCTGTTTCAAAAGATAAGAAGCCAGAAAATTGAAATAAAATTAAACACCGAAGTCCAGCAGAGTCAACTTAAATATGTCGATCATTTGTGATTGATACGTACCATAAACAGCTTCAGGTGGACAAATAACGTCATGATCTCCAGCAAGGGCTAAGACAGGGATGTTGCTTTTATGTAGATGATCCTTGTAGAAAAACTTACCACTTCGGTCAGAGAGTCCACCCTCTCGAAAAGCTGTTCTCAGCTGCAAGAGCAGTTTAGCAGGTATAGTACCTGCCAGTTGTGATCAAACCCTATCAGTAAATAGAACTAGAAAGCTGGAGGGAACAACAATATTTGATGCTGATAACAGAGTAATGACCAATATCCCCAAGAGGAATCTTTAAGAAAAGATAAAGAAAATGCAAGCTCAATGCTAATTATGGCATCTTGCCTCCCTTTAGATAGACCACGGCATAAAATGATGTAATGGAACTATTCTGTGTATAGATCACCATGTAAGAGGGTCCTAAATTCAAAGATCAACATTAGATGATTAGGTCAAAGATGTCATGTTTACATTCTTCTCAAGTAACAGATGCTCAATTGATCAAGAGGCTTGAATCAGAAGACAAGAGTTGTCGTTAGATGCACTGAATTCAACTATGATAAATAAATGAATTGCAATGGTCAAAATAGTGTTTGATTGTCAAAAACATGAATTCAATGCACACACGTTATAGCAAAATGTGGCAGTGCACTGCACCACCTCGTCGCCGTTCCGCTTGATATATGATCATATTCTCTATTACAATTGAATAATATTTTCTCGTGACCTAAATCACAGCTTTAGCCTTTTCCTTGTTCGTACAGTGCTTTCAAGCCTTAAACAACATGGGTTGTGTCCTACTTCTGCTTTTGTTGGCAATGACCAAACAGTTTCAGTTAAGTTTCTCATTTTCCAGTTGTTTATGTTAACTCTAAAGCCCCATGGGCCATGATATTCTTGCATTTACTCTCTCTATTTCAGCATTGTCATTGCATTTAGATTCTATTCATTAATATGTTTACTAATCTTCCAGCATTCTATGTTGAAGCAGCAGTCAGTCTTGTGAGAAACCCCTAACTACTTTCTGAATTGAGCATAGACCATGTTGTGGTAAATCTGTTCTTTCAAAACAACTTAAGTCCCGTAATACCTCCAGACAAATCCCAACTGATAACCCACGCTTGCACTTATTATATTGCCCTTTACTGTACCAATTTCTCCCTGGAACCCGCAACTTTGGTACCATGATTATTGGTGAATTTTAAATATTTCCCTCACTTTTACATGAAAGCATCGAAATGTATATGTCCATTCAAAAGGGCAAACTGACCGTACAATATGCTTTGTGGCCTAAAATCCGCATCTTGGGGTAACAAAATAGATGCCCCTATTGAGACCTCCAAAATCGATGGTAAAGGAGCAAATATTGAAATTCTTCAAAGCATAGCATTGAGATAGTTTAAAATATAACTCTATGCATCCAACTTTTATGCACAAGTAATAAAAATTTCGTAATCTCAAATCCACGCCAAAGACTTGTAATATGCTGTACTTACAAAAGCTGTTCAGAACAAGCTTCCTTAACAACTCTGGATGCATCATATCCTCTGCTGAAATGAGATGATTAAGCCAAGACAAGACATAAGGAGGACGAGATGAAAGAGGATAAGCTGCTGTTAATAATGCCCCTAAAGGAACAGCAGGGACATTGAAAGCCTGTGCAGGATCAGCCTACATGGAATATGTGTTAATTAATCAGATCTTTAAAAATGGTTGTTCCACTTATAACTTACAAGCAGATGGTTATTGAAGTAGAACACAGCTGACTAACAACTGGAATTTTGATCAACTTACAAAGGGTAGGAGCAGTTTGAGTGATGATTTTGAAGATGTATAGTCAAGTGATGATGCCAAAGTAACAATGGCTGCCAATCCAGGGTCTCTTCCTTCAGAGCCTTTAAAGATGAAACATGTTAATTTAACGCCCCCCAAAAAATACAAAACCTCATGAAATAGAAATAAAATAAACAAATATGAAACCATCTGAACCTCAATTCAGATGGTACCAGGACTGATAATAAAAATTGACAATTTTTGTTAAACTAGCACAAATATTATCCACAAAGAAAAGGAAGGTGGTCTGAGGTAAGCTGCGGGAGTCTACTCTTATGGGTGGGAGAGTGAATTCTAGAAAGTGCTGCCATAGAAATCAACAAAACACCTAACAAGACATAGTGCTGGAAGCCATTGCATTCACCCTTGAAACATAAAATGTGCCACCTCAAATACTGCCAAATAATTTGCTCTAAAGTGATACCAGAAAGATTACCACATATGCAACCATCCCTGGGTCTTTAAGATATCAACCTCAATAAATGGCATAGGAAACACCCTTATCAAATCAATAAATCCATAGTTACTAGAGTTCTTTTTGGCACTACATTGCGTAGATCATCTTTCAAGTCATTTTGTTATTACTGGGTCTGAACATCATAGAAACAGAATAATGAGCATCGTGTCAAGTTGTGAGAGTCCAAGTGCCTGACGCAGATAATATCAATTTTGAATGTCTTACTGATGATGACACCAAAGCTGACAAAGGCATTGAATTGCTATTGAGAAGCCCTTCAAAAGATCAAAATATATCACCCTTACATATATATATGTGTGTGTGTGTGTGAGTGTGTGCAATTAGGGATGGAATTCCATATGAGGCTAAAAGTGTATTGGATGATGATGGTTCAGAATTATTAGCTAACTAGTACAACGTGATTGCAAAACCTAAGAAAATGCCTCAATACAAGAAAGATACCCTCATCTTACATTGAAGAAAGTGATAATTGTAGAAGGGGCACCAACTGTTGCAAGTTTTGGACATGAGAGTCATTCTGTGGAACTAAGAGAGAATAAGATCAAGCAAAGGCTAGACACGAAAATATGATAATAGCAGCAGTAACAATAGAAACAACAATAAATCGAGGTCTAAACCAATGAAGGTTTAAAGAGAACAAAAAAGGTTCTCATATGTTTATCAACATCATACAAACATAGATAATATCCTCAGGGAGATTGTATTGCTTTGATGAAGAAACTCGTATCAACTCAGTATGTTGATATAATTAAAAAAAAAAAAAGGTGCATGGTAGGCCTTTCTAGAGAACAAATGAAGGATACAAGCAGACTTCAAATCATAGTAAGCTAATGCCATGAGGCATCTTGAGCCCTTATCTTGAAATTCACTCATGGCTGAACTTAACAGTACATTCAAAACAAGTCTCACGGCACAGTCAGCATAAACCAGAGGATGCGTAAATAAGAATTTAGTTTTTTGGAGAGACACAAGAGAATCTCAAGGATTCTAAACAAGCAATACTTTGAGAACACATGAAATGTGAACTCAGCAGAAGCAAAATTCAAAATGATGGTGTGAAGAAAATTGGTTGCCTATAACAAAGGTAAGAGTAAAACATGAAAGAGAGTGTGACACGAAGCAGCTTTGAAAACCTTGAGAAGATGGAGTGTCTTGCAAGGGAAGGTGGCTAGCAAGGTTCAATTGAAAGATTATGTTGAGGAAGGAGAGAAAGGTAGAAGTGCTTCAACTATCATTGGAGAGAGAGAGAGAGAGAGAGAGGCCTAGGCAAACACATATATGATTTAGGTACTCATTCCTACAAGAAAACTAGAGCACACTTCGCACCTAGGGTAATAAGACCCTACCTTGGTAGCCAAGTGAAGTTACTGGCCAAGTAAGACTAGACCTAGAATATAGATTTGGACCTACATAACCATTGAACCTAGTCAACAACATATAACCAAGTGCATAAAAAAATCCTTCGCCAACAACCTACTGTAAAGCCCCAAACCTAAATTGCCGAAATACCCTTGACTCTTAGAAACATAAGAAAATGTAAGCGAAACAAAATAAATAATGACCAACTTGGAATATACATAAATTGTGAGTGTGGGACTCCTGTCACTCCCATTGACACTTTCCTTCAGATGAAAGAATTTTTTATTGTTGTGGGGCCCACAGCCTTTGTTTTAGGCTTCCAAAGCCAACTATATTCGTTCAACCATTCAATAGGTATGATATCAGAGTGGTAATGGCCACGGAGAGCTCTAATGGGATGTTAGTCATATATATAGGATAAATGACGAAAACAAATGCTTGCAAAATGCTGTGTGATTGTCAATAATTGCCTGTAAAACTAAAGCAAAGTTGCTGTCAATTTATGTTTTATCATATTACCACAAATCACAAGACATGACAAGTGATGCCAGATAGGTAAGTGATGCTATCTTACCACAAAGTGACAGCATAGCATACAGCAAGATACCTCCCATGGAGTGTCCAATTGCAAGCAATTTACCATCCGTTGGCTTGCTTTGGGCCCTTATATATTCCATCTATAACATAAAACCGAAGAGTATCAATCAATTATGCAATGTCTATGCATAATTGGTTTGTGTAATAAAAAGACGTTGAAAGAAATGTACAAAAATAATGCACCCAAGAAGGTCAAATTTAGATGTCAAATGGAAAAAAATGAATAATCATGGTTACAGCCTTACAGCAAGGAGAAAAGTCACCTCACCACAGCAGGAATGTCCTCTTCCAGGTAGTGATCAAAGTCCCAATCATACTTGACGATCAAGTCAAGTTGCTTCTGGAAATCTTCTAGGGTTGTAGAAAAACGCTCTTGCAGATTAAACAACTGAGGTGAAACAGAACGTTGACTTTCTTCAATAGTATTTACAAGCTTTTGACTCAGATCCCTGATTTGGCTAGCAACAGCAGAATTTTGCCTTGCTTCTAACAAACTTGAAAGCTTTCCACTTATCTCATTAAAGCGTTCAGATAGAAAAGAGTCCTCTAAAAGTCTTGATATCTGATCAAAAAGTTTGGTAGACATACTCTTTGATTGGCCTACACTGAGAAAGCCAGAGAGCCTTTCTGACAGACGCATAAAAGTTTCTGTCAATTTTGTCACTAATATTGATTCATCCCATACTGTTGCTATCCTCGTTGGGGCCCCTTTGACAACAGAGATACCAGATTTTGCCAATGCACTGGTGTCATTGGATGACTGCTGTTCTGCAGGGAAAACTCCATCAGTTCCAGTCTCAGCAGTAGCTTTCATTTGATCAGATATTTCATGCGCAGACTGCTCAATTCCTTTGGAATCTGATCCCTGCATACTCAACCCAGCACCCCGAACTTCAAGAATCCATGTGTCAAATCCTTGGCCACTCATGTAACGGGCAAATGACGACTGCAAACATATAAGGGAAAAAAGAAAGACCATGATTTAGTACCTCTGAGCATCAGAAGTTATAATTGATAATTGGATTGGACCATTCTAAGGACTATATACCAGGAAGATCTGGGAAAAGAATTGGGCTAGATCTGCTGACTTCCAAAGGGGACATTAAGACTTGCAAGCCAAACCCAGTTGAAAATTCATTTAGCTTTGCAAGCTTAAGATGATACCTAATAATCACAGCTGGCTAGAACTTAGTTGTATTTAGAAGCGACACTCTATAATGTATACGTTTCTCTGATGTTTGGAAGTTTGTACATTAATAGGCTTAGCAATTTCATGGCTTAGGTGCTTTGGGTGAACCAGCTGAAATCAACTGGGTTAGTAAACTTGAGTTGCTATGAGCTTCTGCTGATCTTCAGTTGACCAAATTATTTATCAGCCATATGGAACCTTAACCCTGCTATTCCTGTTATTGATTGTCTGATCCAAGCCGGGGATGGAAAATTGTATAAAGCCTAAACACTAACAAAGTGCTGAAATGCGATACTGAGGCTAGGAAAGCTGATCAGATGCGAGTAGCAAAAGAAAACACTGAAAAAGTTCCCATTAATTAATCTAGCAATACTTTGTAAGAACGATTCAAGAACAACATAAAATTAAAGCCGATCAAATGCGTAAAATTTAAATCCATTCAAACTTTGGAGCAGCATAGTAGTATTAAAAGACAATAGAAACATATGGTTACCAGTTACCACCAAATCACGAAAATTAAATTTACAATGCAACATTTCCGAGATGAGTACAATCAAGTACAAGTATCAAATAAATGACCAACTCACCTCAGACATCACAATTTAACACATTTTTAAGTTGCAGAATAATATCTCATACAAGACAATAATTAGGTAATAATGCTTAAATTTCCCACACATTATGATGCAATGCAATACCTTGATACTTAATCACGAAAACTCCACAAGATTTTCACTTCCTATGTAAATTTGACGCAAATAGTTGGTGGATTTTGAAGTTATAAAGCCAGTGGATGGATGGGGAAAGCTTTTCAAATGCTATGGGAAGCTTAGCATCGTTACACAAACCTTTGAACCCATGCAGGGAAAAGTCCCAGAATTTGCTTGACAAAGAAATGTAAATGAAAACAATATGCCAAAAAGAAGTCGGGTTTTCATTTCATCTGATGCCTTTTGGTTTGCAAAAGAAATACTTATTAGCTGCAATTTTTGTTCATAAAACACGCAAGTACTACGTCCAAAAAAAGTGTGCAACTAAAGGTAGCTTTTAGCTGTAATTGTGGGATATAATTGTGGACACTACACACAAATCACATATTAAGATATAATGGCCATAAGTGCATTGGGTAGGAGCAGTAGGACAGTCCGAAACTTAAACAAGACATCAAATACGTGCATGATATGTATGTTCCTCACCTGCACATCGACACCTTGTGCATAGCCTATATACTGTAATTACAATACACAGCAATCCATTTTGGGTACACATTCACCAAATTACAGCATTGTATATTTCTATGGGTTTCGGATTACAGTATTCATGAATTTTAAGAACTGAATTTCAAAACATGATTTGATAGATTTGAAGTGGCCATCATGCATCATGGAAAACATATATTCTAATATATAAAGACAGCACCCAGAAATGCTTATCTCTTTTACTTGCCAAAAAAGCCCTTAAAATTTTTGAAGTTTGCAAATTTATTTCACTTTATCGGTTAGAAGCAATTAAGTGTAATTTTGATCATTTAAATTTCTTCTACAACTAAATGTCAGTTTTTTTTCTCCCTCACGTCTCCGTAACTGCTGCAAGAAAGTTGTACATGCCTAGCACAAATGATGTTCCCCCCCCCCCCCCCCCAACCCAAAAAAAAAACTGTTCTGCTATGTCTACTAATAGCTGTTATTGAAACCAGTTCTCAGAGAGAGCGAGAGAGAGAGTTAAACTAACCCCAGGAGAGAGATCGTATCCGATGGCATTAGTTCCCACTCCCGACAATAGCAACAGCGGGTGGTTCCTCGGTGGAGCCTGTAAATGTATATGTGTAATATACATATACGCGACACGAAATTAGTACCACAATATTTCTCCGAAAATTTCATATCATGTCATGAGATCCATGATCATACATATTCATAAACACATACATAAATATAAATAAGGATATATGTGTGTATTGATGGGTGGGTTATGCATGTAAATGTAAGTCAGAGGGGGACCTGGGGGGGAGGGGTGTAGCGCCAGAGGGCGAGCCTCCAGTCGGAATTGGAGACGGAGACAAAATGAAGCTCGTCGGCCGTGCACACTGACGGCTTGTCGGAAACCTTCTCGGCGGCGGCGGCGGCCTTAAACTCACACTGGCTAGTCGAGAAAGCTCTCAACTTGGCCGTCACCGTCAACATCGGCGGAGGCCGAACGGCGGCGACGCGGTGTGAGACCAAGAGATGGTTCGGTTTGAAGTGGGCGAACGTGGACGCGATCTGAATCGCCGAACGTATATCGGACTGAATTGTTATACCCATTTTACTCTTTCTATGATTTCAAATTGAGTTAATACAAAATTGATTTAGTCTTCGTTATATATATAGATAAATACATCTATACGCAGTAAAGTTAATGAGAGCAAAGGCAGGCGAATCCATGCGGTTGCGTCGCAGGAGCATTTAGAATAAGCAGTGAAAAGAAAACTGAAAACAGCAAAAAAAATGGTCAATCGCCACGTCATATTATGTCGCGCATGACAAAAAGTTAAAACTAAATTCTTGTTCGACGCAACCGATCGAGGAAACGGAAAAACAAGTTGGTGTCATAATAATTAAAATTTAATATAATTATATAATTATATTTCATTAGTCTAACGAGGTACAACAACTGTGCCTACTATTTAAGCCTGTTTGGATCTTAGGAAAGAGGGGAGAAGTGAAAATTTTAAGAGTATATTTGATAGTGCTGTCAATTTTTATTTTTTGTTGTATGTCATAGGTGTGTGTTTTTATTTTTTATTCTTTATGATCTGATGATGGTATTTATAGGTTACCGTTTTGCTAACAGTATCAGATCAATGTTTTAGAATCAAAAAATACACTTATTTTATTGTTTTTTTATATTTTTTATTTTTAAAAAAACAAAAAACAAAAACCAAAGGACCCTAAAAATTTTATGCTAGTTTTTCTTTTTTTGTTTAATTTTATTTAAGAGAGAAAGAGAAGACAAAGAAAAAAGAAAAAATGAAAGAAATTTTTTTAAATCATTCTCTTTCTTTTTCTTTCTTCTTTCCTTCCATTTTATTTTTATTTTTTTTTTACAAAATCAAAAAATATATATATTTTTTCTTTATTTTTTTCCGTTTCCTCTCCTAAATTCCAAATAGACTGTTATTCGCTTGTGTTAGTCTTGCATCTGATGCATTATGTCGCAGTCACATTGGGATAAATATTAAAATATGTAATAATACCAGTTATTAGATTTAAGTTTGTAATAGAGACTTAATTAAAAATCATAATAAATTTAATACCTAATAACAAGAGTGTTATATACTTAACTGTACTTTTTGTCGCACTGAAAATTTGTCCGACTTTTCGAGTGTGAATTGAATAGTTTGCACTAGGTAGATGGTCCGGCTTCTATGTTTTGCCTAATTACAAATGGGTAAGACTCTTTTTTATCATTGGTAGACTGGAAAAGGATATCATTATTTGTCAAAAAATTTAATTCTTGTAGAATTTTTATACAAAAAATTTTATCAGATGAATGTGACAATAATAGTTTAATAATTATGAGTTATGATAGTAGGTGTTCTGGTTTGAAATAAAAAGTCTACAAATAACTACATCATTTTATATAAAAATTATGTAGTAATTTATGATTTCACGTGGTAGGGACATGAAGAATGCTACTTTAGTTTGACTTAAATAATTGGTAAGACTACTATTTTGTCCAATCAAATGATAGTATGTCTTCTACAACTTTAGAAAATATTTATGACACTTCTTGGTTCATTCAACTCAATTTTGTAAACTAACAAGTACTTGGGCACTATATAAGAGTATAAGCTCTTTGATCTTTTAATACTACTTCAACCAAAAACATGCTTAACATGATTAGGAAATAGCAAATCAAATTCAAGTTTATTTTGAGAAATTAATTAAGTTGAGCTAAAACGACACACTAATAGATTTGATTTTTTCATATTTCCACAACTTGATTAAGGTTTATTCAATTTTAATGGCCATCAATCACTATTTTTATGTACCTATATTAAGACAAACTATGCTAGTCAAATATTGGTTCAAATTTGATTTGATTCATAAAATAACACCAGGTCGAATGGTGCACATAATTTTACTATCATAATTAATTTGCAAACTCAAAATACAATTTTATTTTGTAGGTTGTTGATTTTTTGAGTTGATCTTAAACAACTTGATGCCCAAACTTGGCTTGACATGTTTACAAATTCCACTACCTGATTAAGCAAATGTGGTGGTTGGCCTAATACCTGCCCAATTAACTTTTATTTTTAATTTTGGTTCAATTAACTAGGGCTAGCTCAACTATGTGTTTTGAACTCACTAAAAATTCATTTAAGATATATCATATGTAAATAAGTCTAATTCAAACATATTTTGAAATTCGTTACTTTTTTAAGCTTGGGTATAACTCAGTTCAACCAACTTATGTGCACTGTAAGACTATAAAAAAATCAAGCTACTCAAGTTTGATGTGTGATTAGTTTAATTGAAACTCGTTTAAAATCGATTTAAAAGAAAAATAAGTGAAACTTGGACATATTTTCAAACTCGTTAAGTTATCAAGTAAGTGTAAACAACCCAGTTACTTAGCTCGTTACAGATCCAAAATTGACCAACCAAGTTTGGTTGGGCTTTAAGCAACAGCCCATATTCTTGCCGACCCGCTGATGAAAGTAACGGGCTGCGGGCCGGCATTTTCCACAGTATCCCTCTTTTCCCTAACCTCCTTCCTCAAACCCCCGTCGCCTGAACCAGAGAAGAGTTCAAACAGTTCGAGGGCCGTTCATACACCAGAGCTCCCCTCTCTACATATACATATAAATACACACACACACACACACACATATATATATAGCAAATTAGCGATGGCTAATGGTGCGGTGGAAGCGGGGAGAGTGTTCATAGGAGCAGGGTGCAACAGAGTAGTGAACAACGCCTCATGGGGCGCTTGTGATTTGGTCGCCTTTGGTGCCCAAAATGCCGTCGCAATCTTCTGCCCCAAGGTCCCATTTACTTCAATCTACACTTTTTAGCCTATTAATAATAGCCTCCGTTCGATTCTGCTCACACTTCTCTCTTCTTCTTCACAGACTGCGCAAATCCTGACTACGCTTCCGGGTCACAAGGCTTCAGTGAATTGCACCTACTGGCTTCCATCTAATAAGTTCGCATTTAAAGGTACATTATTGGATCACTCTGCTTCGAAATCAAGCTTGAATTGTTACTGAAATTGAACTGATATACATGTAATATTTTTGATTTGTACGTGAATATTTCAGCTATATCATTAATCGTCCGGCGTTGTTTTGGGTTATGGGTAATTATCAGGAGTGTAAACTTTTGTGCTAGTGATTTTTGGTTTCTTGCTAATGTACACTGTTTTTTTTTGTGCTCACAGCAAAACATTTGGAGCAGCATTTTTTGCTGTCTGGAGATGCCGATGGTGCCATTATTTTGTGGGAGTCATCTCTCGTGGACAAAAAGGTATTTTTTTTTTTTTCCCTCAAATGAATCAGTGTAAATTCGGAATCACTGTACAGTGTTCCAGTGTATATTTGCAGTGTTAGCAGTGAGTAAGGATGTTAAAAATTGCAGCCAATAAACATAATGGAGAAACTGAGGTTAGTCATATTAATACCCTTTTTGAATGTTCAGGGATCACTTAGGAAATTGTGCATATTATCTGAAGTTCAAGGTGAAAGTAGTTGTATCGCCATACTAGAGTGTTAAAGTGATTTATTCTTTTGAATTAGGATGCTGAATGACATATAACTCAACCCCACTTGTTCCTTGTCATGGAAAAAGTTTACTGAAATTTGAAATTAAAAAAATTTAAAGGTAAATCTGTTTGTAAAGATTGAAATAAAAAACCACCTTCTATTAATCATATACAACATTCAGTGAAAGGCCAAATCTATCTAACTTAAGATATTGACCCTTTTTAAGTGGATTTTCAGTTTTAAACAATAGTCAATTAGGTGTTGTTGAATCAACTTAGTGGAAGGTCCATTGAAATTTTTTAGATTTAAGCACTTAGTGGGGTATGAAACAACCCGTAAGAGTACTGGGAAATGAATGCAAAATTAGCTTGGCTAGCTCTATTAGATGTATACATTTGGATATGAATGGGATATAATAGTGTTAAATAGGAGTCCAAGGACTAGGTGCTAAAATTTGAAAGAACAACTATCACCCTTTAAACATCATATGGCAAAAAAAGAACAGGATTTTGGCAAAGGCGCTTATTTTATGAGTAATTGAATTTCCTGTTATATTGAGAGAATAGTGTATTTGAGGAGCCCAAGAAGGGTGAACTGTTAGAGTGCATGTAAATAAACATTGTGCTGGAATGATGTGGTCTGCAAGTATCTTAAAGAAATCCAACCAGAATGCTTGGCTTTGGGTTTTTTTGGTTTTGATTGGGTTTTTCTGAGGGATGTCTTGTATCTCGGGCAACAGGAAGAAAGTTCTTGGGCCTTGGTCCCTTTGACCCTGATGTAATGTCTCCTGGGGCGGGGGGCCCGGGGGGGGGGGGGGGGGGGGGGGGGGATGATAAGATCTTTTGATGGTATAGAGGCTCCTGTTCTTAATCTGAAGAGTCGGTTTTTGCCAATTTTGTACAATTGGATCTCAAGCAGAGTTTATCCATTCTTGGCACAAATTTTGGGTTTTATAGAGTATATGCTATAGCTAGCATGAACCACGTCACTCTACGATGATGGTCTAGGCTTCTCAAATCCACTGCTCTTTTTTTATGATAGTAAGGTAACGAATATCGTAAATCAAAGGCACCAAGGGGGTACCAACCATATACAAGATTTGTGATTTAGTGAAGTTATTTGAAGGTGCTGGGTGATTTTTACTTGTTATGAAAACCATGTTAAGGGGGATGGATATGAAGTTATTAATTTTAGTCAACTAGGATAAAATTAGAAAACACCGGAACATCTAATATACAGTTATCCAACAAAAGCATAGAAGACGTGTAATTACACAGAGACTTCTTTGAGGTTAGGAACTGAATGCTCTTGAGCAGAGAGGCTCTAGAAAACATTGAAATTGGTGAGGATTTGTCACCTAGTGCTACTCACAAGGAACTTTTGATTTGTATCTATGGCTTTGTCACTTTGATAAGTTGTAATGTAAGATCACAAAACTAACACAGTGTCACAGGAATGGAGCGGAACACTTCTGGCTTGAGCAAAGATTAATATACTAGGCAAGAACATTATAAACCAGTTGGTTGCATGTGAAGAGATGAGCTATCGAATTGGTGTTCGTACTTATGCTAGTGATGAAAGGTTCGTGAAAAGAAGAATGAATTGCATTTTTTTTTTTCTACTAAGAGTTGATGTAGAGATAACTTGGGATGTTGAAATAGAGGTGTATCAACTTGAAAAATTAATGTGACTAAAGCAGTGCATGAATGGGGCCATAAAATGTGGGAGCAATTGGTGGAAAGACATGATTTACTAGTTACAGCAAACCTAGATGTAAGGTGGCCTTAAGGCCTCACAAAGCTTCGGTTATGGCAGAACTTATGGGGCTGATTAAGTTGGTCCCTTGGTGCATATATAGTTTTACAGCCTGTTTGGAACTCTAGGAAAGAAAGGAAAAGAAGGAAAATAAGAGAGTGTTGGTCTCTAATTTAGGAGGGAAGAGAAAGAAAGGAAGAAGAAAAACAAGAGAGAGTTGTTTTTTTTCCCCAATTACCTTTAATTTTCTTTGCTCTTTCCTTTTCAATAGTTATCCTGTTATTTTCCTTCTTCTTTCCTTTGTGGGGAAAGTGATTTTCCTTTCATTTTTTTTGCAAGACCAAATAGAGAAAAGAAACCCCTTTCCCAACATTTTCTCTCTCACTTTATTTCCGTTTCCCTTCCACAAGTTTGACAATATAGTTTAGATGAAAATACTATGTTGGGTTTGTGTGTGTGTGTGTGTGTGTGAGAGAGAGAGAGAGAGAGAGAGAGAGAGAGAGAGAGCAATGGCTTTGGAACCAGTAGAATTTTGGACAAGCATAAGAACTGATTTAAAGCCACTTAGAAGGCGATACTAGTAAAAATAGCTATAGAAATGAGGTGATGCTGAAAATTGGTGGCCGAGATTCCACTTAATAGCGAATGCAGTTTTTCTTTTATCCTTCTAAGTAGCAAAAAGAAAGTGCAAATCTTATTGTGTTTGGTTGTACAGAAAACTTTTTGTTTTCTTCATGTAATGCAGTGATTGTGATTGTGGGATAGAGTCCTAACATCTCTATATATTATTTATTATTAAAAGGTGAAAAGCACAATTGGATTTTTCCTTTGGGGTTTAATTTCTTTACCAGAACTTTGTATTTAGATTATTTCCGAGGAATCAAAAAAAAAAAAAAGTACTTAGATAATTATGCATTGCTGGCCTTAGGCATGTAGCCGACTTCAAATTTCAAACGTGATTTCAAATTCCAAGGTGTGTCCTTGCGTGTCTCATTTTTCTAGGTAGAGGATCCATGTGTTGGTTTCTCATGATCCTTACTGCAATGAGAGACTAGCGTGTGAATCTGGCTACCAGTTAGAAGGCTCTCGCACGATGTGTTTTACAGATATTAGGAGCTTAATTGGATTGATCACTGTCATTTACTTCTGAATTATTCTTCACAAGACCTTCTTACTACTAAATATATTATGTCTTTTAATGCCAATATTTTCAACTTCTCTTAAGGAACTCAAAGAGTGTAGTTTTTCTGTCATATATCATTTATTACAAAGTTTTGAAATGAATAACCTCATGTTGAATGTTCTGTTCACAATTTTTCTGTCATATATTATTTACTGAAAACTTTTGGTATGAATGCTTCCACAGTGGAGGTACGTGTTACAAGTACCACAACCGCATAAGAAAGGCGTTACATGCATTACTGGAATTATGATTTCTCAAACTGATGCAGTGTTTGCATCTACTTCTTCTGATGGTACAGTTTATGTATGGGAATTGGTACTTCCTTCTTCGTCTGGAGGTGAGTGAAGTGAATTTGGACATTGTTCAACATGCTAATCGTGATTTCATTTTGAGGATTGATCAAACTATCCCCACTTATCTTTAGCATGACCCTCATGTCGATGCTTAGTGTTCTTAGTTGTCACCATTTATTCTCCCAGACTCTTTCTTTTTGGGTTTTTTTTTTCTTTTAGTTTTTTTTTTTTTGGGGGGGGGTGGGGGGGCAGTATTTGGGTTCCATAAATGCCTAGAATTCTCGTCTTCTCTGCATGGGTCTGCAGAGGACAATACCACATTTATTGGCCCTAGAAAACATACATTTAATGCTTGCTTATACAGATTGGATGTCCTAGTCATTTTGGTTAGATGCCCTAAGTAATGTCCAGGCATTTTGGTCTGTTATTAATGTGAAGATGAATGCTTAGCGGCATTAGCCTCATGGCTAATGATGCTTTAGAATTAGATAAAACTAGTGAACTATTCTGTCTCTATCTAAATACATCAGAACTTTTGCTTTATGTCTTGTGTTCTGTATTGATTTGGAAAATGAGGTACCTTGCTATGATTTCTCTTGTAAATCCCAAGCCCCTTTCTATTTCTTGGATATCAGCTATAGTTTCCATATATATTGTTGGCTGGTTGCCATATGAGTATCATTGTTCATTTCTTTTAAGGAGTTGGGTTTTCGGGTTTCATTTGATATTTGGGGGGTTGGGGTTGGTTTGTTTGTATTGGTTTTGTGTGTGTGTGTGTGTGTGTTTGTGTGTTTTGTTTTTTTGGGGGGGGGGGGCTGGTTTGTGTTCACATTCTATTCACATGACAACTTAAGTGATACTGCATTTGTTAAATATGATGGGATTGCATAAACTAAGAGGAACCAACATCTACGAATATTATGTGAGGTTGAGATGGTAGTGGCTACTCAAACTTCTTGGTCCAAGTGCTCTCTGCATACTCTTTTGGCTATCATCTTGCCCTACATGACATAATAGCATTCCCCCCCACCCACCCACCCACCCACCAACTAACCATCTGGTGTGGTTTCTCTAGGTGACGGCAAATTGTCATGTCTGGATTCTATCTTTGTTGGTTCGAAACCTATGGTTGCGCTTTCTCTGGCAGAGTTGCCCGGTAGTACTGGATGCCTAGTCCTAGCAATGGGGGGATTGGATAACAAGATCCATCTTTACTGTGGTGAGAGGACAGGAAAAGTATGTAAAGACTTGTCCATTATCCTATTTATCTTGCATTTAATCTTTGTCTTGGCTCAAAAGGATTTGTTTCTTTGTTTGTTTATGTACCCAGTTTGTTCATGCTTGTGAGTTAAAAGGGCATACTGATTGGATCAGAAGTTTGGACTTCTCGTTACCTTTATGCACAAATGGTGAAACAAATAGTCTTTTATTAGTAAGTTCATCTCAAGACAAGGGCATACGCATATGGAAGATGGTTTTACGCAATTCTCTATCTAATTCTGAAAGGAAAGAAAAAATAAGCTTGGCTTCTTATATTGAAGGTCCATTATTTGTAGTGGGCTCATTTGCCTATCAGATATCATTGGAATCTCTCCTCATTGGACATGAGGATTGGGTGTATTCAGTGGAATGGCAACCCCCTTTAAGTTCTTCAGTGGAAGGGGTTGAGTGTCATCAACCTCAAAGCATATTATCTGCCTCCATGGACAAGACAATGATGATCTGGCAACCCGAAAGGACCACTGGTATCTGGGTGAATGTGGTTACGGTTGGAGAATTAAGTCATTGTGCTTTAGGGTTTTATGGTGGGCACTGGAGCTCAAGTGGAGATGCCATTTTGGCTCATGGATATGGTGGATCTTTCCATCTCTGGAGAAATGTTGCTGTCGATGTAGACAACTGGCAGCCACAAAAAGTTCCCTCTGGGCACTTTGCAGCAGTGACAGATATAGCATGGGCTAAGTCTGGTGAATATTTGATGTCAGTCAGTCACGATCAGGTAATATTTTCCAGCCTTTATAAGAAGTTATATGAAGTTGTCTTTCTTTTTTTCTGTATGTTCCAGCTACATGCTTTTGGTTGGTTGCTGGGTGATTTGTTCTTTTCAGATTATTGTACAAATAGAACCATGTAAGCTTCCCACATTTGCTGCCAGGAAGAACCTATAAATTTCTTTCTAGAAACTGTTGAGAAATTTCTCGGATGTGATTTAGAATCAGATCAGTTCAATTTGAATTCCCCCTTTCCTTTTGGATTTCCCTGTCTCACCATTGAGTTGCCTTTTATGTAAACCACTCTCAATATTAAATTTTATTTGTTAACAAGCAGATGCTATTAATTTATCTATCAAATTGTTGTGTAGATATATGTTTAAGCCTCTTGTAAAGTACATTTGTCATGAATTGTAGGCTACATAGGGTGGAGAATGGAAGTTAGTTACATCATTATACATTAATGTACTTATGAAAAACACTCATGTATACGTTAATTGGAAAATAAGCTTTTCTTTGCAAAAGTAATATTTGAGATGATTGTTCTGTTCAGCTGGTAAAGTATATTTGGGATTAGTTAGGTTTTGAAGTAAGCAATGATGCTTGTATTTATGTGGGATATGGTTTGCTTACATGGCACATACATGTCACTCTGTTGTGTTGCTATAACCCAGTCTTGCTCTTATCTTCTTGCATGTTCTCCTTTCTTTCTGTTTTTGAGAATATGCTTCGTGCTTGTGGCAAATATACTGGATGAATATTTTAAGTTTCTGAATAGTTCTGAACTTCAAGATAGTTACCTCAAGCAGCCATGAAAAAATATGTACATATTTTCACATTTCCACACATACATAGTTATGTGCATGTGCACAATCTGATTATTCTATTATGAAGTTTCTGTTCTGAAAGTGCAATTAGGTACATATTAATATTGGGATCAGTTTGGCCTCTTACATTAGAACTCCTCATTTTGCTCTACCCAAAGCTCAGGGGTAATGTCAGTGAAATGCTAAACTAGTTAGAGGCTTCAGCATGTGTGATTCTAATAACAGTAGTTAACTCATGAAATCCTTTTATTTGTGAGAAGCCAATGTAATTCTAGGTCTAGTTGGTATAAGAAGGCACTTAGAGACTTCAATTTAAAAATGCCAGGGTTTCATAATTCAATGGGACATTAATAAAGGTTTGGGTGTTGCCACCCAGTCCATGGGGTCAATGGGTTGGTGATTTTTCCACCCTTTCAGCCCAGAGAAATTAGTCCAGTTCATAAATGAATCTTTAATCCAGTTCAACTAAGTGTTGCTGAAACTATATGTTGACGCCTTACATGAATCTTTTTTCAGCATTCCTGCTCTGGGTGGATTTTCCTTTAATCACACACTACCATTTTTTACTCTACTATCTCAACCACATTAATTTTGTAGCATTACCCTTGATGCAGGCCATGTGACTCCCCACATTTAGGTACATGCTTGGAAAATTAAAGGCATTTGTAAGGGGGATTATTTTCTAAGTCACACATTTCTTTAGCATATAAATTCATTCTGAGCAGACAGGTTGTTTACATAGTTAAGAATCTTAAGATATTTCAAATTCTGTCGCTGAAATTTAACAGGATTTATTAGTACATATTTGTTTGAGTTTGTTGTATCCAGTGTGGAAATTATCATTTTCACAATCTTTTGAAATTTGCAGACAACAAGGATTTTTGCTCCATGGCTTATTGAACCTCATTTTAAAAATGGGGACACTTGGCATGAAATTGCTCGCCCTCAAGTTCATGGACATGATATTAACTGTGTGGCAATCATCCAAGGGAAGGGTAACCACCGGTTTGTGAGTGGATCTGAGGAGAAAGTTGCCAGAGTATTTGAGGCGCCTCTATCTTTTTTGAAGACATTGAATCATGCAACTTTACAGAAATCTACTTTTCCTGAAGACCTGCAAGCTGATGTTCAGATTCTGGGTGCGAATATGTCTGCTCTTGGGCTATCACAGAAGCCTATTTATGTTCATTTTTAATTTTCATTTTCATTAATGTGGGTTAATTCAAGAAAGTCATATTCTTCACATTAACTTTTCAATGTGGAGAAACATTTGGGGCATCTAAAAAGTGAAAAACGGAACAAAAAAATCCAGATGGAGTATAAATTAGGAAGGGATAGATCTATATTTCCTGGTACGCGGATCATTCCGATACGTGGAATGGGAACGTAGTACGCCACATGTTCTAAAATATAGTACATTAGGGGTAAACTTCTATGAAGTATACTATTAGAATTAAAGTACTTCTAGAAGAATTTTCTTTAACAATCATACATTTAATAAAACATAATTTATGTTTTTTCAAATTAATCATCTAAAAACACATTCTAGGAGTATTATGACTCATTTTTTTGAATATTGTTATGTCAAAATTTTATTCTTCTTATATTTTTGTTCATTGTAATTGATTTTTTTCCTCCGTTAGGTGACTTTTAAAGATATAAATAGAAAAAAAGTTTGGGATTGCTTTGGATCGCTAAATTCGTCATTTTGGAATGCTAAAGTACCATGTTTTGGAATGTCGTTTCAAAAACGTAATTCGCTAGGATAGTATAGTATTATGGTAACACAGGGATAGATCCACAGGAGGGATTACTTTTAGCCAAAAAAAACCCCTCCAAATTTGCCAGTCTCATAGTCCATAGAAGCACCAAATTTTCACCCACTTTACTCTTGGACAAAGCACTTACTGGCACTATAGGATCTGCAATAAAATAATTATCACAAAGAGAGGGTTCTGCTTGGTTAAGCTACTTTCAGAGGGTGTGGAATATGAAGTTCCCAACAGAAGTTAGAAATTTGGTTTGGTATCAAACATGAAAATCCAAAGTTGATTGACTTGTCATGTGGCAATTGATGCTTGTCCGAAGATGCACGGTAGACAGGATTCTTTGCATTTTCTTGGGATTTTCTAGTGTCTAAAAGTACAATGATCTGCTTAGAAGCACAGACACTTTTAAGAAAGTGTTGTATTCGTGTTAGACACCGTGTTGAACACGATACTCATCGGACACTCCTCGATACTCGTTGGACACGGGTCTAAATGTGTCCTATTATTTTATTAATTTTTGTAAAATTGGACACGCTTCAGACGCTTGAGGGATATGCATGTCCGTCACTTGGACACCTTTGTCCATCACTTAGACACATATAAAACATTGCAAGTTTGAAAAAAATAACTTGGGATCCAATTGTGAAATAAAAACAATGAAAAATATATAGATACATAATTTTGTCATGTTCCCGCTGTGTCGTGTCCTGCATTTTTTGAAAATCACCGTGTGAACGTGTCTGTGTCGTGTTCGTGTCATATGTAGCGTGTCTGTGCTTCTTAGGTGATCTGGCTTCAATCAGCAAATTTTCACCAATGCCTGACATTTCGATACTTGTTAGGAAACTAATATGAAAGAGATCTACCTCTAATCTAAGTTGCTTGGGATCCTTCTCTTCCTCCACGGTGTGGCATCTTGTAATTACTGCAAGTTTACCAAGTTGGAACACACGAACAATGTGGCTTTACTAAACTCATATCATAAGTTACCAGCTAGGTCCTGACTCTATGTTGGCCTACAATGCCAATTAAGTTTTTTGTCCCCACTTATATACAATCTCTCCCTTGCACATTTCTCCTGTGAGACTTAATACATGCCCATGCAGATTAGGTTTGAGACACAGCCAATCAACTTAAAGTTGTTCCTAGCTTGTTTTATGTGTTTGCCCAAGTTCATTCTAAGCCCTTAAAATGATTCCAATGCATAGTTGTTGGTCACTGCATAGTTGTTTATTTTATAATGTTGACTAAAAATCTTGGCAATGTCATGTTATGTGCTCCAGTATAATGGATCAAATTTGCTTGTTCTGTTGTTAATCTGATTTAAAATGTGACATGGTGTAAAATGCTCAACTGTTCATCCAAGCGTAACAAGTGTTAATCCTGCTTTTGCTTGCAGACTTGGTTTATATGTGCATTTTTGCCTTCAGTTTTTGATAGCATCAAATTCACCCCGAGCCCCCTGCAGTGTCCCTGGACATTAGAAGAGAACCTGAGAGAGGGCACAATATGAACTCTTTTTTATATGTGGCAGAGGGCTTATCCAATGATGTTATTAATATTTGCCTTGTTGCTTTTAGGTTCCTTAATCTCTGTCCATTGTCTAGAAATATCCAAATAAAAGATTATAGCTGTACCAACTCAATCGCTATCCTGCTTTTGTTTCAGCTTTACTGGAGTGGCTAGCAGGGCACAATATGTTGAAAGAAAATCTCTTGAGATGGGCTTTTGGGAGAGGATCAATATAATGCACCTATTTGTAGTAAGCGAATAATAACAGGTTTGTTCTTTGGGTCTGTGTGACACATACTGGATTAATTCAATTTTCGTGAGATGCCTAAGCACCCTCATAAAGCAGTTTTAGGAAATTAGTAGCAACTGAATAGTCATGGAGTTACTTGATATGGTATAATGTCAGCACAATGGTCTACGTTACATGACTACTTCCCTTAGAGAACATTAGTGGAAGTATTCAATGTCCACACTGAAGGTGTGGTATTGTCAAGTTTGTTCTCCTTCTGATGATTTATCTATCATAGCCAGACTTCTTTTCGTTATTTATATTCATGGTTTTTGGTGTAGCTTGGCGCTCATGAGAAGTGATTCTTGCAGGCCCAATCTGCACCAGTGGCAGAAATATGGCTATGGCAAGTGGGTTTATGGAAGGCAGTTGGTCGCCTGCAGTCTCACATCTTAACAGTGACACAGATGGAATTCTCGCATGATGACAATTTTCTTTTGGCAGTCTCAAGGGATCGCCAGTTCTCTGTTTTCTCAATCAAGCAAACAGGTACGATAGATATCGGCTGCTGTAGCAATAATGCACCCTTTAGTATGATTTCTGTTTTCTTGTTGGTTAGTTGTTTCCATGCAACACATGACAGTAATTTCTTTTTATTTCTGAGAAAGCAAACTAGTAGACAAGTGAGCAGCTAAAAGGTAACATACAGGAGACCATTTGTTGCCTAAGATGAGGAGAAGAAAATGAAGCACTCCTTCTCTCTCCTCTCCTCTTCTCCCATTACTAACTTGGATCATTCTTTGCTGCTTTTATTTTCAACTCAATCAAAGGCAATTTTAGAACAGTTGTCCCTTCCATTTTCATTTCCATTTCCCTTCCTTTCTCAGCAACCATATGGGGCGATGGAGAATTCTTCAATGAGAAGAAAACATAGTTGGAATTGATTCATAATGGAATTATTATTATTATTTTTTGCTGATAATTCGTAACGGAATTATGTTTTACCCTCTTTTGCCATTCATCCTTGTACTGATTGTTGCTGCATATTACATATGTGATCAACTGGCCCAGATATTATAATCATAACATCTCCTTTGACATGCTGTTGTAATCCAGGTGTTGACGAAATTAGTTATCAGCTTCTAATGAGGCAGGAGGCTCACAAAAGAATAATATGGGCGTGTTCTTGGAACCCATTTGGTCATGAGTTTGCCACAGGTTCAAGGGACAAGACAGTGAAGATCTGGGCAATAGAGAAGGGATCTTCAGTTAAGCAGCTCATGACTCTGCCGCAGTTCAGCAGTAGTGTCACTGCCCTATCTTGGATTGGTCTTGACCAGCCGAGCAATACCGGATTTCTTGCAGTTGGAATGGAAGATGGACTCATTGAATTGTGGAGTGTGTGTGTAAACAGAACTGGAGATGGTAGCCTAGCCGTGCCAGGTGCAACTTCTGCTCTCGTCCTGCGGTTGGATCCATTCACTTGCCATGTTTCAGCAGTGCACCGTTTGGCATGGAGAAAATCCGAGAAGAGTCGAGACTCAATGAGCATGCAGCTTGCTTCTTGTGGAGCTGATCATTCTGTGAGAGTGTTTGAGGTAAATCTTGCTTAGGAGATAGCACTAATTGTTGTATTTTTGTAGACACGGTTCTTCAACTAATCAGTTGAATGAGAAATTTGATTTCACAAAGATGGATTTCTTCTTCCTACTCGTTTCTGTGGGCTCTTGGGGTTGATTGAATTTGAATAATGAGTTTCCTCTGTCATAGCACCCAACGGTTCTTATAAACATTGATCCATTACGACCTTTTTCAGGTATTAGGAAGGAAAAAAACAGAACCAATAGGAATTAAGGGTTTGTATAGTTAATCACCAAAGCTAAGACAATGTTTCCATATGCAAAGTGGCTCAGACCAGCATCAAGCCATGAAATTGAATGTTGTAGTACAAATAACTCATCTCTCTCTCTCTCTCTCTCTCTCTCTGTAGTCCAGAATATCATGAGAGGCTCATAGCTAAGACAATGTTTCCATATGCAAAATGGCTCAGACCAGCATCAAGCCATGGAATTGAATGTTGTAGTACATATAACTCATCTCTCTCTCTCCAGAGTATCATGCCTGAATTGGACCAACTGTGAATATAACACTGGATTGTGCTTGCCTTATCATGCTGCTGGCTATTGGAACGTGCCTAATTAGGGGTCAAAACACGACAAAAGTTAGGCAATTGAACAGTTGAACGTTGAAGCGGGCTCGTTTAAATTTCAATATAGAACATGACACAGAAGCAAACATTTACTGAATAAAAAAAACTTCATAACAAATAAACTAAAAAAAACAAAAAAACAAAAACAAATCCAGCTAAGTTGTAGAAGAATGACTCTTTCTTCCTACTCTTAAGGCAAAGAAGATGGTGTTGGCGGTGGCGTGGAGCGGAGTCTTGGGGCAAAGACGGTTGTGAGGCGCGGCGGAGGAGGAGGTGGCAGCTTTTGCACACCGCAAACATGTTACAGCGATGAATCATCCAGATCTCAATCTGCCCATTCTCTCCCAACCCGACAAAATTACACAAACCTCGTACATTTCTATGCCAACTTTAATCACTAATTAATACATACATACAACATTAATATAGCAGAATAAAAACAACTGTGTCACACTCAGCAAAAAAAAAAAAACAAAAACAAAGCAGAGTCACATGAGAATCAGTGAGCGAATACTTTAATACATGCATTAATTTTTTTTCCAAATTCTTTAATACCTAGTAATCATGATCGTCTAATCAGATTGAGATCAGAGTAGGCAAAACCGTAAAAGACAGCTACATTCATTTTGCTAACATGTTCGACGCATTACGCACTGATGGATTAATAACGACAGAGGCATGGATTATAGAGGAAAGAGAAAGCCTATGTGCTAAGAGATCAATAATGAAAGATAGAATTACCTGATAAAGATTCCATGTAATCTTTATCAACTATAAAAAGCAGATGATGATAACAGTTACCCAAATAAAGGGAGAAAAAATAAACAGTATACACACAGATTATGAAATGGAATATAGAAGATAAAGCATTTTATTAATAAACGAATCTCCATAACTAAAAACAAGCATGAAGAAGCTGTAAGAACGGTGAAAACCCGATTCGACTCCAATCAAAATAAGGTAACACCAAAGATCTCCAGTGAAGCCTTTTCCTATTGCATTTCAAAAACTGTTGTCAGCAAATCCATGAAGAGACTCTGCGAGCGGTACAATTTTGTGTGACAGATAAAAACCTGTGGAACTCAAGGAAAATTATTGACAAGAACTGTATGGTCCATTTAATTTATCTTAAAATGTAGGAGCAATTTGAGATAGGAGCCATCTAGTGCTACCTAGTGCGCACATGAATGAGAGAGAGAGAGAGAGAGAGAGAGAGAGAGAGAGAGAGAGAGAGAGAGAGAGAGAGAGAGAGCATGTGCCACAAAGCCAAGAGTCAAAGACTAGGGAATAAATAGTTGAGAACAATGAGTGCCAAAACAAGAAACCAATAACTTAAGACATATCACAAAGAGTGGAGGGGGGAAGAATGTTTGGTAAATTTAGGGCCTCAGCACAAAATTAGGGCTGATGTAGATCTGGGTGAAGAAACAATAAGGATATAGCCAAAATGGATGTCTAAATCACGAATATGAAAAATGATTCCAGGGTATTTCACAAGGAAAATGGTTCCTCAAAAGATTCTCTGATTCTTCCTATAGTTCAAAACTTCAAGTACTGGACACAAAAGAATGGTGAAAAAGGCTCAAACAGTTGAACCCAAATCAGTAGAATAAGGCTTCATTGCATTGGTAATCTCATACATCTATTTCTAGCTCTGCAAGATCCTCTGCAAACAAAAAAACAAAAACAAAGGTATGCAGTTGCAATTCCTAATAAACCAAGAACAACAACCACCAACACCTGAAACAGGCATCTTACTCAAAGCTCTAGCCACAATATATTACACATTTATTCAATAACTGATATAAGACTGAACGGACACAATATATGAGTTCGAGCTTTTACAGTATGATCTCAGATAATTTCATCCTCTTGCACAATGACAACAACAATATAAAATACAAGTAAAGAGAAGATAAATAAGACCTGAGTTTCTTATTACCTATCACAAATACATACCACAAACCAATACCAATAACAAGACGGACGCTATAATAGAGAATTCAAAGGTAAACCCCCATTGCTGCAAAATTGTTTCTTCCTGCCCAACTCACCTATCATGGCTGTGCAGTCCTAATTTGCTGCTTGATGTTGTCGGTAGGAAGCTGCGCAGAAGCTTCAGGCAAGGCCGATGTCATGGTTTGATATTGAGCAGCCAATTGGGGAGCCATAGGCTGAGTGTAATACATTTGACCATGGGCAGGATCAGCGAATTCATACGCATAATTTGCAGTAGCTGCTGAAGTGGCGGCAAGAGATTGAGAGGGATGATGAATCTGAGAGAAACCAACATATTGCGGCTGGTGCTGACCAGAAGGTACTTGAACTAAAGACGGGGCAGCGGCTGTTGCTGTTCTGTACATGCCTGTGGTCATTTCGGGTTTAGGAGCAGGGGCAGCTCTGGAAGTGGTGTAAGCTGCAGAGGGAGGGATCATGGCAGAAGGCAGAGGCGCTTGGGGCCTGCTAGAAGGGACGGTGGAGGCAGATTCACTATAATTTGATTGCTGGACAGGCAAGTTATAAGCTTGGGCCTGTCTAGCAGGCATATAGTACACAGAATACTGCTGATCAATCTGATGTTGGGGTTGGATGGGCTGCTGCTGGGGAGGGTACATCGAGTAGTAAGATGTCATTGGCACTGCCCCAGTAGGGTGATGGTGAATGTAATGAGAGCCGGCCTGCATGAATTGTTGTTGTTGCTGCTGCTGTTGTTGTTGCTGTTGTTGTTGTGTAATCAATTGCTGATGATCAAAATGTTGTTGTTGTTGTGCAATCAATTGCTGATGTTGTTGATCAAGTTTTTGTTGTTGTTGTTGTTGTTGTTGTGCAATCAATTGCTGATGTTGTTGATCAAGTTTTTGTTGTTGTTGTTGTTGTGTAATCAATTGCTGATGTTGTTGATCAAATTGGTTTGGCAATACATACCCAGAATCCTGAAATTGTTGCATCTGAATCCTAGAATTTGAATCAGACTTCGGATCAACCTGGTAGACAGGAACCCTGTCGTTCCCGGAAGGATTTTGAACAACTGGATCTTGATAAATCATGGCTCTTTGGCGAGACAATGGGTTTGTTATGCTACCATCACTGTAAAACTCAAACAATTTGAAACTCCAATTCAGGACAAGTTCAAAGATCATATATTTACGAAGCAAGAATAAAATACAAAAATATACATAAATTAGTGAAGAATTGAAATGAAGATAGATATGTACAGAATTTTGGGGTACCTTGAAACTGAATCTGGGGAAGCCAAATCAACACCACCAGTTGGTTTGGACTGTGATTGTGGAGGCAGTGGCTGTGGCTGTGGCTGTGTTTGTGGTGGCTTCCGGTACCCAACTGGCATCCCCTGTTCTGATCTTTCATCATCGGAGAAAACCCGATTCGAGTACTCACCGGGATGGCCGGCAGAACCCAACACCATACCCGGCACCCCAGTCGCCGACGCTGCAACTGTGGTCAGCACAGTAGGCGCCGAAGACAGAACCGAAAAACCCCCATCGTCTTGCTTCTGCACAGCAGCGCCAACACTCATCTGAGAGAACTGCTCCTCAATTCCGCCCACCGCAGCCTTCTGATCCCCCACGTGAACCCGAATCGGCGGCAAGTTGGCGAGCGACGGCGACGACGAAGTCGACCCAAACGACGATGTCGTCTCCAGCATGGGTGAATCGGGCACTGAATGAACATCCTGAGCGCTTTGCTTGTTGATATTACCACCCACCTCCTTCGCATTACCCAACGATTCGAGCTGTGCCTCCACGTCTTTCACGGATGAGTTCGCGTTGCCGGCGATCGCAACGTCGTCGTCAAGTCCCAGTAAGCAATTCACCGAGGCCGATTCCGAGAACCCTCTGGCGGCACCATTGAGGGCGTTAAGGAACCAGTCCTCGGACTTGGTGGAGTTGTCTAGGAGAGACTCAATTGAGGAGGCCGAATCGGGTTTCGACGGGAAGAGAAACACGCGGAGGCGGGAGGATTTCTGGGTGGTATTGTTGCTGGCGGCGGTGGTGAGGCGATCGTACTCTTCGATCATATTCTCGAGGTCCTCGTCGGCGGTGACGGAGATCAAGGAGTCGAGGTCTTCATTGGGGAGCTGATACTTGAGCGTGAAGGATCGGCCGTCGAGGAGGGTTCTAGAGAGGCGGTTAGTGAGGTCCGAAAGAGTGGAGTGGCGATCGGCGACGACGATGCGGGTGTCGCCGCCGACGTAGCACAGTGACTTGTCGTGCGGGCGGGGAACTATGTGGCCGCCGTAACTGCACATCAGGCGCAACTTAGCACCCCCGCCACCACATACCGGGACGGCCAGCAACAGCTGCTCGTCCCACGAATCAGCGTTTCGGGAGCGCGGGGAGGAGTCAACAGAGTCGGGGTAGCTGACGTTTGCTGCCGCTGCCACCGCCGAAGCGGTGGCGGAAAGGGGCGGAGCGGGTGGCGGTGGCTCCATATGGGCGGGTTGTGCTTTGCTCCGTTTTGAAGGAGAGCGAAAAAGGAGGGGCCTGATTCGGTGGGAGCTGATGCTCTTATAGTACAGTTGTCTTCCCTATAGCTGTTTCTATTTTCAATTTTATTTATATTATTTAATTAATATACATATATATTGTGTAATTGTAATTTTTTGCTTTATTGAGGGCAGCATAAAAGGGGGTGAGTGGCAGTGTGAACGAAGCCAAAGTCCAACTTGGGGAGGTTTTTAACTTTGAAACTGCCTTTTGAAAGAAAAACAAATGGGTGGGGGGTTGTGTTTGTCATGTGGCTTGACAGCTAGTTGGCTGATTGGGCTCCAGAGGATCCATGGGTGGAGACTGGTAGTAACTTATACTTTTTCCTGAGATTTTTAATAATTACAGTACCTCCCTTCATATTTTTCAAATTACACACTGATTATCCTATCAGAATAATGAGTTATTGGTGGTTAATAGAAATTGTAATTTTGTCGTTTTACCCATTTGCATAATTATATTTTTATTTATAATTTTTTCCCCTCCTCTTGTCTTGCTCTTACCATCACCATTAACAGTGTGACCATCACCATTAACAGTGTGACGAAAATGGTGGTTGGAGATGATGGTGCTGGTTATGATAAAGATTATTATTTTTTTTTTTGGGATATTGGAGAAACCCATTCTTTTCTGTCTTTTTTTCTGCATCGTGGCACAAGATTGTTGGGCCTCCATTTCTTTTCCATTTAGGCTTTAGTAGTGAAGTGGCACCACAAAGCAATTAGGTCCCTATTAAACTTTGTATTTTTGTCAATTTTGCGTTAGTAGTTATGTGGACATGAGGTTAATTTGTACATTTATTTTTGTTAATTTGGAGTAGTTGTTGATTTGGAGTAGGGATATAAATTGATATTTTGTATAACAGGTACATTGCTAAGGGTAATTGAGTTATTTTGAATGGTCAGAATACTGCTCCTTACTATTAAATTGCGGTGTAATTTCAAATACTTAAACCAATGTTTGTGTAATTATCTTAATTCTGAAAGAAGTAAGAGTAATTTATCCAAATACCTATTCTTGTAATTTTGGTGCTGATTTTGTTATTCAAACCTCTCTAAGTCACATTAAAATATAAGAAATGCAAACAATTGTCCCAATGACATATGGTACGTATGTATTGCTTAGTTGTCTGATTCTACAAAGTAATTCATACTTTTTTTTATTATAATTTTTAATGCTTTGTACAATTAGATAATGTATGCTTAATAGTCAGATATAGAGGTGCACGAATGACTTAACCAAACCAAGACCTAAACTGAAATGACCATTTTGGTTTGATTGGGTTGGATTTTGAGAATAGCCGGTTCGATCCTGAGTCCAAATTTTACTGAACTGAGGTGATTAGTTCGGTTCTGAATTGGTAGACTAGTAAACCGACCCAACCTGTTTTGCAAAAATTATTCTTTCATATAATTTATTTATCTAACATTTTTGAAATTTTTGCATGATGGTGCAAGCAGGACAAGAAAAAAAGGATAAAAATTTGTAGATTCAACTCTTAGAAAGCCTTGGAATAAGAAGGAAACAATAATAAAGTTCGATGGATATTGTTCTAAAATGGAGATATTCTTACCCAATGAATAGAATTAGATGAAAGATAAATTGCTAGTTTGTTTCTCTTTTTCTCTTTAATTTATTTTTCTTTTTGGGAGTTACTTGTTGCTATATATATTCACAAAAATAAAGGCTCATAGGTCTCTTGCCTATTTACCTTAAACGAATATTTTGCATGCATTCAAATGGAACCGCAACATGCAACATTGGCATCCCTTTTAAATGGATCCAAATTTTTTTAATTTACACAACTCAACAAGGATCTATTAAATGGTGAATCTTGATCCTTATATCACAAAACAAATACAAGTAATTGACAAATAAAAAGCTAAAAATCCTTCTTATTAACTTGGAAAAGAAATTCAAAAGCCAAGAATGCATTTCAGACCAATTATTATTATTTTTTTGGTTTAAAATTGTTAAATGCATGACTCTTTTCACTTAGAATATAGCTATTAAAGCTACAGATTTAATTCCTCCCTTCTTTTCTTTTCTCTTTTTTTTTTTTAGTTGTTGGTGATTGTTCCATAACATTGAAAGTGAAAGGCTATGCCAATGCAATTTGTAAGCCACCACTTCTTGTCAAATTTGACATCATTTAATTGACCTATTCAAATACTATGGCAAACTTCAAATTGCTTGGTGTGACAGGCATTAGATGCAATAGTCTAAGTGCAGATATGCACCAAATAAATGCTCCACAAGGACACTACATACATATATATACATATATATCATAGCCTTTAACAAAGAAGGGGGTCCCACAACACTAATTGAAACCTAGTTCCATGACACAGCCCATGATGTTCAATGTATGAAGCCGTGTTGGAGGCTAATTTTCTTAATCATTATTGTTGTCTATGATTCTATGCTGTGTTTCAATAATAGCAGTGGTAAAATTATTCACCAATTGGCATTTGTCATGATGCATGGTGAATCCCATCGCCAAAGACAAAGTATATACAGGAGCGGCATTTTGTCATTTACTCAAAAAAGTAGCTGAAGTGCGTAATCTCCTAGTGCGTGTCGAAAGGATTATTTTTGTATTTCAAACCACTGTGATATTTAGATAACAATAGAGTAAATTTACCCTATGGAAATATAATAAAGAGATGGATATAAATGTGTTTAATGTAATAATGTTTTTTGTGATGAAAACTTTGAATTAGCTAAAAATTCAAATAAAACAAAGTGGCTGCCGTCCCTTTTTTTTCTTTACAAAATGGCAAAGAGTAATGATTTTACGGATATTAGTGTCCTTGGTACTCATTTGATGTAGCAGTGGATATAATGGCACCATGTATGGAGAACACAAACATTTAACAGTAAAAATTCAAACATATTTATTACAGCCACAGTCAGAATCAAGCGTGTGAATTGTGAAAGTCTCACCCATTAAATAGCAACATCCCATGGACTAAGAGGCATCACAATTCTTCGTTCTTATTATTTTCACTAGATGGTTTTTTTATTTATTTATACAGTGTATTGAAGAAAACAATTACAATATCATGTTAATAAGTGAACATATATGACTATGGAGAGAAGGGTTAGTTTGGGTTGGAGGATTAAACTCTTAACTTGGTGAGTGAGCTGCAAGCACTCGAAATTTCGAGGCTCACCCTCTAAGTTACTAGAGGTTTATATACTCCATCTCACAGAGAAAACGCTTTAATGACCTGTTTGGAGTTGGGGAAGGGAAGGAAAAGGAAAGAAAAATTTTAAATTTTTTTCTTTTCTTGTTTGATTTTACTTAAAAGAGAAAGGAAAGGAAAAGAAAAGGGAAATGGAGGAAAAAGTGAGGGGAACAAAACAATCACTTTATTTCTTTTTCTCTTTTCTTTTCTTCCACTTTCCTTTCAATTTCTTTGCAAAACCAAATTAGAAAAGGAAAATATTTTTCCTCTATTTTCTCTTTTCCTTCCTTTTTCTTCCCTCCTCTAAGTTTCAAATAGGCTATAAGTCTTCTGTCAATTGGAGAACAAAAAAGACTCAAGGCTATTAACCTCAATGTTGAGAGACCAATAGATTATCACTTGACCAATAAAACCAATGGTAAATTAGATCAAAATATATCTGCCTAACTTCGTTACCTTCTTCTTTTTTTTTTTTTTAATGCCCATTTGTTGTTATTAAACTGATGGGGGAACAGAGAACTGACTTGTGGATACTAAGCTATTTGGCAAAGGAAAAATATATCTACCAATGACTTATGTTGCACTGCCATGGATTAACTTGACCTTGTTTCAACAGATATCTTGTAATATAAACATGAGATTGATATATACATATATATTGGTACAATAATAATGGTTTTTAAGTTTGGATTTCCTCAATTATGTACCTCCACTCAAAACATAACGATGTACCCCACAGAAGTTCAAGTATATATCATTCATAAGATCAACATGACAAAGAAAGATGAAGATAATTTGGATAATTTTGGACCACTTACCATGCTCCATATATATTCATATATATATATATATATATGTATATGTTCATATAATTGAAGCGAGAAACTTTTGGCAAGAATGTGAACAGATATTATTAGATAATGCAAAGTTAGGCCTGCAGAATCTCAAAGGAGAGGTCATTCCTGTGGTGGGCCTAAGAACCACCTAATCAACTGTTGCGTCTCTTTTGCCATTCTTAAGTTTATAAGTTGTAGGATAAGACTTGAAATAATTCATCTCCAGAAGCTAAGGTCACTGGGATAGATGCTGCTGATATGATCAGGACATGCATGGAAAGTTGTTCGTCCGAATTTGCATATTGTTCTTGCAAAGGATTATGGATTTTTCTGTGAATTTTGTGAAGGCACTACAAAAAAAAAAATAGCATGTAGTGGCACCATTTCAATGGCATTTTATCTAAGAAGCACACCAAAAATACATTTTAATGGCACTTAATAAAAAATATCATTGAACCACAGATAAATTACAAGTCTTCAATGACATTTTGTGAGAGATCGCCATTACTTTCGTAGCACTGGTGGCAATATCATGGCAACATTAATGAAAAGCATGTCTTGCCAAACCTCTGCAGATCATTTTGCACCAAACTGAAATTATATATGGAGAGAGTGTGGCTTTGGCAATAGCAGTACTATTATAATGGAGAAGGCCAAGAAATCCATACAGAAACCTCTTTCTCCTTTTTCATATTACTATGAATAGAGAAGGAAACGAAACTTGATCTATTCATCTTCCCAAACTACCGCTTCTTGCAAAATTTTCTTAGAAAAATTATGAATCAACAAAAAATTTTATATCCACAATTAATTTGAGTTTTTTTCTTTTCAACGTAACAAGACTTGAATAAATTAAATAAATCTATAAAATATTTTTGTTTTTACAATACTTGTCAAATATTTAGATTGTCAATGTCTTAACAAAAGCACTTTGTATGTATGCGATTCTAGCAATTAGGTAAACATGTCAATGATCTGTGAGAATGAATCAAGGTGCATATGAAGACAAAGCATCAAATTGGTCAAAAGCAGCTAGACCGTTCTGACAGAGCAAGGTCGTTCGAACGGCCTACTAAAATGTTCCAATGCAGACCAGAGCATTGGAATGGCATGAAAAAGTTTCAGAAATACGATCTATTACTGTATATCTACATAGATAACATTTTTTGGTGAAAGATATAATCCGTCTAAGATTTTGCAAACACTGCCGACATTATATAAAAGATCTAAAGACTTCATAAATTAAAGATAAACAACAGAGAAATTATCTTAACTATTTAGAGAGCTTTTTGTGTTTCTAACTATTGAAGTGATTTTGTAATCAAATTAATCAACCATTCTAAAAGCTGCAACATGAGTACTTATACCATTTTACGGTGGTCCCAAGTTTGATTTTCCTAAATAACGAAATTATTATATGTTGGTTTTGTAATTTGCTGTTAAATTTTGATGTCAATTGTGAAATCCTAATTTCATAATACCATAATTAAGTAAATTATATATATTGCGTGATTAAAAGGTATGTAAATTCATTTATGTTTAATGAGTTTAATGAATGACGTTAAGTAATTACCGTAAATAATTAGTTGAATTAAACTACTCTACCACTAGGAGTGTGGCACCTAGGTGTGAGTCACCTAGTGAATGGGTATTATGGGAAAAAAAAATAGGTAACATGTATGGGTGTTAAATACAAAGGTGTATCTATTTGGTTAGCAATCTAGGAGGTGGTTCGGTGAGAAGAAAGAAAGAGAGTAAGGGAGAGAGAAAAGAAAAAAAAGGAAAAGAAGGAAAAAGAGGAGAGGAAGAGGAAGAAGAAGAGAGGAAAAACCCTAGAAAAAGATGGGTTGCAATTACTTTTCCTGTATCGTATGATATGGATGCTTAGTTCGTTCGTGAATATATACCTGTTTAGACAATTTGTGGTTTACTTTTTGGTATCTTGTAAGGTGTCGTTAGCAGGTACGGTAACCTATGTGATCACGTTCTGCTTAATGTGACATTAATAATGTCTAATTAGGATGGGGTGTGAAATCAATTCTTATATTATTTTTTTTAATGAGTAATGCTAAAATCACCGTATTTTCTTATCATATTTCATCATTTATTAGACACAAAGTGGGGAAGTCTATAATCATTAATACATATTGAATGTCTGTAACAATTAATATATGTTGACTCTACTTGGTTCTGTATAGTAAGTAAGAAAATACAATCATAAAAAGCATTTTTTATTTTTCAATTAAGCATTTATGTAAGGAAGGAGGAGTATTTTATTATCTATTCTCAAGCTATAATCTTTTCAATTCTTTCGATTTTATTCAACAGTTGGCTTAAGTGTGGTGTCTTTTAAGCATGGGGATATACAAAATACCCAATGAATTGTGTTTACTATATGTTTGGATTTGGGATTTGTAGAGAGAAAGGAAAAGGAATGAGAAAAAAACAAAAAAAGCTAAAATAAAGTGCAAGAGTTTGAATTTTATTTTTCTTGTTAGGAAAATAAAAAGAAGACGAATAATTATCTGTCAAAAAACAAAAAATCATTTGTTGTTGTCGTTATTGATAAAAACATATTATGAAATAGTAATTTTATTTGCCTTTCATTTTCCTTCTCCCTCTATAAATTCAAAATTCATAGATAATGTAAATACCGTGATCAAGGAAATTGAGAAAAAATAAAACTAACAAATCACAATTACTTTTTTATTTTTTAATATAAGGTATCAAAGTTTTTAACTTACTACTCGCTCAAATTTATATAGGACTGTTGTCAACATGAATTTGATAAATTTTATAAGCTACATAAATGATGAGGAAGCCATAAAAGATGCAAAGAGGAATTCAATATGAGACTTTTGTTTTGTATGAAAGCTACCTATTAAATAACAATTACTAAAATAAAAAATTTACCTGGTTTATCATAATGTCTACGTCCGCATGCAAACTAGTGAGGTTTAAATCATTACATCATTGACGGGGTTTTAACCACCTACGATGACGACTTGGTGAAACTTACAAATATCTCTCTTACAACTAATCAATGGAACAGCCGGCGTTGGAATCCAGCTTATTATTACAGCTTATTAGTTATAAAGGCTTATTTAGTATATTTTTTTGATAAATTTTTATTTACGTTTACAAATAAAAAAGTTAATTTTTTTATGACTTCACTTTAATTAAAAATAAGCAAAAAAATAAAAATAAAAAATAAAAAAAATAAAAAAAACTTAAATTTTTTTACATATAAATTTAAAAAAGTCAAGTGAAAAAGACGAGCCCACAGTCTAGCTGTTACTTTCCCAATCCCAACCTTCACTTCTTTATATGGTCATACGCTGAATCAACACGCGATGGATGGTGTGACCCACTAATAGAAATGTGAGAAGTAATTCTCCACGCAGGGGAATGAATAATCATTGTTAACCTTGCTTTTATTTATTTATTTATTTATTTATTTAAAGAACAACCATTCAATTCATTGGCTTGTTACTTTTAGTTGTTTAATATAAGAGATCTAGTGGAAGCTAAATTTAGTTCATATAATATGGTACTAACAAGTAGCAACATCACTAAGAGATAAGCTCTAACACAAAAAGACTGATCAGAAACACAAAAATGGTGAAAATTATAATAAAAGTAATATCTAAATACAAAGGTCCTACTTTCGCACTGAATTTTTTTATTATTATTTATATACAAAAGGCTTCTACAGATTTCAAAAAATAGAAGTTAACAGATGAATAGAATATGCAATTCCTTCAAAATAAATGTCTCAAATCCAACTATTAAAATATCCAATATAATATAATGGACGAAATATTAGAATGTAACATATAAATAACAAAAAAAATTAATGGTTGATATTAAATTTTGACCAAAATATAAGTTTTTCCTAATCAAGTATGAAATTATTTCTCAAACGAAAAACAATAATTAAAAAAACAATGCTACACATAATTTTATTTTTAATCTACTTTTTCGCTCTTAGATATAAATAAGGATGACAATGGGGTGAGTTTAGAATGAGTTAAGCACCTCTCTCTTAATAGAAAAATTCTACCCCCATCCTATCTCAAACTTCTGACGAGTTGAATCTCCCTACCTACCGTTGTCCCACTTATGTTAATCGGGATTTGAGTTACAACATGTCTAACACATAAAATTTCAAAATAAAAATAAATCATTAAGAATAAAAATAATGTACAAACACTAATACAATATAAAATTGAGAAGAAAGAGTCTAAAACTCAAGAAGAAAAAGTAATATTAGGACCCTAATATTTACTTATATACTAAGGATATTTTGTATATAAAAAAATACAATATAAGTATATAAGAATTTCATATTATAAGTGGGGCGGGGTTCGAGATGGATTGACCTATATCCTACCTCCTACCAAACCCGCATTAGGTTATATTTTGTTTTCTTACCTCACTCTTAACCCGTTTATTCATATTTCAAACCTTTTCCATTAGGGGCAGGATGAAGTGAAGTTCAAGAGTTCAATTGACATCTCTAAATAGGGGTGCACAAAAGAATTGAAAAACTTGATAACTGAACCAATCTCACCTCAATGGGTTGGTTTGGTTCAATTCTGGGTCTAAAAAATATCAAATTGATAAACTTAGTTTGGTTCCTGAGTTTGTATTTTTTAGACTCGAACCGAATCGATCTAACCCAACCTGAGAACTAAACCGAGACTCGATCTATATATGTAATAAAAGTTTGTATGTATTATCTATATATTTTTAAATCATTATTTTTTGTACTTTATTATTGCTAATATGTGTTTATATAATGTTATTTAATTATTTTTTAAAAAAATTTGAATACAAGATTATTCTTTTTTTTTTGTTTTTAAATAAATAAATTATGTTTTAAATAAATAAAAAAAGTGAACACGACCCGACCTAGTCCTAAACTTACCCGAAACATGGAACAAAACGCACCAACCGAACTGACTTGGGATGATTTGGTTCAGTTCGGTTTTAAATCTAAAATTTTAAAATTGATCAAGAACGCGTCGTTCTAAATTTAGTATAGATCCAACTTATGCACACTCTTATAAAATAAAAGAGTAAGTGAAAAAATAAAATAAAAAATAAATTATATAAAACATTACTCATTTAAAACCTATATTATGGAGGACTTTGTGTGCAAAAGTCTTGGGGAAATAAGTCTAAGGCACTTGAATTTGAGGACTTTTGTCCGCCAAATGTCCCTTCCCTATCTTTATTGCCCAAGATCCGGTAAATGGTCTATGGAGTCCCTCACCCCGTAAACTGACTGCCGCGAGAGAGAGAGAGAGAGTGAGAGAGCCCATTATGCCCTTTAACAAACAGCTCATCACCATTATCGGAGACCGGGGGCCCCTTTAAGAAAACAGGCAATCAAAACTTGATGAATTTAAGGCATTCTTATTGGAACCTGGGGAGGTGTCTGTCCAAATTTACAACTAGCGCCTCAATATTTGTATTAAGCTTTAAAACTTATTAATTTTTTTTAAGTTGGATTCGATGATAAGTTCATATGTGTTAAAGAAATAAAAATAAATAAATAGATAAAGTTATTTGAGTTAGACTTATAATTAATTTAATTAAAACTTTATTTGAGATCAACTAAGAAGATAAACAAGTCAAATTTTGTAATTCCTTAAAATTTTTAAATCAAACTGGCACAATCCTTCCTTTGACTCAACTCGACTTCCAGCTCTGCTTTCGCTTACTTACCAACTTAGCAATTGCCTCTCTCTCCTAATGTTCCTCCATTCATTCTACAAACTCTTTTCATCTAGTTAACGTTACAACCTCTCACCATCTTTATTTTCCAAATCTATCGCTCTGGAAATAATAAAGAAAGATGTTGACTTTGTGTGTTCAAAATACTTCATTTTCTTTTATGCGCCTAAGCAAGGCATATAGCAAAATAATGTTCCAACCTAAATGGGACACTTCACAATAAAACAGAAAGACATCTTCCGTAGAGGGAAATGGATGATTGTTGAGTTATGCACATAGCACAAGTCAATATCGTCTATAATGTTAGTTAATGTTGGAGTCAAGAATTGTTGTTGTTGTTGTTTTTTTTTTTTTTGTTGGTACAAAGGAAGCCCAAGTCGGAGACACTAGATTAAACATTACGGTGAGTCTCCCAATTACAGGAATCCCAAGCCAAAAAAGGATGAATAGAGAAGCGTGGCCAGCGAAAGAGCTGGAGCTCCATCGAGTCCTGGGAAACCTCTTTAGCCAAATTATCCGAACTAGCATTTGCTTCCCGCCATAAGAAAGTTACTCAATCCACAATCTAATGTTTTGTTTGATTTTAGGATTTGTTGAGGGAAAGCAAAAAGAAAGGGAGAAGAAAAATGAACGAGAGCTCAATTATTTGTTTTGTCTAATTTGGCTAAAAAAATCAAAAGAAACTGAATAAAAATATTTCAAAAAATTCATGTTTTTTGTTTAGACACTCATAAAAAAAGAAGAAAGCTAGTACAAATAATTCCATTTTCTTGGACTTTTCTTTTCTCTCAACACATCTTACATCAAAACATAGCATAAAATGATTATGTCCATCATCCTAGCCTCACATGTGTAATTGCTCTGGGATTATCAATCTTTTTCTCATAAATGAATATGAGCTATTACTTCAAGATGTACAATCATAAGCCCCACATGAATCTTTTGTATGTGTGATAAGTACATGGTCTTAGGTCAAACTAATCCACAAGCATTGAATATTTTCTCTTCAAAAAATGTTACAGGCAAGCGTGACGGATGGTCAGACACTGTCTGATCGCTGCTACTCCAGCTTGAACCCACCTATTATTGTTGGAGTTGAGCTGATATAGTGACGATTAAGTGGCGCCTGACCGTCCACTACGCCTGCCCAAAGCGCTCCTCTTTCTCCTCATGCAGGTGTTGTTTCAATTCATAAAACTGTTTGCTTTGGACTAGGCAACACATACCTGACTATCAAAACCAAAAATGCAACAGGACCCTTGCCCAGTCCAACTCACTTAGGTAATTAACAAGCCCAACAATATATGGATAGAGGGCAGGCTTGAGATACATATACTTGAACCAAGTGGGTTAGCCCAATTAACTAGGGCTCTTAGCTTTCATTTAGAGGTCAAGAGTTCAACTATTGACAAGCACAAGAGTTGGGAACAAGAGATTTGTCTTTGATGAATTCTCTAATTTTGGTGTGGATGATCTGCTTTTGATTAGACTGAGAGAGAATTAGTTGAGGTACGTGCAAGTTAGCCGGATACCCCTAAAACTAAACCAAAAAAAAGAGGTGCATGTACATGGGTTGAACTCATTCCAGACCCTAAAGAAAAAAAAAAAAGAGGTTGCACACATTCACATTGGCAAGCACCATCACATATAAAAGAGAAAGAAAGAAGGGGTTATTTTTTAGTTGATTCAGCACAAAGACTTGCATTCCTTTCATTAAGGTGCTCTATGGATGATTCATTGAGATAAATGAGAATCAATTCCATTATGTTTTCACCTTTTTCTTTCATGGTTTTAAACCATTGGTAGATTCCTTATTATTCTGTAATAGTTCATATAATGAAATAATTAGATTTCTTCGAAGGTTTAGTAATGTGGAAATATAAAATGAGAAAAGTTTGATGTGGATTATTTTTCAAGATGCCCTCCAAAAAAACGAGAGATGGATTTTAGGTAAAGTACACCAAATTCCTTATAAAGAAAAGCTAATAGCAATTTTAATCAAGTCATTTTTTACGAGCACAAGAGAATGTACATACAACAACAGTTACAACACTGTTGGAAGATGTTTGTTGTTTGTTACGGTATAGGGTATAGGTCAAACAATTTGGATATGAGACAGAGATTTAGAAATTTATCTCAAGCGTTTCATTAAAACTCGTTCTATTGATATATTGATGAAGTTTTTAATATAGCGAAGATTACTTATGAGCATTAAGCTATCCTATGCTAAAGACGTGTTCGTCTTTCGACTAATACATAAAAATTGGAATTAAAAAGTTAGCAATTGATGCAAAAAAGTTATACGATGCAGCCAAGCTGGTAAATAACAACCCTCTCAATACAATCAAGGAAGTTTCGACAAGACAAGTTTTTAGTCCATAGCATGGTGAAATCAACAGAAGGAGGGCCCGTTTTAAATTACCTCACTTGGTTCACAACGATAGCTGCACGTGTGACAATTACAACGATTGCACTTAATATTTTTCATCCAAAAGATAAAAGTTATCATGATATTTTTGTTCCTAACAAAGACAAATGAAAGATTCGCGGGATAAATTAGATTTTTTTTTTGATTGGGATGTTCGAATTAGTTTGCGCATACCTCAACTAATTTTAAAATATGTGTAATTTATCATCTTACACAAAACTGGTAGTGGATAATTACCGGCCTGAGCAGGCTCCATTTCTTCTTCCACTGCCAACCAACCACTAGATGAGGATACACGTATAAAAAAACAAAAAAAAAAAAAGTCATGGCATTAGAGATCCGATTTCCATTAATACTTATCCGCCAACCAAACACAAGATATGTATATATATATATATATATGTATACATGCTTATTTTCTGTACAAGAGGGGTGTTAGTCAAGGTGCTTCAACTAATTTCAACTTATTTCTATATGACTGGACCACTGGCATAACTTTCAAGCTGCCTCTAATTTCAAACCCAATAGAAGTGTTCAACCCCCAACTGGGACGCTAATAGCCCAAGTGGGAGCTGCGATGCTTTCAAACTTTGCAAGAGTTGGAATTGTCCAATTCTTTTTCAAGGAGCAAGTTGTGGTAGTGACCTGTTCCTAACCCAATTGGTAGAACCCTAACCCATACCAATAGAGAATCCAAGGACAATAATACTTCAAATGGCCACCCTATAGTTAGGACTAGAGATACAATACTAGATTCAATATTTTAAACATTTGCCGTCAAAGGTTAAGGAAGATAAAAGTAACTTAAATAGTACATAGTTAAATTGTTTTAGAATAAGTTTTGACATCACAAAAAGTTGACACGGATTCAGAAAGAGGTAACATCAAACTGGGGTATTCTTTTTATATATTAGTACCGATAATAACTCTATATCTACCTACTATATATATATATAAAGCACGAGCAGCCTATGTGAACAGTAAACTTTCGTCCGCTGATGATAGTGAATTTTGGGCTGAAATGTATATGTGACTCTTGTGCTTCTCTGTTACTTTATTATTTTGTGAAATTACTTTTTAAGGACATTTTCGTAAATATATATGCATTGTCAAAATTTCGTTTTTACCCTGGCAGTTAGAGTTATTTGACAATTTTATACCAATTTCTTTTGTGTTTTGGCCCTTTTTTTTTTTGGTTTCTGTGGAGTAGCTTAATTGAACATCATTTGCGTGAATCAATTAGGCCTATCGTTACTCCTTTCTGACGTGATTGGAGAATAAGCTTTGTCCTCGTCTCTTTGTATTGTGTCTTTTTTTAATTTTTGTTTTTTGTCTGGACATATCTAAATATAGTACATACACACACATATGTAATACGATTAGGTTTTTTTTATTAAGTACATCAACGGAATTTTAGAAAAAAATTTTCTCACCCTCCTTACATCCCACCCCTTGACGGGGCAATTAAAATTTTTTAACTTTTCCATTTTATCCCTAATTCCCCCCCTCGCCCCAAATTTTAACTTTGCCATTTTTTTCTTGATAATTTTTTTTTCTTTTAGTACCATCTCCCGCAGTTATTTATTAAAAAAAATTTAATAATGTATTTTTTAAAAAATTTATTATTAACATAAATGCAAAACTAATTAACATAATTTTTTTTTGAAAACACTAAAACAAAAAATTCAAATTTGTTATTTGAGACTATTCTTAAAAATTAACAATGCATTTTTAGTAGTTTAATTTGTTATAAAAATAAATACAAAAAATAATAACTTTTAATATATCAATACAGTAATAAATTTAACATTTCATAAAAACATAACTTCTAGTCAATATCTTCTCCAAACTCTCTTTCGAGAGCACCCAGCACTCCACACATTATTTGTGACGACAATTCATTCGTACTATATAAGTATCAACTCATTATTTAGCTTCGATTGATCCATGTTGTCACCACCACACTGGGGTGGGTGGTACAGGATAATGAGAGCGTAAGAAAACTTGAACGAAGTGATTGCCACCAATATGAACAATAGCTATTTCTCGGCGCTTTTGAACTGGAACTAGGGGGGATCTCAACAGCAACTGAGTAAAATAACCCAAATGATATGTGTCAAATATGTGCAGTACAATAATGTATCTTGATATAATGATAACTCCCACAGAGGTCGTGAATTTACATCTGAAACAAATCTAAATTATTTTATTATAGTGTTCTAAAATTTTTTTTATGTTAATTAGTTTTGCATTAAATTTTATAAATAGAGAGAAAGTTAAGAAAATTTAAAAAATTTTGATCAAAATTTATTTTTTTTATAAAAATCGGGAGGTGAGAGTAAAAGAAATTATAAAATTTGATCATAATTTTTTTATATAAAAATTAAGGAGGTGGGAGTAAAAAGAAATTAAAAATTTTTTATCAATTTTTTTTAATAAAAAAATTGAGAGATGAGAGTAAAAGAAAAAAATTTTAAAATTTTTTTTTTAATAATAACTGGAGAAAGATGAGATATGCCGAAAAATAAAATTGGCCAAAATTTTATACAAAACTGTCCCATTGTCCCACCCGTGTCAGGCGGGTGGAAATAAAGGGAAAATCTCTACTCCCACCCCCCTTAACATCCCACCCCCATGATTTGACCATTAAAAATTTTTGGTTTTTCTATTTTGCCCATAGCTTTACCCGTTTATTTCAATATTGTCATCTACTTCAATTGTTTTGATAATTTTTTTTTCTTTTACTCCCACCTCCCAATTTTTAATTAAAAAAATTTTTGATCAAAATTTTTTAATTTCTTTTTACTCTCACCTCCTGAATTTTTATATAAATAAAATTTTTATGATCAAATTTTATAATTTCTTTTACTCTCACCTTCCAATTTTTTATTAAAAAAAATTTAATCAAAATTTTTTAATTTCTTTTTACTCTCACCTCCTGAATTTTTATATAAATAAAATTTTTATGATCAAATTTTATAATTTCTTTTACTCTCACCTTCCAATTTTTTATTAAAAAAAAAATTTAATCAAAAATTTTTAATTTCTTTTTACTCTCACCTCCTGAATTTTTATATAAATAAAATTTTTATGATCAAATTTGATAATTTCTTTTACTCTCACCTCTCGGTTTTTATAAAAGAAAGAAATTTTGATCAAATTTTTTTAATTTTTTAAAATTTCTCTCTATTTATAAAATTTAATACAAAACTAATTAATATAAATTTTTTTTTAAAACACTTAAGTAAAATAATTTAGATTTGTTTCTTGAGACTTCCTTTGGGAATTAATAATGCAATTTTTACTAGTTTGATTTGTCATAAAAACACGTACAAAAAATAATAACTTTTAACATATCAATACAGTAGTAAATTCAACAATACATAAAAAGAGAATTTCTAATCAATATCTCCACCGAACTCTCCTCCGGGGGCACCCGGTCCTCCACCCATTAGTTTTTACCACAAATTCATTCGTACTATATAACTATCAACCCATTTCACTCACTGATGTGACCCATATTTTTTTTGTTCTTTTTTAATTTTTTAAAAAAATCAAATTAATCAAAACAAAATAAAAATAAAATAACAAATAAAAAATAACAAAATCTTACTTGATCAGTGATAAATTAAAGTGTATAAAAAGAGACATATCTGAATAGAAAATCTTATCTGAACAAAAAATCTTTGATCTCATTTTCCTGATAATTCCACTAACTGATGTGACTCTTATTTTTTTATTTTTTTTTTTAAAACATTCAAATTAATTAAAAAAAATAAAAATAAAATAACAAATAAAAAATAACAAATATTTGTCTGATGTGATCTATATTTTTTTATTTTTAAAAAAATTAAATTAAACAAAATAAAATAAAAATAAAACAATTGATACATGTTTAACTATAAAAAAACACTATACTATTATTTTGCACAAAAAATTTGAGGACAAAACCGGACAAAACAAAAAACCTTCCATCCCATCACCCCCACCCCCGTGTCAGCGGGGTGGGAGTAATACCTCTCGAATTTTAACCAAGTGATACAGCTAGATATCTCTTGCGGGAAACGAGGACAGCGACCTTTTCGCAGAACTGAGAGGGGATGGGAGGCTTCATACCTGCCCCACCACCCTTCATCTTTGGTCTGTGAACTCTCTCTCTCTCTCTGTTATTTCTTTGTTCTCTTTTCATCTCCATTCACTCCGAAGAGATCCTTCCGTCAATCACACAGCTTCTCTGGCCATCTACCACAGCTTCACCGACCGCCTTATATGACTTTGGGCTACCGTAGTCACGTTTCTCCACATCTCACTACTACTCTGGTTAAAGACCCTCAGGTGATCTTCTTCGGCTACATATCTTTTTTATAATTTATTATTATTATTATTGATGTAAACCGAACCAAGATCTTTATGTTGTATTTTGTATTCTTTTATGTTTTATTATTTTAAGTTTTTGTCTTGTCTTCTCAACACTCATCGTTTTTGTGACATTTTGGGGCTGCTATTACTTATATACACCATGAATGGTGGGTGTAATGTGGTTGAAGCCTGGGTCTTCAACTCTGTGTTCAATCATGCGATTCTCTTATTGTTCCTGAAGGTCTGTCTATGTGGAGATGCATCTCTGTAAGAGAAACGGTGGTAGTTCCAATACTATGAAGGACACATAGATGGACATGGTCAGAGATCAGGATATTTGAATAATAGGTTTTTCTTTTCTTGGCATTTTATTTTATTTTATTTCATTTTTATATCATCCTTTGATGGTAAAACACTTTTGTTCCTAAACCAGGTTTCTTTTACAATTGTTCTTCCTGATTGCTTCAACAACCCTCGGTAATAAAATAGGAAGTTTTTTATTTTTATTTATGCCTTCTTTTTGTTCATTAAGTGTTTTGCTCTTTTATTTGTGTTGCGCTTCCTTTGTAGATGTGAATATTGTGTTTATTTGTTGCTTTTGGTGATGGATTCCTTTTGTGAAATTGGTTTGGTGGTTTAGTCATTTTTTAGATTTTTAGTTTCTTCTGTTATTTTGTAAAATTTCATAGTTCGTCCGTTAAGCATTTCCGATATATCTTTTTTAAGGGAATGAATTTTTTCTTACATGAAAGCCATTTCTTAAAGAACACACTTGAAAGGTCTTTGATCTATTGATATTTTTCTATTCTTATTTTTCTTTTTTGTTATGAGCTCAGATGCTATCAGTTAATGATGGTTGGTGCTTTTGGCTGGTGATTGGAAAGAATTGTAATGTCGGTAAGCTTTTGCTTTTTTCTTTATTGTCAGGTATGTAGTCTTTGATTTGCTAATGTTTTTCCTTTGTTTAATCTTTTCCTGTGCTCCAGTGAGCTCAGTTGGTGATGCTTCTTAATAATTTTGTGTTTTGAGATTTTATTTCAAACTCTTTATTTTGTAAATTTTTCTAAGGTTTTTGATGCATTTTTATCTTGGTTGGATCTCTAAGTAATAAGAAAATCTTATGGAGACGTGCTTTAGAATTGGAAGTTTTGTAGAATTTTGGTTCAACTACCCAACTTGGCAGAGTTTATCAGACGGTTGGAGTTCTTTTCGAATATCCATGCATTGTTTACAAGACTGAAAAGTTGCTCCAGGTATGCCCCCAACTGTTGTTAATTTTTTTTCATTTATTTATCGTTTTATAAATGGATTTTATGATTTGTTTCTTTGTTTGAGTATATCTACCTGAGAGACAATTTGATGGCATATGGACGGCAGCAATTATAGTTTTTTTTTTTTATACTTTTTTCCCGAATTATTGCTGCAGCCAAAGATGTCCAGGCAAAGAAGAAAATCCACACTCCTTGTAAGATTCTACCTTTGGATTTGGTCAGAGCATCAAAATAACTTCCAAGACTATATGATTTTTTTAATGGAATTTTTTGATTTTTTCCCGGGTTGTCTAGATTTAATGCTTTGATTTGATTTGATACTTCGGCTCATTCTCGTTCATCTCTCATTCGTCTATGATTGTTGGACTTCCTTTGTCTGTCATTTATGTCAGTATTGAGGAAAGCAGCTGTCCTATTTTCTCTACAACTGTTGATTCCTAAAGAATAGAGCAAATACCAATTAGAGTATGGTTCATTGGTGTGTTGGGATTTTCACTCTCGTAAATGGACACCAGTTTTGATGTGGCGGCTTCATTATTTTACAATTTTTTATTTTTTGATTTGTGGGTATCGACATTGTCTAACTACACAGATTTACGAGGTATGTTACTTATGCTTATTGCAGGAGTGCCAATGACTACAGTTTTCAAAAAAATTGAAGTGTGGTTACTTTTTTTATGTTGAGAAAATCATATGAAGCGATTGGTGAAATGGTTTTGATAACTCTTTGAGGCCTGAACATCTGATTTTATTATTATTAATTTTGAGTTCTTTCCAACTTTTCTTTTTGTTTTTAATAAAATTAATCCTTGCACATCAGTTTCCTCATAGTTCCTTTTTACACCCTTTTCTGAGTTATCTTCAAAATATTTTCACAAGTATATATAGCCGAATATATTTAGAACTTCCGAAAAGTTTTTTTTAAGCTATTGGAAATCTTTTGAGGGTTGGTTGATTAATACTAGAGGAAAAGTTATAATCTATTTGGCTGAGTCCATCATGTGAATTTGTTTAGTGGCATGTTTTTTTTATTGCAATTATGTTCTTCAGCTCATCTTGAGTTCCTCCTAGCCAGTGCTTTGCATTGCAGCCATTCACACTTAGAACAAGATTAGTATTCTTAAACTATCTACAAAAGGAGAAGGAAAAAATTAAAATTAAAAGTGAATTTAAAAGAGCTATCATTGTTAATCAATATTTATGGTGTTGTTTCTGGTTACTTTTGTTCATCTTTGTTAACTGTTCTACTCCATGACATGGTCTCTTTGCTTGTCCTATGGTAAAAATGTCTTGAATACATTGTTGACTTCCTCTTCCGTTTTCTTTTAACTATTTTCTCAAACAAAGGCTTTGTTTTATTTTTTAAAATGAAGATTGAGATACAGATACATGCCTTGAGAAAAATGATTAGATCGTTAGTCTCAACTTAGATATGAAACTGAGTAGCTGAAAACATACGAGGCATTCTTTTGTTAGTTAAATATATCATCTGTTTAAAACACATGCTTAATGTTTAGAGACGGTTCTATGCATACAAATTGGCATGTAAAAGCAATCAAAACTTTACTTAAACAGTTAAATTAGGTATAAGGAATAACCTTTAGTGGATCATAGTATGATAATTTCATTTTGCACAAGATTTTGACTAAAGATACTTTTGTAGTTTTGGATAAGTTGAGAAAAGATTTCAATATAATAGCAACTGGAACTGATATTTTAATTGGTATTATATATCTTTAATGCAATTGCTGTTTTACATTGTTTTCGTAAATAATGGTGCAGTTATAGGACTATCATGGACAATGAGGCTTTTTTTTCCAGTTATTTCCCTGCTCATAGTTTAATAATGGCATAAACATGTTATTCTCAATTTGATTGTATGCAATTAACAAAAAGGTTTTCATTTTGAAATGTCTAGATATTGTCTTCTTAAAGTTACTTTGGATTGAATGCAATTTTTTCTTTGGTTGATTTTGGGGTGTAATCAGCATGCAATAGCTCATTTTGAAGGAGATACATACTATCATGCAAAAGCAACCTTCGATGTTTAGGAGCTCCAAACAGCAACTTAATGAATTTAGCTTGCCGCAACCATGGATATTGGGTTGTTCTTTTGTGAACATCTCAAGATTCTCAACAGCATTGAAGCTGGATATTGTAATTGTAGAGTGTGCATAATTTTAGGTCAGCCAAGATCTTTCTGATTATAACAACACGATTGTTCAGCTACTGGACTGTAAGCTTCCAAATTTCTCATTCAGGTTTTGGTTTTTTCATTTTAATTTTCCACAGCCATTTTTTTTACAACTTTAGTGGGTTTTCACCTATCATTCTCTTTCAAAATTAGACAGTGATGCATATCAAAACATGAATTCTATATTCTACTGTGCTAAGGGTTCATTCAATGCAACAGTAAAATACTAATGTGATCTAGCAGCATCTCTTTCTGCCTATAGTAATTCCTAATATGATACCAGCATCTCTTTGCATGCCTCTCACTAGTATGAATAAGAACAGTGGAAAAGTTTGTGAGAGAGGAAGTTGGTAACTGAAAGGAGCCTTTTGAGACGTTAGGCAAATATTAGTGCGGGATTGTAAGTTTTTCACAATCCCTTCACTTGAAGGAATGGAAAGAATGTGGTTGAGCTGGTTGTGAATTGTTAATTTTCCTGATGACCTTTTTGGAAGAAGCAAACATTGACGCTGGCTATGAGGTGTACGCATGTCATTGCCAAAAAAGCCTCGTGTTTAGAGTTGATTCACTTACTGGTATTGGATTTTCCTTTACTACGGAGGCTGAATTGGTTTTAGTTCTGATTTGTTAGTTTTGTGAGAACATACATGTCGATTCAGAACATCAAATAGATTTGCGGAAGCGTAACTGATTGTGCAATTTGACAGTTTTATTGATAAAGAACTTTTTTTTTTGCGTAATAAGAATTAGGTTTTCATCTCCTTTTATACTATACAACTCTCAATGGGTAACAGATCCTCTTTATTTTTAGTGTAGAAACATAGTTACGCAAAGGGGTTGATGTTCAAGCGAAGTTAGGATCTGAGCTATGTCAAAATTTAATAAATTATAAAAAAGTTATGTACCATGTATATGCAAAAGTTATATGGATCAAATAATTTTTTAACTACTATGTAGCAAATATGTACATAAACAAGTAAATATTCAAAAATATCTAAGAAAAAATATTTATTGAAGTTGTGCTTGATGGTTTTTTTTATGGAATATAAGCCCAAAAAAAAAAAAAAAATCATCAACATGTTTCTAGACAAAATGATCACTTGTGAGTAAAAAAAATTCTTCAACTCTCTTAGGGTGATATAGCATTACCAATACTAGTAAAATAAGTAGAAATTTATTTACTTATTTTTTTTATCTTTAGAAATGAAAATAACCCTTTCAGTTTTTGAAAGATTGGAAGGATAGCCTTTTAATTATTGCACTTAATTTATTTTTTTATTGGTTTTAAAAATTAATATTAAAGTGGGCTGTATTCAGTAATTGGGTTATAATAAAAAGTGTTGGGCTGAACATTAGAAAATGGTGAGTTGGACAATATTGAGGTGGGTTAAATTTAAATATTAATAATGGGAGTTGGACTAGGCTTTCTTAGGCTATATTGTCCATGTAGCCCTTAATGTTCTTCTGCCCTTGGTTGATGTATAATGCTTATTGGACTTCCTCATTTTCTCTAAGGCCATGTTTGTTTGGGGGTTAAATAGTGTGGGATAGGAGATGTAATTCATGGGGTTTACTTAATCCCATGTTTGGAAAAAAAGTGGAGGAGAATTACATTTTTCATGGGAAATGTAATCTTCTAAAAAATGGAGGATAAGCAATCACATCTGAGGGGAGGGGAGCGATGTTATATCCATAGGTGGGTGATTAGGTAAAAAAAACCATTTGGCCCATTCCTTACATTATTATATGTTATTATATATATTACATTATATTATACTAAAGTTATATAATTATTATATTAATATTTATTTTGTAGCTATAAAATATTGTATTAAAATTATTTATCCTATTTCTTATCCTGTGTTAACCAAATATATATTATGAGTAAACCATCGTCATATTATGGTATTACTTATCACTTATTGTCACTTTTCTAATTTTATAGTATTACTTATCTTCTATTTTTTTATCCCAAACAAATGTGGCTTAAAAGGATGAAGTAAGTATTAGACCTATTTTGGTTACCTTTCGATAGCCTCGGCCAAATTTTCATGGTATAAAATTTGCCTACTTTAGGTGTTTGTGGTCCGTCAAATGATCTGGTGTTGACTGTTGACAGAAATGGTTGGCAATATGTAATATGCTGAAATCATGTAGTGTAGGGAAGGTAAAATCAGGGCCGGCTCACATGATTCGAGGCGTAAGGCAATGATTTTAAATGAGATGTTTTATATTTGTTTAATACTATCATAAAAATTTATTTTATTTTGTAAGCTGATTTTTTTTTTTAAAGTTTACTGGCGTGCTAATTTTGTGATTATTTTTTTACAGCGGTCATTTTTCTTACTTAGACTAAGGCCTTTTTTCTAAAAAAAAAAAAAAAAAAGTAAAATGACATAGAGCCTTATAACTATGTAATGTTTTAAAAAGTTTTAAAAAAATTATTTGTATAATTTTTGTTAAGCTAATATATTTTTTTTAAGTTAACTAGATGAGTTGGTTTCATACTCTTTTTTTTAACAAATCTTTTTTTCTCACCTAAATGAAAGTGCATTTTTAAAAAGATATGAAAACTATATTTGACTTTGACTGTAGTATATAAAGTTTTAATATTTTAGGAGCCTTCAAAAAAAATTTATTTGTAGAGTGTACTAATTATTTATTAAACAAAAGTTTTTTCTTTTGAAGTTCATTAGTGCACTATGTTTTGGAATCTCTTTTTCTAAAAGATAGTTTTCGTTTCATTTGGACTCAGGCTTTTTTTTAAAACCTAAAGATGTTAAAACTATATAGGACCCTATTAGGTTCTAAAAAAAATTAGGGCCCTAAAAAACTGAACTCTCTTTTTTTAATAGATAATTTTATTTAAAAATAATGTAAAAATTATATAAAATTTTATTAAGTTTTAAAAAAATTTGAGACCTTAAATAATTAGAGGCCTTAGGTGAAGGCCTAACTGGCCTAATGGAAGAGCCGGCCCTAAGTATAATTAGAGAATGAGAGGTAAATGGGATATCTGAGTTGGGAATTAGGGAGGTTTGTTTTGTAAAAGAAGTGGTGAGAGGGCGGTATTTATATTGGTTTGAGGTACTCAAGGACTCTGTTTTGGAGGTTGCTTCATTTGGTTGATATTCTCTCATAATACTGATACTGAAAAAGGAAAATAGATGAGAAATAAAATTATTCTTATTATTTAATTGTAAGAGAAACCTATTTGGTACAAATTTTTTTTAAGTTTTTTTTTATTTTGCTTTTTTTGGTTTATAAGCAAAAACATTAAATTTTTTTAGTTTTTTTTGCTTTTAATAAGGTAAGATAAGCAGAAAGCATTAACAAAAAAAAAAAAAAAAAAAAGCAAAAAAGTTTTAAATCTTGACTCTTTTTTTTTTTTTTTCTTATAAACAAAAGGCTTGAAAAAAGTTCAACTAAACAGGCATGGGTAAAAGAAAATAAAACATGAGTAAGGAAATCATAATCTCTTATGTACCCCTCTAAAAGGTTATTGATAAATGTCCATTCATTTTCACTTTTTTAATAACACCAAACAAGAATATAAAATTTGGAATCTTATTTCTCATTTTTCTTTTCCTTTCCCTCTAAAAATCTGGGATCCAAGCATAGTCTAAGGCAATAAATTCAGTATCTTGTCTAGTTGGTATGTATATAGTTCAATAAGTCGTACCACAATGAATTCCTAAATCTATGTGTCCCCTTCTCTACCCCTTTGATACCACTTAGGGATGATGATGGATTGAGAAAAAGCGGAGATCAGACTGCATTCGTTGTGTTTAGAGCAGGAATGGAAGATACATAATCGGAACAGAGGTGGGAATGAAGGTCAAATTGAAAACCCATACTAGGATGGAGATGGGAATGGACTAGGTTCTTCTCCTACTTATATCTCGCTTTCTCGCTTTTAGCAATTTTTCTTATTTTTTTATATAGGTCACTTTTATTTTTTTATATATGGTGTGCTAGTGATACAATCATTATGCTTTGTGTTGATTGGTATTCAACTTATATTCAATAGTGTTTTAATGTTGTTTATTGGATGAACTTTTAATTTGTTATTTTAAGCTTTATTTCTTTTGACAGTACTATAGCACTATTTACACTTATATGCAATTCTAAATGTTTAGATGTCAATTATATTTTACTGTCAAGTGAAGACTATAATACTATTAATATTCTTGATCATTCGTTTTTTTTTTTTTTTTGTTCTTGCAATTTGTGTTGTTTGTTTCTTTTGTTTTAAAAGAAATAATGATAAATAAATAAAAAGTTTGGGCTAGAGGTGGGGATGGAAACATGCTTTTATTCGTGGAGGAGGGAATGAAGGTTCAAATTAATTTCCATGCGTGGATGGAGGTGGATATTAGGTAAAGTCAGAGATGGAGATCCCAATCTTTATCACGTCCCAGTCCATTGCCATCTATAATATCACTGGTCCACATTGTCACTTATAATAAATATGAAAAATCATTACTAAAAAAACTTTCTTTCTAACATATTTTTATAATTATCACATTAATGATGTTGACAAATAATGTTAAGGAGGTAAAGAGTGAGCCATACTAAAGAGACAGATGATTTGAATTTAGTCTATTATAAGTAGAGAAGAATGAAAAGATTAAAACCTATTTATTGGTTCAAAATATGGGTTGCCTTGGAAACACCTGATTGATACAATTTCATAGGAAATATATATGGATCTCAATAGCATATAAAATGTTGAAATAACTTAATTTCTTAGATTTGTTAAACTTGAGGGTTAATATCTTGTGATTGGCTCAATAACTTAAAAAAATATCTTTGCTCAATCATGCATACATTTCAATCATAAGTAATAAAACATAAAACATACTACACAAAAAGACACAATAATTTTGTCATGGAAACTCAGTAAAAAAATCACGTGTACCAACTCCTTTGGTTCGGGCAAGCTAAGCACTATCAATTAACAAATAAAACTTACAATCAAACTCCAAACTCCATGTATACTGTTTGAATTACCACGAACTTTGGTTTAAGTTAACTTGCTAGACTCCTTGATTTTCTATTCTCCACTTGCTTGACTCTAACACTGAATCACCATTATATTTTCTGTCTACAACACCGAAATCACCACGATGCTATGTGTCGCCTTTAGAATCTATTAAGACGATCTTTTTTTTTAGTTCTTTAATGATGAAACAATATATTTTCTTTGTATAATATTTAGAGAGTCATCTCCACCAATGTGTCTCTCTCTAATCTTTATAGCCCCTAAACCCTATCTATTTGATAGGTATGTCGTCTATCTTAGAACTATTTTATTTTTACTTAGTATATTTATATACATACTTAAGTCATATAGAAAAGATTTGGTCAAGAGTTTCACCCATCGCATTCTTTTCACGTAGCTCGTGTAAAAAGATCCGTATTTTTTTTTTTCAGGTGGCAAGTGCTATGTTTAAGTTGGCAAACGCCAACTAGCTGCATATGTCTTGCCAACTTTTAAGACCTCTCTGGAATTTGCTTGTGAACATGGCAAGTGCCATTGATCTTGGCATTAGTCTTGCCATTGTTTGACAACTCTTTGGAATCCATTGAAACCAACATGGCAAGTGCTATTCTAAAATTGGTTAGAGTCGTCTGTGTTGCTTTGTCAGAAATCAATCTTTGAACTCCGAAAATCATATGCAAAGAGTCCATCTTTTTCATCAAATCTAATGTGATCTAACAACAAGTTTGAAACATAAATCACCATAAACAAAAACCTAACAAATGTAATTGAGAATATGTCGAAGACATGAAAAAATCAATAAGACTGATAAATTGTCTTTGGGAGTGACACTATTCACACTAAATATATTGTATGGAAAATCAAACCTGACCCATTTAAAATAAATGGGTCAAAAATCTCAACCCAAAGAGGGTTGGCTTGGTTCGGTTGACGGCAATGCTGCAATAGGCCTATGTTTTCCGGCAGATCAAGTAGTTTTTTTTTTGGCAATGTTAAGAAACTAGTCTACTTCTGTAAGGATTGGGGGAGGGGAGCTACTAAACAGTAAGTGGAGCCTGAAGCCATCACGAATTTGGAATTTAAACCACCACAAGAGAACCTCATGCCTTCCGCAAGAGTCCAACTTAGAACCTTTTCCGCACAATGCTAGCCCCAGGGGGTGATCAAGTAGTTGTTGAGGATGGCTGAAATTGAAAGTTCATGATTCATGAAGGAGCTAGTCAACCACCCCTCTTGGCTGCTGATGCAACCCAATGGGCCACATTGTTAGTTGACCTAAAATGAACTAAAGATGTTGTAAAGATGTTGAAGAAGTGCAACACAATGCATTCTTGACATCGAGAGAGAGAGAGAGAGAATTTGGCAAGAACCATTAACTGCAATCCCTTTCAATTACATTTAAAATTTGAATAGCGTCTGATCCAAACGTAACATCAAATATGCCAATAGATTGCACCAGGCACCAGGCTTCCTAAAAGGCTAGAGTTTCCCCAGCAAGTGCTGAATCACAAAGAAATTGCAAAAACTTTCCTGTGGCAAATCTTCCTTGGTGATCTCTAATAAGCGTGTCATTTGTACCTTTACAAGAAGGCAACCCTCGAGCATGGTGAAGTCTCAATTTAAAGCGGTGTTATATTTTTGTGTTTTTCATAATGGTCCTTTGGCTTCCTAAAAATCACAATTTCAGCAAAATTCATCATGTGGTAACTATCTAACCTCATAGTATCATTCTGATCGTTATAGATAGATATTAGTCTTGTGTTCATGCATGCAGCCGCGTTTAATTCTGTCTCAAAATGCGATGTAACCTCCTAATAATATTAAAAAAGGTTGAATATTCTGTAGTAGCCATCGCATCATGAAATTTTCTTATAGAATAAAGTCCATATTTTTTTTATATAGCAAAAGTTTGCAAACTCATCACAATTTGAATAATGTTTATAAATTCGATATTTAACATGATTGCTCAAAAGTCTCATTCTTCGCACGGTCATGTCACGCCTAGGAAAATTTTACAGCTTCTTGTTAAATCATGAAAAATTTGGCATGTGTAGGGTAGTAAAACAAATCAAGGTATTTAAGTTCAATTTGTTTTTTGCGTGTTGAAAACTCATTCCAAAACAGCTCGTGACATAAAAATTTGAACTTGGAACACAATTCAAAAATTATGAATCTTTTGATTTCTGTTTGATTATATGTTAATTATACTTATACTTGAGTTGGACTTGTGATTGGATTGATCAAAGCTCGCTTGAGGTAGACTTAAAAGATAAATAAGCTAAAGATTGAGCACCCTTTTTAGGCTCATTAATTTCTAAGCTAATCATAAACAGGGAACTACTCGGCTCGACTTGGTTTGCTCATACAGTCTTAATGCACGTCCATAACACATTATGCTTCAGAATGTATTACACGTAGGGTGAAGGCAGCTTATGCCCAGAGGGAGCAGCTATCCCCCTTAACTTTTCAAAAGTCCTATTTTTGCCTAAGGTTTTAGAAATAATTTTCAATTTATTCCTAATATTTTTGAAAAGTCCTATTTTTGTCTATGATTCTAGACTTTTTTTTTAATTTTTCACTTGAAAATTTATGAGTGTCCCTTTAATTTTTTTTTTAAAATTCTAGTTTCACCTATAGTGTTAGAAATAATTTTCAATTTGCCTTCCTTGAAAATTTATAAACACTTACTTAATTATTTTGCTTAAAGACCCATTTATATATTGTATAATATTTATAATATATATATATATATATATAAAGTCAAGTGCCATCTTGTTGATTACCAAAAAACAAAAAAGATTGGTTGTAATTAATGTTTGTTTATCTAAAAGAATTTTCTAGCTCCGCTACTATATGCATGCATTATTACATTACTTATCGGTGAAGGTTAACACCAAACTTAGTGTGGTGACCTACTGACATGGCTACATCAAAGAGTTCCGTCCAAGTTGTCTCTACTTTCTCCATTTTTTCTGTTAAATTTGTTGGTAAACCCTTAGCAAGTTCTCCCCATATTCCCCAAATAGGTACCCCAAAGAAAAATAAATAATAATAAAAGAAAAAATCATGCCGTGCAAGTAATGGCCCATCCATCTCTTACGCGGACCTGGACCCTTTCCAAGTAAGCCCGTTTTGACAAGGCTGTCCACAACAAATCGATGTCGTTTCAACAGACCCCGAAACAACAGTCTCCTCTCCTCCAGTCCTCCTTGGGTTCGACGTGGTATCCTCGCCGCCACTGCGAAAAGTCCGTGGGCCCCACACAGTGATTGTGTCACCCTAAATCTCAATCGTCGAGTAGTAGTTGATCGGACGGCTTTAATCCTCGAAGGAAGGACAGTTGACAAGAAATGAATTTTTTAATATAAAAAAACTGACAAAGAGTTTGCTATTTATCTCCTTTCTCGGAAAAAACCACTGAATAAACACCATATATATATATATACATACATAACTCTATATACACGACATATACTTACACAGTTTTTCACGATTGTCTTGGACTCTTAACCGTCCGGTACCCGTTGACACCTTTCAAAGTGGTTCTCTCTCTCTCTCTCTCATCTACTTCAAAACACTGGTTGGCCTTCAAGATCAACGATTAAAGATAACTTCAAAACACAGTTTCTTCTGGTTGCTTTACTCTTCCCTTTTTTGTTTTGTACAGTTGTTAGCAATCAGTCTCGTAGTTTTGCTCAGTTGTTCCAACTATGGCTGGAAGGATTTTGAGAGCTTTATTTTCCATTCTGAATGTCCCAGGCAACTCCCAGGTTGGTTGCCCTTTTTGTTCTTCTTTCTTTTTACAATAATTCTTTTTCTTGATAAAGTTTAAAGTGGGTTATTAGAATATAATCATTCTCTCAACCATGAAATTTTTTCTCCTTTTTTTTGGGATGTTATTTTGAGTTTTGATTAGTAATTAGCTTTACTTAAAAAGGTATAAAGAGGGTTTGATTGGATTTGATGCAAGTCAATTGGCTCAAACAATCTGTAGTTGATTGATTAATGAAAGATATGGCCATACTCTTTTTACAGACTCTAATTTGAATCTGCACAAAGTACCTAAAACCTTGAAGTTACTTTGTCATGCGTTGGAGGGGCCAAAAAATGAGGCAGTCTGCCTCAACCCTCAAGTCATGATCTCAACTCTAACAATCCGACTTTGATCCTTTTTAAGTGTGGATACCAGATATGTGTGTGTATATATATATAGTATATGTGTTTGATGCTTCCTTAACATGAGGAATGTATTTTGACTTGCTTAAGTAGGAATTTTGAGTTTATCTGCAACCATCTTGTTTGGGTTAGATGATTTTATTGCCTAATTGTGTATTATTACGTGATTATGAGTTTAGCCGTACAAGTTCAATAGACCCCAAGACTAAGAGGTTGGTATGTGAATAGAGCTAGCAGGTTAAAATAACACTGATCAGTGTGCAATTATGGTCCGATCATTATCGTATTATTAGTGTTTCCTAAGAATTAAAGCTATGACAAAAGACATGTTGATAAAAGAAGAGTTTATTATATTTCTCGGCGTAGGATTAGTTGCAGCTTTCTTTTAGGCATTGGGGATGAGTAGTGCCACCTACCGTACAGACTATTTCAAATTGAAACTTTGATTAGGGTACTATTATACTTTTGTGATATGAATTAAAACCCATTTATACTCGCAATTTACTACAATAGAATTCCCCTCCTAGAAAATTCTGAAAAGCCTAGTACTAGTTTTTCTTTTTTACAATTCTAATGAAACAAACAAGGCTGTCTCGGGAAACAATACTCTGGGTAAAAATTACATAAAGAGTACTTTGTTTGTACTGCCAGCAGCCAGCCTGCTCTCATTTGCTGTTTTTGTTGCATAACGTAATTATTTGATTGCGAACTTTATTCTCCAATTTGACGCAGTTGATATTCTTTGCGCTAGCAGGGGAGAATGAGTGAGGTTATACTTGGGGGATCACACACTATCAAGTCTGATGGAGCCAAAGTTGCAAGGAATCACATGCATGACTGGCTTATATTGCTCCTTCTTGTGGTCATAGACATCGTACTACATGTTATACACCCATTTTACCGCTATGTTGGGAAGGACATGATGACTGACCTTAGATATCCATTGAAGGACAATACTGTCCCTGTGTGGGCTGTTCCTGTGAGTTTCTCTTTTCTTCATTTGGTTAGATACATACTAATAAAAGTGTGGGTAAGCATAAATAATTTTGGACTATAATATTCTCATTTCATAAATGTAATACCATATTACCATCGTATGACTAAATATGGATAATATATTTGATTGGAATACTTGTCAAATTCAATAATTTGTTCTCCCTCCCTCCCTCCCTCCCTCCCTCTCTCTATATATACATACATCATATATATATATATATATAAAAAAGTTGTGTTTGCCTCTATATTTTACCTCTCTCCTACATGGCACTCTAAATACTCTTGATACTTTGAAAATGCCATGTCACAGGGGCAATTCGTTAGATAACTATTGAAATTTAATTTTTATTAGTTTTGTAAGATATATATATATATATAAGAAATTGACTCCTACTCAAAAACTATCAAACCACCCACGTATACGTATAAAGCAATTAAAATTCTATTCAAAATGTTACTACATTAGAAGGGAACAAATCAAAAAGTAGTTGAGTTCAATCCACATAGTTGTTATTCCTTATATGATTAAATATTAAATAAAAAATTATCTATCAAGTGAGGATGCTATACTTACATATTTTTTTGTTTTTCTTCCATGAACAATGTTAACACTTTAAAGAGTTTTATTTTGTTTTATTGGCATAAAACAAATCTAGGGTTGTCAATTTGGAATTGTATTATTAATTATTTTAATTTTGAATTAATTACTTATAATATTTCTATTGTAGATTTGAAAAAGCCCTTACTCCTTGTGCAATGCACAGGTTAACACCTAGTATATATATATGTATGTTTGACTTTGTGTGTTTTGATTTTTAACAAGTATCATGATGAACCAACAATATCAGTTTTGATTCCTTTAACTTTTTGAGGATTATTTGAAAATTGAATATAAACAAATTAGATGGAGACAAAATGAAAGAAAAAAAAATCTCTGATTGGCTATTTGTTGGTTGTGGATATAGAGAGAGAATTAAAATAACAAAAGTATGAACGAAAAATTTCAGAAAATCATATGATGTACCAATCAATTTAATTAAAGAAAAACTTCAAATGGCTGAAATTTGGGGGAAACAATTGAAATGGATTAAAGAGGTTGAATTTGGTAGGTGTTCTTTTATTGGTTATCTCCTCTAATGAGAACCTCAATTAATTGAAAGGTAGATGCAAATTATAAGTTCCTTGCTTCAAAAATAGAAAATAACGTAAATTACATCTTATACTGAATTGGAATGTTATGTGCTTAGATCAAATTTTTTGTTATGTCTCATATTTGTGTTGGTGATTATTTTTGCAGCAGCATCCTGTATATATATCTCGCACATCGTCTAATAGAGCCTGTCTCCCTTTGTGTACACAGATACACACTCACGCGAGCACACACACACACATCTATATATATACATGCCTATTGGAATTCTACATGAAATTAAAAATCATTTTACTAGATTTTGTGTAGGTATTGAACAAATCTATTAGATTTTTATAATGATGAAATGGATGTGTAAAAGCAAATTTGTGTAGAGAATATGAGGGGGACAATTTCATTTTTTGTTTGCCATGTTGATTTGTTAGCAAAAAGTACAACTGATGAAAACGTTTCCTTGATGCTCAGGTGTATGCAGTACTGTTGCCTATTGTCATTTTCATTCTCTTCTATCTTCGTAGGAGAGATGTATATGATCTGCACCATAGCATACTAGGTATTCATATTTGATATTTTTTAATTTCAATTTGGAAACCCTCCTTTTATTATTATTTAATGAAGTACCCAGTTTGATCCATGACTAATACATACTTAAAAGCGCAGGCCTCTTGTTTGCTGTCTTGATAACTGGGGTCCTTACAGATGCAATAAAAAATGCAGTCGGTCGGCCTCGACCTGACTTCTTTTGGCGTTGCTTTCCAAATGGAATTGGTGTATGTTAGTTTGAATTTGCTTAATTTAGCCTTAAAGCTTTTTTGCAATCTAGTCTTGCATACCTTGCTTAACTAATTTTTTCTCTCTCTCTAGGAATATGATAATTTGGGTAATGTCATATGCCATGGTGAAGATAGCGTTATCAAAGAAGGACACAAGAGCTTCCCAAGTGGTCATACTTCATGTAAGCAACACTTCCCAGTTATGTGTTTGGATTTTTACTTTAAGTTGAATGTGGCACAAGACGAAATGTGATTGATCAACTAGAATTTTTTGATAATGCCTGGTGCTTCGATGTAGATACTCTTTTAGCTAGCATTTCTAAATGTTTATTTTCTGGATCAGTGTTGCCAGACGTTTTGGAACGGTGTTCTGAACCATATTACACTTTCGTTCCAAAACGGCAAACTGAGTGAGCAATCCAACACGTTCCCAAAATGTTTTTCCTATTTAGTTCCTTGGAGGTTACTTAAGGGGGGGAAAAATCAAATATAAATAACGAAAATCCAGGGAGATTGAGGTTTTGATAGAAGAATTTGCAAAAGAAAAGGGCTATAACACTCTTAGAAATGTGTTTTTACATCATTAATTTAAAAAATAGGTTATATTTTATTGGATGTCTAATTTCTAAAAGAAAATTGCTCTAGAAGTACCTTAAATTCTAATAGTGTAATTATACAAGTTTACCCCTATCGTACCATATTTTAGAGCATGTGGCGTACCATGTTCTCATTCCCGTTCCACTTATTGGAATGATCCACGTTTCAGTTAACATTCTTTTGGATAACAAATTCAAAGTGATATTTTCCTCCTAAAGCAGGATTAATATTTCTGCTTTGGTACACAAAAAGTGATTAGTAGATTTCAAATGTTGTTACTTTTGTAATAATAGCTTATATATCTGTCAAAAAAAAAAAAAGAAAAAAATACGATATGCATTTCATAGAATTTTCTTACCATTCAGATAGAGTCAGAATCAATAATGAAACACAAATCTAAATGTGTTTAGTCTCTTATGTTCACAAATCTGTAACATATGGCTTATTTGTCTTACAAAATTCACAATGTTTTGCAGGGTCCTTTGCAGGTTTGGGATTTTTATCATTGTACTTATCAGGGAAAATCAAAGCATTTGATCGAAGAGGACATGTGGCAAAACTATGCATCGTTTTTCTTCCTCTCCTCGTTGCATCTCTTGTAGGCATTTCTCGGGTGGATGACTATTGGCACCATTGGCAAGATGTGTTTGCTGGAGGTCTCTTAGGTTTGTTTTTTACCCCTAATCATTTAATAGAGAGCAAAATGAAACATATTTGCAGTTCAATGTTTGGTATTACAACAATTTGTATAATTTCTTATTGTAGGTCTTGTTGTCGCAACATTTTGCTATCTGCAGTTTTTTCCACCTCCTTATCACAGTGAGGGTAACTTCTTCAGTTTTCATTTTTGCTCCCTCTTCATCAATAGCTTAAATTAAATTTCTGGCCTTTTTAATTTCTTTAGTTTTCCTTTTGGGTCTCTCTTGAGTAATAACTTAAATTAGAATTCTGACCTTTTTCCCTTCACTTAGCTATAATATTTGTATCTAGGCTGCAATGGCTTTGAAAGTTCTTATATTTCAGAATTCAGACCATCCTATTGCATTTTGTTAGTCAGATATTCGTTGAATTGCACTTTGATGAAGAGTTCATCAGCTTGCAATGCGCAAATTAACCATGAACATTGGAGACTTCCAGCTACAATCAATGAATTATATAAATGAGGTCGTTTGTTCAATTCCTAAAATTCTCTTAAACAGGAGTTGGCAACTTTAGGTTCCTTCAAATGCCGGAGCAGAAAGGACTAAAAAAGATACCCAATGAAACTTCATTGGGGCATCCTAATATCTAATAAAATGATGAAGTGGTTCAGGCACTCTACATGCTCTTTTTAGATACAGACAATATATATGTTACAAAAAAGAAGTTCAAGAAAATTTGATTATGCTACTGAAAGAAGTTTCTTGTCTTTGGTTGTCCTGTGGAAAAAAAACTTGCAAATGTTTGTCTTTATTTTTTGGTTGATTTTTTAGCCATAGTTTGTCTATTTTACAGCTATGCTAGAACTTCGGTGTATAGAATGCAGCTTGAGTACAAAAAACGAAGTATGAATGAAGGGGTGGTTAGTATTGAAGGTCAAAAAGTACCAAAAGAGTGAACTATTTCAATACATACGGAGGGAGAGATGGGTGTTGATATTACTCATAGAGAATTAAGACCTGATGGGCTAAGTGGAGGAATGCTAAGGTGTCTTGGGTGATTGATCCATTCCTATGAGATTAAAAGGAAAATTTTACAATATGGCTAAAAGATGAACCATGCTTTATACAAGCTAAAGTAAAATTGGGCCTAACCATAGGGGGCAAAAGGTAATTTCGGTCATTATATAGTCTTTCCTGTTTTTGTTTAACTATGGGTTGGGTAAGTTGAAGTAGGAAATTTATTTGTAGCAAAAATTGACAGTGTCTTAGGAATTCTTATCGGTAATACATAGAATTGATGATTTTCCGGATTGAAATAAAAAAAAGGAAGTCAGCATGTTAAAGTAACTGCACGCGAGAGTGAAAATGTTTATGTTGTCATTTGATCCAAGCACTTCCTAACAACTCAACTTTTTCGTAATAATTTCAGTTAGATGTACTTTGGCAAGGACAGGCAGGGAATACGAGAAAATAAAATTTGATATCTAGCAGTTGCAACAACTCCAATTCATGAAATATTTTAAGTTTTAATTTCTTTTATACTATCAAAAATTGAGGACAAATGACAACTATTTAAATGACAATTTCTATCGATCTTATTGCTAATTCTGTGGTCAGTTCACGTGTGGTCTTAATCATATAATGCGTTATATCATATCTGTGTATTTTGGTACATTCTTGATTGTCATATGATTGTATTTAATTGTTACCTCTTAATTTTTTTTTGTTTTCAGGATGGGGACCTTACGCTTATTTCCAAGCATTAGAGGAGTCTGGTACAAACGCACAACTGGGCCATCCGATGAATGTATCCAATGTGCCAGTCGCAATGGCTCACGTTGTGAGTCAACAAACGGGGCCACACAACAATGCATTTAACCCGGTTGCTGTAGAGCACAACTTGCTCATCAACGTATGATGTAGAATCAGGGAGAAGGTAAATCTTGTGTGTCTTGATATTTGTTTGGTCCAGTTTGTTCTATAGCTAGATTAGGCTTTTGTATATGTGTAGTTGGAAGTTCAGTATCAACACTGCATTTAGCAATGTAGAGGTAGTTCATGGTAGCTACAGATAAAAAGATGAATGCATATCAGTGATTGTAAAGAATAAAGATTCCACATGTAGGGTGATTTTTCATAGTCTGATAATGCGAATCTTGCATTTTACCAATAACCGCTACGGCCTTCAACTACATCACCAGATTCCGAACCTAAGTTTTAACTTTTCACTGTTTTTGTCGCATGAAACTATGAGATGCATTAACAAGAAGGCAGGCAGGCAGGCAGGCAGGCAGGCAGAGAGGATCTCTAATTAGTCTTCATTCTAAATTAAATGGGTGAATTACATTGACCTCCCTTGTCAATGTTTTTTTATTATAGCTTGTAACATATTTTTTATTATAAGGGTACAATTGGAATCTTAAGATACGGTTAAGATGACATCAGCAGATCTAATGCTTTTCCGTTTGTGTCCGTGACGGTAATTTAAAGGGCGGGGCAATGCGTAACAAACTATTAAACCAACCAGAGAGAATGTCAGTGTATAAGAGAGGGGTACTGGATGTCATTGTTAGATATCTTAAGCGGGGGACAGTATGATTTATTCACTTTAAATTCCTCCATGGGCCAGGAATCAGAATATATTATGATTTTGATTATGATGAGACAAAACACCTGTTGTGAGTTGCTAACAACCAACAGTGAGCGAAAAATGCGAAATAAAATCTTATTTTTTACTAATTTTTTCATTGCTAGAAATAAGTAAGCGGGTCTTATGTGAATTTATTCATGAGAGTTTTTCAGCCTTATGTTTAGGATTGAAAAAATGGACTGCCAAATGAGATTATGTGTAACATTACTTATAGTGAATTTGATGGAATGTGTTTATATATAATTCAAACTTTTTAATGGTATATATATAATAAAGAAGAAGAATGGGGCTGTTATCTCATATCCTCAATGATCAAATAAATAAATAACTAGTGTGACCCACTAAATGAAGTTCCACACCACTCAATTATGTATGTATAATTTCTATGATATATATGAACTCATGAATAAACTCAGTTGAATGGTCTCAAAATACACATTGCAACATATATACATATATGAGAGAATGAAACTAATGAAATTTTCATTAGTAGACCTATATAGGACCGGAAGAAGGAATAAACTGATCTCCACTTGGATGAAAGAACAGGAAATTGCACAAGACAGAGCGAAACAGTACAGGAAAGAAAGGTATGTTACACTGATTAATATAATTTTTGTTTAAAATAATTCTAAATAAGCAATCATTTCGTGCCACATCATCTCTCTCCATGGACATCACCGCCATCTGATCACAATGTCACCCTCTTCTCCATTATTGTTGCAGTTCACCACCACCACTACAGCCACCCAGCTCAAACTGTGACACACGTCTGATGAAGATATTCGTGAGAAAAATATGTGAAGGCAATATTCGTGTAATGGAGAAATAATGAATACATACGAAAAAGATGCATGTAATATATGAGTATACACTATACAAATATTTATGTTAGTAGTTTATAGTTGACAAATCAATAGGTAATATTATATTTTTAATATGAAATATTCAAGAATCACTCGGAAGGAAGAGATTTTGGGAAAAAATCAGTGCTAGAGGACAGCTCATGAAGTGTTTGATAAAATGTCTCAAAGAAAATGAGCTCTATGAGTTTTACCAGAAGAGGCCGGAGTTGTAATTGGACGGCATTGTCGTCCCACTTTAATGCGTCCCACCATTTGTGAGAGCCTCGAATCGCCTTCAAAGTAGCTGCATTACGGGCGTCGAAAGGGAGCTTTCTCAGCTTGGGACAACCATAGACGTACAACTCCTTCAATGAGGGCCAACACTTGGGAACACTGTCGAAGAAGCTAACAAATTCAGGCAACTCTATCAACATCACATACTTCAATTTCACCCTCTGAAATCATCCCCCGAGTGCCCCACATCTCTCGACGCTCAACTCTTCCAAGTTGGATAGTTGCCGAATCATGAACCCACTTGAGAATAGCTTCTTAATCCTCTGGCAATCCACTATTTCCAATTCCCTTAGATGGGTAAAGATTTCTACAGACGGTGGTGGCGGTGGTGGCAGTGATGGTGATGATAATGGTCGCTCTAGCTCCAAACAAGCATCCACTTCCGATAGAGAATTAAGTTCCCCATGATCCTCTAATAGAAAATAATCCGAACGATCGAGTACATTAGTTATGGCCGGAGGAAGTATGCTGCTACCGCCTCCTCCTACATACTTTAGACACCTCTTTTTCATTCTGAAACCTTTGTGCTCGTCTTGAGTCCTGTTGGAAGATTCTTGGCTGACAATGAAACGAAATTTTGTTAAACTTGCCTCTCTCCATGGTATGCTGTTTTGGAGGAAGTGTTGGAGATTACTTACTCTCCCATGGTTAAATTCAAGCGACGAAAGTGCACTCAACCTGCTCAGCTCTTTCACAACAATATCTACACTATTTCTTCCATCACTTGGCCCCCAAAAATAATCCACAAAGTTTGGAACGCCAAATACTTCCATATGAGAGGGCTTGCCTTTCACCCCACCAGGAGGAGTAATCAAATCACCAACTTCTCTCGGCCGGAATTTCAGGCATTTAAGAGCAGTCAGTTTTGAAATCCAAGGAGGCAGATGTGCCATCCTGACCTCTGTGGCCTGAAGCACTTCAAGTCCCTTGAGTTCAATTACCTTCTCAGGGAGAACCTTCAAACAGTAGCAACGTTTTAGAAGCAATGTTTGAAGGTTGACCAAATTAGATATGGAAGCCGGCAGAGATTCGATACCGGTGTCTGATAAATCCAAAACTCGAAGGCTAGGCATGTTGTTGAAGAAAGATTCCGGAATCGCATCTAGTTGCTTATTCCCTTGAAGCAGCAGTGTCAAGAGCATGGGATCGTTGGGAGATGTTAATCGTAAATTGCGCAAATCATTATCCATAAACGATATTCTTGTGGCCTTTACCCATTCCTTCGGATCCTCTTTCGAAATTCCGGCTCTCACCAGATGTTTTGTGGATTCTTTCCCATTCGGAGAAGTTATTGTCAACACCAAGTCTCGAACTACATCGTGCATCTTTACATGTTCATCATCTCCCTCGCATTTTTTCAACAACGACGAATATACAAGATCTTCCAATATGGCATATCCCTTGTCACGAGCCTGTGCCAAAGTAAGTTTACCTGAAAGAAGCCCCTCTGCTCTTCAATACCCAATCAGTTGAGATTTCTTAATCTCGCCGTCCTCTGGATATAACCCACAATACAAAACACACTGTTTCTTTTTAGTCTCTTGTATTTGGTCGTAGCTAACCTTCAATGGCTTAAACACAACTTTATCTATTTCAGCGTTCATAGACGTAGCAGGCGACTTAAATTCTCTTAAGAAATTACTCCAAGTGTTCTTGCTTGCCTTCTTTAATGCGCCGGACACGATCTTCAGTGCAAGTGGCAAGCCACCACACTCCCGGATAATTTTATCAGCTAGCGTTCCGACGGTCGGTAACGTTGGGTCGTCTCTCATGTGTAAGTAAAACATCTCATGTGCTTCCCCTTGAGACAATCGCCACATGAATATCAAATTCAGTTCCCATCTTTCGAACAAACGTCGAAATTTCTGGTTGTTAGAACAACTTTGCAGCCGTTTTCTTGATCGGCGTTTGGCAACCCGACAGCGCTTAAGTCCACCATCTCCCAAACATCGTCTAAGAGAAGCAAATACTTCTTGCCCTCAAGAACTTGCAACAATTTACTTGCAACTCTTTCATCGGATTCGTTAGATTTTATTTCTGTTGACAAGCGCTGCCCAACTTCTTCTTGTAGCTTTGTGATGGTCCAAGATTTTGAGACGGTCACCCATATGACAAAATCAAACATTGCTGCGATTTCGGAACTATTATTCAGGAGTAGCATAACAGTTGTCTTGCCTACTCCACCCACTCCCCAAACACCAATCTTTGGAGTCCTCTTGTCTGCAACTTCTCTAGTACCATCTCCAACTTTCGGAAAAAATTACGCAAATTATTACCGAATGAACATAACGAATATCAACAGTTACAAACAAAAATAAAAGCCAAAAAAATTGTATTGATTGGTTTGTGCTCTATGTGTAAGATCACCAATCTATGGGAAAAAAACAAAAAAAAAAAAAATTAAATGATTCATATATCATTAAGGAAAGAATTATAATATATCTTACAAGCTACTTTGGCAATTAGATAGTTTTTAACGTTGAATTCTCATGTAACATAGACAATTGTATTAGCAGTTTCTTCTTTTTTCTTTATTACGTAGGTAATAGGGTTATTTTAGTTGGTTATTTTTTTTTCCATTTTCTTTATCCCTTTTAACAAAGAAAGAAAGAAAAATGATTGGGTAGATCCTGTAACCACAAAAAAATAAAATAAAATAAATAGTAACTAAAATACCTAAAACATATATTTAAGCCTTACTGTTCATATAACTATAAAAATGCTATTATAATATGTGCCTAACGCCAACATATACATTATATATATCTATATGCCAATTTTGTTTCCAATTGTCAAAATGACTTCAAGTGACCAAGGATCTCACCTAAGAGTTTTGATCTGTTGAATATAAAACCTGATGCAAGAAAGGGAATTGTTTTGCGAGAGTTAAAAAGATGTAATCACCCACATAACATGTGCATGCACATAAACATGCATAAAGAAATCAAATTGCATGTTTACTTGATTATTCCAGAGCTTGTATCCTTGGAGAGAGAGAAGCAAATGATAAATCCAAACCAATGCAACCAGCCAAATGAGGAAATATGTTTCCTCCTTGCCTTTGCTCACACTTGTCACAGATGAAATTTAAGTGGAAGGTGCACCAAGTTATACATAGAAAAAAAAAAACATAGAAGAATAAACAAATCCAGAGCAAAGAATTAATGTACTTTAATTCAGTGAAAGCGTACTCAAAGTATTGTTACTATCCAAAGTAAAGAATTTTATTCTTTTCTTTTTTCCGACTCAATTGAAGTGCAAATGAAACTAACAATCAAAGAAAGGGACATTCTTTCGTTTAGTTTTTTTTTTTTTCTTCTCTCTCTCTTTTTTTCTTTTCTTGTAGTAATAGTTGTTGGGGATTGTGAGCAAACTTAGGGGGGTTTGTTTGGGGTTTCTTTAAAGTAGCCTAATCCCCAAACCTAAATCTAATAAAAGTATCCGAAATATATATGTGTATATAAGTTAAAATTTTGACTTAAAGCAACCATTTTCTCTAAATATTTTACTATGTCATAAGCTATATATTACTTTGACTACAGTTGTCAATATATATGTAATTTATTAGTATTTATATGACAATGGAATAATATATACTTTCTAAAAAAATTTAAAAAATTATAATGCCGTTTTATCAGATTCTAAATTTAAAGCATGGACAAATACTACATGCATGAATGCAGGAATACAAATTAAAACAAAGGAGAATGCATACCTTCAGCCATGGGAGAAAATTGAAAAGGTTCAAAATATCTTTAATTCCTTTGAAATGTGAAGTAGCTCTCTTTGAGAAGGATAGAGAAGAAAAAATATTGTGTAAGAGGAGAACCTTGACCTGTATATCCAAATTAGTTTTTGGATATTAGAGCATCTTAATGGTAGTAAAAACTCTGAGAACTCACCCAAAAGGTTAGCCAATAAGATGTTATTTGAGTTCATTACTACTATTTATATACTCAAGATTCGTCATGTAAATTTCCGATATGATACTCAATATACATTGACGTGGGTTGGATTCTTTACGTCCAGATAAGCTAGCCAAAGAGATGTTATCTAGGTTCATTGCTCTCACTTATATATTGATGATCCCTTATGCAATTTTTAATGTGAGACTCAACACATATCAAACACGAGTTAAGGTCGTTACAATCACCCTCTTTATTCCCTCACATCATCCCAATGGTTCCATATTCAATAACAAACACCAGCTCGTGCAATCTCTAGAACCAATTATTAACAATGTGTTGCAGTCTTGTGAGCTCACGCGATCATGGGCAAGAACTGTCATTAGGGTTCATTGCTACTATCTTATATATCTTTGATATGGGACTCAATACACGCTAACAGGTAGTATCATTACAATCACCCCTATATTCCCTCGCATCATTGTGAGGGTGCATACATTCAATCACAAACACTACTAGGGGTGACAAAAGAATAGAAAGATCCGAGATCCAACTAAGTCATTATTTATTGTACTTAAAAATTGATGATTTCTTTTGTATGTATTGTTTTTGACTTTTTGAGAAATTAAGGATCAAAAATCAAGCCAATGGGATGGCCAGTTAGGATTGGGTCCAAAATTTCAAAATCGACCAAGATCGGTTCAGTTATGGATTTGGCACGATTCCAAACCAACTTGACTAGTGCACATCCCTAAACACCATGACCGGAACATGCAGTCCCTACAACCAATCCTAACCTTGTTCTGCAGTGCCCTTGAGCTACACAATTGTATGCAAGGTCGACTTTGATATCATATGTAATAAACATGAGAACTTACTTAGAAGGGCTCTAGCCAAGACAACGTTATTTAAATTTATGGCTCCTACTTATGTATCTAATGTTCCCCATCAAAAATTTTAGATGTGAGACTCAACATACGTAAACACTTTGGGGTTGTTAAAATGGTAGGGATGAAATGAAATCTTACCATCATATTGGCAGTAAGATACAATGGAACCTTTCAATTGAAAAAACAAATCATTTTCAATTTTTTGTGCGTAAATATTTTGCAATCAAATTCTTTGGAACTGTAAATACATTGTAGATTTTGTTAATTCAACATTAGCGAAATTTTATATTAATCAGACTTTAAATTCAGATCCTTCTTTACATGAATTTTGCAGTCATAGCCACTTATATATAAGAAATCAGAAGAAATGCCCCTATAAAATTAATATAAATAAATAAATAAATAAAAAGAAAAAGAAAATAAGAGAAAAGAAAAGTAAGAAACGAGGAACCATTGAACCTTTTCAATTTTAGCATTTGATAGAATTATCAAACTACAACAACTAATGGATATAAGCCTCTATAATATATAACTAACATTTATGTTATTCAATAAACAGTCCTAAGGAGAGCAAAGGTGTGAGTCGTGTGACTCAAGTGTGCTACAATACTGGGCACCTTGATAATTCGTTGTTTAATTGTATAATTCATATCAAGGAATATAATTTACTATTGATGTCCATCGAAACGACTAAAATATTTCACTTTTTAAAGAAACAAAACAAAACATTAGTGAAATAATAATATTTTATTATTTCAATAAAAACATCAGAACATAGTGAAATGTATAAAAAAAAAAAAAAAATGCAATATACCAACATAATTATTTAAGTTGACACAAATTTAGAATTTCTCACAAATGTTTGTACAAACGTTTTGAAAAACATATAAAAGGTTGTAGTTTATTATATAAATAAATATTATTATTAGTAATATAGCAATATTAATATTACTACGGTCTATGTAAAATTTTAGACTATACTTTGTTAAAATTTACACACTGGTAGAATTTTAGACACTTGTATTTTATAAAATTGAGTTATTTGACAATACTTAACAACTTTTTAATTATTACAACATTTTTTTTTATTTTATACTTTTTTTTGTGTGAAGGATTGAATAAATCTTAATGTGGGGAAATAATCCCCGGCTCAACCCAATGGGTGAGGCCTAATCTACTCGAATTAAAGTTGGGGCTGCCTGGGGCCCAAACCAATTATGAGGAAAGGCCAGCCCAAACCGCCGACCTCCTCCCAGCGTAGCCCAGACAGTGAACGGTTTGCCCAAACCGCTAGCGGTCTTAGAGCATTAAATGCGGAGTTGACTTGCATTAAATGCACGAGCGGCCGCCCACACAAACGTCGACGTGCACGTCCGGTCAACCGGAATCCCCCACGACGGTGCGCCAGACCCTGCAGGTAGCCAGGCGGCGTCAATGATGATGCCTAACCAGCAGGCCATGAGAGCCTGCTGATAGGCCGAGACAAAATACACTCCCTGAAGGACTCTATAAAGACCCGAGGAATCGAGAGCCAGGTATGGAGAATTAACCCCTGACATACACAACTTTCATTCATCCTTCTCGATTAAGTTTGTTAACTTAACCTTCGGAGTGTGATCGACCCACCTAGGGTCGACCCATTCTAACCCATTTGTCTTGCAGGAAGAAGTTTGGACTCATCCACTTTGGGCTTGAGAGCTCGGCCCAACCTTCCCGAGAAATCCCACCTACAATTGGCACCATCTGTGGGAAGGCTTAGAAAAACCACGAGTCTAAACAACCGGAGACATAGGAAAGAAAACTACGACGGGAGAGGCTTCGGAGCCTCCTCCAGTAAAAACCAGACCAGTTCAGCACACTGCCAATCTACACCAGTAGATCGGCAAAGAAGAATACTGAGGTCAGAGATACGAACGCCCGCTGAAAGCCACCAGGAGACACAAGAGGAAATGCGGAGGGATACGGGCTATGTCAGGGACAGAAACTTCCGCAGGAACCATCCTCGAAATCTGGCCCCGTCACCCTCCAGTGGGCGGGTCCCAAGTGAGGATACACTCCGTGCGGCAGAGAGGGAAATTCGGCGGCGTGGAGAAGAGATAGCCTACCTCACCTCACAGGTGCGGGCAATGAGGGAGGCATTCTCTGCCAGGAATGGGCATAGGAGAGATGGGTCCCCAGATCGGGAGCAGGTTGTTGGCGCCAGGGACGAACCAGCACCACCGGTAAGAGGGAGTTACACCCCTAGTACCGCACGTTGCGTTAACAGGCGCACGGGTCGGCGAAGGGACAGGAGCGAAACCCCGTCGAACGACAGCCCAGCGGTGGAAGATCGGCGGAAGGAAGACTGGGAAAAGTGGTACAATGAAAAGCAGGAGGATAGAAGGCAGCAAACTAAGGAACGCACAGCCTATGACCTGATGAGAAAGGCCCTAGACCAGATTGCATCCACGCCATTCACTAAGGAGATTAAATCCCATCCAATTCCTCGAAAATTCACCCCACCAAAGTTCACCCTCTATGACGGAAAGTCTGACCCAATTAACCATGTTTGGCATTACAAACAGCTCATGGTAGTGTGGTGCAGCGACCAGATGCTGATGTGTCGGATCTTCCTCTCCAGCCTGGGGAGCGTGGCTTTACGGTGGTTCGACAAATTGCCACGAAAGTCCGTTTCAAGCTGGAGGCAACTGGCCGAGCTCTTTACAGCTCGTTTCATTGCAAACAGCTTACAGCCAAAAGAGGTTGACTTCTTGCTGACGTTGCGAAAGGAGGAAGGAGAAGGGTTGCGAGCATACGCCCGACGCTACTGGGAGGCTTATAACGAAATTGATGAGTGCAGCGAACAGTTGGCTGTAACTCAGTTCAATATCGGCCTTCCCAGGGAGCATCGCTTGCGACAGTCCTTAATGAAGAAACCAGCCCTCACCATACAGGAACTAATGCTGAGGATCGAGCGCTATGCGCGGCTGGACGAGGACGTACCCCAAGGGGAGACACCCAAGGTTGGCGCTACAGCCGAAAAGACGAGTAAGAAGGATGCCAAGAAGCCCCGATCAGAGGACATCAGCCGAGGAAAAAGAGTGCCTGATGGGGTCTACACAGTCTTTAAAGACCCCATCTATAAAATATTACCCCAGATCCGTGATAAGCCCTTCTTCAAGTGGCCACCAAAGCTGGGGGGAGACCCTGCGACTAGGGACCAGAAGAGGTTCTGTTCCTACCACCGCGAGAAGGGGCACAAGACGGAGCAATATCGGCATCTGAAAACCCATTTGGAAGACTTAGCCAAAGCGGGCCACCTTGACCAATTCATTGATCGGGAGAAGACTAAGGTCGAAGCCGAGCAGCCACGAGTGCAGGAAGCAGCCCAGAAGGAACCAGAAGTAAGGCCGGTTCGGGTAATCAACGTGCTACACGGTTCGGCCGAATCAGGAACCATCGACCCACATAGGTACCGAGCCGAGATGCAGAAGGCTGCGCACCTAAGGGAAGTGATGCAGATACAACCACCCAGCAAGAAAGCCAAGGTCGTCAATGCCCATGCATCTATCTCCTTCACCGACGAGGATCTCGCTGGAGTGCAGATCCCCCACAATGATGCCTTGGTTGTTACGTTAAGAGTGGCGGACTGTGACGTTAGAAGATCGCTCATCGACCAAGGGAGTTCATCTGAAGTTATGTACTACAGCTTGTTCAAACAATTGGGACTCGAGGAGTCCGACCTCCAACCATCGCTTAGCCCATTGGTCGGCTTCAGCTCAGACCCAGTCTGGCCCATGGGTAAAGTGACGATTCCTGTAATGGCCGGAGGGATCACATTACAAACCGAATTCCTGGTGGTTAACGTACCATCCCCCTACAATGCCATCATTGGACGAACTTGGTTGCACCTCATGAAGGCCGTTCCCTCCACCTACCATCAGCTGCTTCGGTTCCCGACCCCAGCGGGAGTTGGCGAGATAAGGGGAGACCGGGTGACTGCCAAACGGTGTTTCCTAACAGCATGTGCAACCAAGACAAGATCAGAGAAAGTACAAATGATAGAGCTGCATGAAGACACCCCCACCATAGATGATGTGGGACAGACGCCCGAGAATAAAGCTGTGGAGGACCTGAAGAAGATATACATAGATCGGCAAGGGGAAAAATACTTCGTCATCGGCACCTCTGTGTCCAAACAAGAGGAAAAATCCCTCATTGAGTTACTGACAGACTTCCTGGAAGTATTCGCCTGGACCCCTTATGACATGCCTGGGATCGGCGCCGACGTTGCCTGTCATCGCCTTAATGTAAACCCAAATTGCCGACCTGTTATCCAAAAGGGGAGAAGGGCAGCTACCCAGCATGTGGACGCTGTCTTGGAGGAAACAGAGAAGCTTTTGGAAGCTGGAGCGATTCGGGAGATCAACTACCCAAGCTGGTTGTCAAACACCGTAGTAGTAAAAAAGAAAGACGGCAAATGGAGGGTCTGTGTAGACTTCACTGACCTCAACAGGGCGTGCCCCAAAGATCCATTCCCCCTGCCCAAAATTGACCAGCTTGTGGATGCAACCGCCGGCTTCAGAAGGATGAGTTTCCTGGATGCCTACCGTGGATATCACCAGATCCCACTTCACCCCGACGACCAAGAGAAAACGGCCTTCATCACTCCAAGGGGTATTTACTGCTATAGAGTTATGCCCTTTGGCCTGAAGAACGCCGGAGCCACATATCAGCGACTGGTCACAAAGATGTTCAAGACGCAGCTTGGCAGAACTGTCGAGGTCTACATCGATGACATGGTGGTAAAAAGCAAACTAAGCGACACCCATTTGGCGGACCTAAAGGAGGTACTCTGTATCCTGAAAGACTACAAAATGCGGCTGAACGCTTCAAAATGTGTCTTTGGGGTCGGCTCAAGCAAGTTCCTGGGGTTCCTGGTCACGCATCGGGGTATTGAGATTGACCCCCGACAGATTAGTGCAATTCAGAGCGTTCACGCTCCAAAGACTGCCAAAGAGGTTCAGAGATTGACAAGAATGGCCGCCGCACTCAACAGATTCATTAGCCGTTCATTGGACCGGTGCCGACCTTTCTTCCAGCTCCTAAAGAAACAGGAACGGTTCGAGTGGACCCCTGAGTGTGATTCTACCCTTGCCAATCTAAAAACTACCTAACCAAACCACCCCTGCTCTCCACGCCTGTCCAGCACGAGGAGCTCTTCCTCTACCTTGCAGTGTTAGACCATGCAGTCAGCGCGGTCCTACTCATGCAAGAAAATCGGCAACAATTCCCAGTCTATTACGTCAGCAAAACCCTTCTTGGAGCCGAGAGCAGATATCTACTCCTGGAGAAGCTGACACTCGCACTGGTAGTCGCATCCCGAAAGTTGGTGCATTACTTCAGATCTCACACCATTAACGTCCTCACCAACCACCAGCTCAAACCCCTCCTAAGGAAAGCCGACTTTTCAGGAAGAATTGCAAAATGGACCGTAAAGTTAGGGGAGTTTGACATCAAGTTCCAACCTAGATCGGCAGTGAAAGGGCAGGTTCTCGCAGATTTTATTGTCGAGTTCTCTGTCGAAATTACACCAGAAGCAGAAGAGACCCCGGCCACTGGCCAACCGCAACACGAAATCCCCCTGGATCTTTGAGAACAATCTGATCATTGGAAACTCTACGTGGACGGAGCTTCCAATGACCGAGGGGCAGCATCGGGCATCGTACTCGTTACACCAGATGGTCTAACCATCGAGCAAGCCATCAAGCTGGAATTCACTGCCTTCAACAATGAGTCAGAATACGAGGCCTTGCTCGCCGGAATACGTCGAGCCATTGAGCTTCGAATTCCCGAAATCGTCATATACTCAGACTCCTCACTTGTCGTAAATCAAATCACAGGGGAATACGTCGCGAAGAACGACAGAATGATGCTATACTTAGCAAAGGCCAAAGAACTGCTCGGCCAATTTAAAAACTACAAGCTTCAACAGATTAGCCGAGATAACAACTCACATGCGGATGCCTTGGCAACCCTGGCCACGGATCTGAAATCTGGTTCGAGAAGGACGATCAACGTGGAAACTCTTGCCAATCCCAGCATTTTCCGCGAGGAGGAGGAAGCCTTCACAGCGAAGAAGCTGGGACCATCATGGATGGACCCAATCATTTCTTACCTTGACACAGACAAGCTACCAGACGATAAGGCTGAAGCTCGGCGAATCAAGCATGCATCTCTCAGGTATTGGCTGTCGCTAGGTAAGGAACTTTACAGACGTTCCTTTACAGGTCCTTATTTGCACTGTGTCCATCCGGACCAAGTACAGAGCGTCTTGTTCGAAATCCATGAAGGGATATGTGGAAGTTATGTCGACGGAAGATCGGTCGCACACCGAGCCATCTCACAAGGATACTGGTGGCCTTACATGCAGAAGGATGCAGCCCAGTACGTCCTGAAGTGCGACAAATGTCAAAGGTTTTCCCCCATTATCCACCAGCCAGCCGAAGATCTTGCTTCTATCACTAGTCCGTGGCCTTTCGCTCAGTGGGGACTGGACATTATCAGACCTTTGCCTCGGGCTCCGAGCAACAAAAGGTTTCTCATCATGGCCACCGATTACTTTACCAAATGGGTAGAAGCAGAACCTTTATCAAACATCAGGGAAATTGACGCCAAAAGGTTCGTATGGAAAAGCATTGTCATCAGATTCGGGTTGCCCCGTGCCATCGTATCAGATAATGGCACCCAGTTCGATGGTAACATCTTCAGATCCTTTTGCGAAGGATTGGGGATCAGGAACTATTACTCAACACCAGCCTACCCCCAATGCAACGGACAAGCTGAAATTTCAAATAAAACCATGCTGAACGAAGTCAAGAAGCGTCTTGAAAAAGCCAAGGGGAAGTGGACAGAAGAGCTACCCAATGTCTTGTGGTCCTACCGAACAACCCCAAGGAGGTCCACAGGAGAAACATCGTTCTCCTTGGCATACGGGGTGGAGGCAGTCATCCCCCTGGAGATCGGTCTACCAACTATCAAGTCGGCAGCCTTTGACATCGGTGTCAATGACCAAACGGTTGCAAGAGATCTGGATCTTGTCGAAGAAAGAAGGGAAACCGCTTTGATCAGGCTCACAGAGTATCAGCGACAGCTTAAACGCTCTTACAACAAGCGGGTCCGCCCAAGAAACTTTGCTTCAGGAGATCTGGTTTTACAAAAAGTATTGGGGGCAACCAAGAAGGCGGCAGATGGGAAGCTCGGCCCAAATTGGGAAGGCCCCTACAGGGTCACATCCTAGGTCGGCATCGGCGCGTACAGACTGGAGACCGTTGAAGAAGGGCGACCGTTGCCGCGACCTTGGAATGCAACCAACTTGAGGAAGTTCTACCAGTAATATGAAACCCCAAACACTGTAACAGTCCCCGAAATGTATAAAGCTCAGTTGAAGAGTCAATGAAAATGAAGATTGTTCAAACGACCCTACTCTGACCATTCTGCCCAAAACAAAAACCAAGTGTAAAAACTTGGTCCTGTCCAAGTTGGGCAGGTCGGCCAAAGAAAGCCAAAACAAAAACCAAGTGTAAAAACTTGGTCCTGTCCAAGTTGGGCAGGTCGGCCAAAGAAAGCCAAAACAAAAACCAAGTGTAACAACTTGGTCCTGTCCAAGTTGGGCAGGTCGGCCAAAGAAGGCCAAAACAAAAACCAAGTGTAAAAACTTGGTCCTGTCCAAGTTGGGCAGGTCGGCCAAAGAAGGCCAAAACAAAAACCAAGTGTAAAAACTTGGTCCTGTCCAACTTGGGTAGGTCGGCCAAAGAAAAACGAAAGCCAAGTGTCAATTCTGTCCAAATTGCACAGACCGGCCAAAAAAGGCTAAAGAAAGAAATTAAGTCTAAGCAACGAAATCAGATAGAGGAGATTCAGTAATAAACAACAAACGAGTTTTTCTCATTAAAAAGGCATTGACGGTTACAAAAATGGAGAAAGAGAAAGAAAAGCTATGCCGACTTCTCCCCCGGCTCTGCAGTTACCCCCGGCGAGACCTCTACCACATCCTCCGGGGGTACAGCTGCGGTCTTCAAACTTTCAAGCCTCTCCTTCTCAGCAGCAGCCGCTTCGGCCGCGTCTTTTAACTTAAGCTCCCGTGCATATTGGGCATTGGCCAGGACTTTCTTCGGACAGACGACGCCGTCCTCGGTAGTATCGAAGTAGTCCGGGCAAAGACCCCACACGTCGGAGGCCTTATCCAACTCTGCCACGATAAGGGCACCATTCCAACCCTGTCGGAAAATGGTGCGACTGAGGTCCATCATCTCTTGAGCCAAATTCTTGGCTCCCCTCTCTTCACCCCGCTTCAATATGGCCTCCTCCTCCACCTTCAGCTTGGCCACTTCAGCCTTAAGGGTCTCCACCTCCTCGTTGGCCTTGTGCAGATCCACGGACTGCACGTCAAACTTTTTCTCGAGGTCGGCAAGATCCCTATCCCTCTTCTCAAAGTCGGCCTTCGTCAGCAAAAGCTCGGCGGAAGCCTGCTCGGCTTGTTTCCTGAAGGTAATCCGCTCCTTATTTGCTTCAATCCACTCGAGCTTCAGACGGCCGTGCTCTTCAATGAGTTGCTGGTGAACCTCGGCAAGCTTTTGGAAGCGTGTCATCGCCTCCAAGGAGTTTAGGCAGCCCTACACAAATCGAAGAAGGTCGTTGTTAGGGCAAGTGTATAAAAGGACAGTAGTCATCGAAAAGTCAGAGCTGTCTTACCAGTATGGAATCATGGAAAGCGCCCATGAAGACGGCTGAGTCGCTTGCTTCGCCCAGCTTCGCTACGTCCTTTTTCTGAAGGACGCTTTTCAAAACACCAAAAGCGACCTCGGGCTGATCGATCATAGAATCTGCTGTCGTCATTGGACGACCCAGAATGTTCGGAGTGATGGTCACAGTCTCGCCGACCTCATCCACCGTGGCTTTACCTTTCTGCTTCTTGGGCGCTGGAGTTGGAGTGACATCGGGCCTCCTCTTTCTTTGTTGCCGTGTCTCCGGCCTCTGTTGCACGGGTGTGGCCTCCTCCACGGGTGCTGCCACCAGCTCGGCTGGGGGAGTTTCAGCAGGAGTGGGAGTGGCTGACCTCAGCGGCTGTCCCGCCAGAGCAAACATTCTTTCCTTCATACTCATGCCATCCATCTCGTTGGGTGATGGACTCGAATCACTCGTTCGGGTGGGAATCTCAACTCGGCGGTCGGGTACGGTGTATGGTGACGAAGTGGACGTCGAACTGTGTGATTTGGTTCACTCTTCTTGCCGTTCTTCGCCAGGCAATACAGATGGTGGAGCAACCGCAACTGTCATGCCTGTAGGGATGCGCGCCCTCTCGATCGCTATGCTAGTAGGGATTTCCTCAAAATCCCCTTCGGCACCTTCGTCCGCTAATCTTGCTAGTACACTCGGGGGGACTCCAGTCTCGGCAGTAAAAGTCGAGTATCGCAGCGGATAGGAGAGCAAGATATGTGCTGCCCGAGCTATGTATCGTAGCCGACCTTCACCAACGTAGTTCAAGACCTTGTTGAGGTCGTCAGAGTTAACCAACCAATCACGAGCTTTCGACCGCTTCCTTGTGTCTGCAAAAAGTTCGAGAGTTAGTATGGATGCGGACTGAAACTTAAACTGATACACAGTCTGAGAAGATCGGCATCAAACCTAGTTGAACGGGCTTTTTAGGGCACCGAATCGCCGGTCTATCCTTCTCGGGAACATTGCCGAACTCCCATGGACCAGTTACCCAAACCCTTACATCATCAACGCCCTTCCCTGAGGAAGGCAGATACTTCACTAACTCTAAGGACTTTTTTACTACCCGGAGGTAAACCTTGTAACTACCTCCGACTTTGCAAAGGGTGTAACAGTAGTCCAGTTCGGCAAGGCCTAGGTTCACCCCCAGTCGCCGATTTATTTCAAGCATACCAAAGAAAATCCTATACACATTTGACGCTAACTGGGAAGGTGACACATTATTTTTTACTATGAACTTATGAAGAAGAGGGTGGAGGGGAAACCTGAGCCCCCCTTCGACGATGGCGATGACCGGGAATGGCACTCCCTTTTCGGTCTCGCCCATACGGAAGTCATCAGGGTCGACCAGCTCTAAGCCGATCTCGTCTGGGATTTCGAACCTAGCCTTGAACGAAGCAAGGGCTGACGGACCATCTAACATTTTACGAAGACGGGATGCCATCGGGGGGCAATCGTCAACACACAGAAAGTACAATGAAGAGCGAAAGAGTTGCGGGCTCGAAGGACACTTACAGTGTTGGGTGCCGAAACAGCCGACGCACTCGTGATTCAAGAGGCAGGGAAGTAAAAAAAAAAGAGCAAGTGTTTTCCCAAAACCAATTAGGGCGACGTTCTTTTATACACGCCAGAGCCATCGGTTCATACGCGGGAAAACGACATTAATCATGACGCTCTGCCGAAGTGTCACGTCGGCCGTCGATTCGATAACGCCTCATCAATAGATTTTTTAAATCCCCGCCGTTTGTGCGGTCGGGTGACCGTTACAACCCTTGGTCGTTTCAGAAGCTGAATCGACGCAAGGGCTGGGGGGCAATTGTGGGGAAATAACCCCCGGCCCAACCCAATGGGTGAGGCCCAATCTGCTCGAATTAAAGTTGGGGCTGCCTGGGGCCCAAACCAGTTATGAGGAAAGGCCAGCCCAAACCGCCGATCTCCTCCCAGCGTAGCCCAGACAGCGAACGGTTTGCCCAAACCGCTAGCGGTCTTAGAGCATTAAATGCGGAGTTGACTTGCATTAAATGCACGAGCGGCCGCCCACACAAACGTCGACGTGCACGTCTGGTCAGCCGGAATCCCCCACGACGGTGCGCCAGACCCTGCAAGTAGCCAGGCGGCGTCAATGATGATGCCTAACCAGCAGGCCATGAGAGCCTGCTGATAGGCCGAGACAAAAGACACTCCCTGAAGGACTCTATAAAGACCCGAGGAATCGAGAGCTAGGTATGGAGAATTAACCCCTGACATACACAACTTTCATTCATCCTTCTCGATTAAGTTTGCTAACTTAACCTTCGGAGTGTGATCGACCCACCTAGGGTCGACCCATTCTAATCCATTTGTCTTGCAGGAAGAAGTTTGGACTCATCCACTTTGGGTTTGAGAGCTCGGCCCAGCCTTCCCGAGAAATCCCACCTACACTTAATATATCAATTATTAGGCTTTTGCACATTTATATGCATTTCAATATATATTTCCAAACATTTCTATGTATTTTCAAAAGTTTTTGTCACTTCTTAAATATTTCTAAAATATTTCGACTTCTATTCAAATCAAAACAACACACCGAAAAATGAAAATTTGATCCTTGATTCGTATGCACCGGAAAGACCAAGTAATGACTGAAGTATGCTTTTGATAAAATGATTAAAACAATTAATCATAGGCCCACATAAACAATTATGTAAAAATTTTGGTTACCGACCTTATTTACTATTGCGAGCCAGGCCTCCGAGTGAACAAGGATTCCAGTTGAGTGTTGGTTCCGTTGGATATAATACCTGATGCAGTAAAAGTGAATCATTTTGTGGAGTTATAAGATGTAATTAATTGCGCACATAAACATGTGAAGGCATAATTACTTATAAACTGTACGCATATAGGTATGGGATTCAACCCGAGAAAGTGAGTCCCCCCGGGCCGCGTAATAAGAAGGGTTTGGGAGTTTAATATAAGGGTTGTGGGAGAAAGAATAAGATCCAAAATATGTATGAGACAGAATGTGAGAGAAAAAACAAAATCTGACCTCGACCTAAGTATATATCAAAGTGACTATAATACTTGTATTATATTACAATAACACACAGTGCTTGGTTAGATTTTTTTGTAACTTTTTTTATTTTGTTTTTTTAGCTTATAAGTAAAATAATTAAATTTTTTGCTTTTAACAGGATAAAATATGTAGAAAAGAAAAAAAAAAAGTAAAAAAGCTTTAAAATATTCACTTTTTTACTTATAAACAAAAAAAATTAAATCAAAAAGCCAACTTATAAGCCAAACCAAACAGAGCTATAAATACCACTTAATATATAAAGAGTTTATATAACGAAGAATTAATGGTCTACTTTTACTTTGTAAATTAATTGTTATTTTTCAAAAATATATCAGATTAAGGAATATTATCTATGTACAAAATAAAATATAAAAAATATAAGAGTTAATGCAACCCGAAGCAATTTAAAATAAATGGGAATAGAAGTGGAGGCTTCAGCCCGTAACGCGTATAAGACAGGTATGAGAAGAATTTTCCTATTAAGATTGAGATAGGGTTTAGACAAATCCAACCCAAACCCGACCCTTTGTTTTCCCTATACGCAAATAGAAATCCAATTGCTTACCCGATTATTTCAGAGCCTATATCCTTGCAGTTGCAGATAGAGAAGCAAATGATAAATCCACACCAATGCAAAAAAGCCAAATGAGCAATGATGTTACCAAGCCTGCGCTTGGGCGCTCGCGCACATGAAATTTAAGGAGTGCCAACTCATATATACAGAAGAAGGAGAGAATAAACAAATCCAGAGCAAAGGAAAAAAGAGAGAATAAAAATAATTTGGACACCAAAGGAAAGAACATCTATTCATTTTTTTTCTTTATTTTTTCTCTTTTTTCTCAGTCTTCCCTCCCCCTATCATAGAACTTTTTCCAATTCCAAGTAACAAAGTGACAGAGTTGGAACCCCATGGATAGAAGGTTGGATAGAACTAAGAATTTTGTTGAAGGAGTTGAATTTTAAAGTTTAAAAGATCAAATAAAATTTTTAAAATTTTGAGAGAATAAATAGTAAATATATTATTTTTATCATAAATACTTCAAATTTAAAACACTTAAACAGAATTTTTTCAAAGTAAGATGGGATGACCTGACTGTCTATGCCTAGGTCCTTCCCTGCTTGAGATACGAGTGCATCCAGATCTACTAGAAATTGCTACTCCCCTAGCAATTTGCAATCTGGATTGCACGATTACAATCGCAAGTCATTCTTGATTTTGATGCTGGATTTCAGCGTTCTGATGAACAAATCAAAAAGTCTAGGCAAAAGAAAAACAATCATACCAAGATAAGAGGTACTAACCTCTGTATTCAACATTCCAGTAGAAAATAAGCCAAACATTTCTTCTTTTTTTTTTATTATCTGACAAGTGGGTTTGGTGTTTCGGACCAACCCTCCATCATCCATCAGCAAATCTACAATAATCAACAGTTATTTTGTGATAATTTTAGATAGACACAAAGGAGAGAGAAAGCAAGACGTAATATTTGTTAGCAAATCAAATTGACAGTATGTGCATTTAAAGTCGCGCACTCGACAAAAACGCCACGCCTAATGAGAGAGGGGTTATTGGTGGTGGCAACCCAATAGTTAACGTTATTAGTTCGATTGAGTACTCTTCCTTTTATAAAGTTTTGACCTTCTGATGTACTTCTGATGTACTTAAAAAACAAAAAAAAAAAACATACAGCCCACACCCTAGAATTATAAAATGAGTCAAGCGCTTATCCTGACAAAGTCTTGATAGCAATAACAGCTCTTTTAATCAAATAAATGAGTTAGCCCGTCAAATCTGTTAACCTCTCGGGTGGAGATTGACCCGTTGGACCTCATTTTTTAAGAGAGTGGAATTTAAGAATAAGTTTGTATGGTTGGGTCAGGATAATTTTTTAAATTCAATTATTTTTTGGGTCGGACTTGAAAATAATTTTAGTAGTTCGGTCCTATAATTTTAAGTTAATTTTAAAAAATATCTATCTAATAAAACAGATCAGATTTTAAAAATGTCCAAGAGATACAATTCAATCCAACGGATGAGGTTTATTTTCAATTTGATCCTATGGCTTGGATCATTTTTGGGTCTGTTTCAGAATCCCGCCCAAATGCCACACGCCTCATTGTCCAAGGACGCAAAGACGCTTCAGTTTCAAATTTTCCAAAGGACTCCCCCCAGCCCCTCTCTCTCTCTTCTCTCTCTCTCCTGCTGCCATAGCCACCAGCAACCAAGCTGCTGCGTTCGCCACACCAAGCCACTCCGGTGAGTTTAAAACACTGATTTCTGTATTTTTCAGCAAGCCCTGCTTTTTTTTTTTTCCTGGTTTTGTTTCCGTCTCTTTTTTTCCTGCGTTCGCCACACCCGGCAATGGCTCTCTGGTTTTGTTTCTCACCCTTCTGTTTGCTATTTGGGTTTATTATGATTTGGGTTTGCTAACAGAGGTGTTGCTTGAATTCTGGCTATTTGGGTCTAATATGATTTGGGTTTGCTAACAGAGCTGTTGAATGAATTTTGGATCTGTTAATTTTTGCTTTGTTAATTGCTCTGGGCAAATCGATTCAAAACCTCTTCACATCATAAACTGGTACTACTTTCCCCAAAATTTTCTGGAAAAAAAAAAAATAGTGTAAGCCCCATTTTTTTTCTGAATCTTTTGCATTAGCATGTCCGCATGATGCTCATACACTAAGGAATGTATGGGTCATTTGGTTTTTTGCCTTGAGACTAAGAAATATCTTTTGCATTAATGGTTTTTTTGCCCTCGGAGTTGCTCGCAACTTGATTAGTGATATGGATTTGTTTGATGATATATGGGTCATTTCATTTAATATGATTATTGTGCATGAGCTTTCCTTGAATTCTGGCTATGTTTTAAGGACATGCTTTAATTCATTGTGCTACTGAAAGGTATACTGATTTCTTCAGATTCTAAAAGGTTGCGACATGCATTGCTATGAAAATAGAAGTTTGACTCTACATCATTTTTCTGCGATGACTGTTCGATCCAACATAAAAAATTTGCTTTGTTAATTTTTGCTAACAGAGGTGTTGAATGAATTGAATACTTTATAAGAATAATAATTGGGAGTGCATCAAAACAATAATCTGGGTAAATCGATTCAAAATCTCTTCACATCAGAAACTGGTTCTACTTTCCCCAAAATTTTCTGGAAAAAAAAAATAGTGTAAGCCCCATTAGCATGTCCGCATGATGCTTATACACTAAGGAATGTATGGGTCATTTGGTTTTTGGCCTTGAGACTAAGAAATGTCTTTTGCATTAATGGTTTTTTTGCCCTCGGAGTTGCTCGCAACTTGCATGTGGAGATGAAGGTGAACTTTGATGATATATGGGTCATTGCCTTGAGACTGAGGAATGTCTTTTGCATAAGTTTGTTATTGAATTTCATTATTATTTCCACGATTATTATTTCTCAATGGTTAGTATAATTGCAGCGTTCAATTTCCAAATTGAAAGTGCTTAGTGCTTAGTAAAGTTTCTTATTGAATTTCATTCTTAATTACTGTTTGTTTGGTTGGTCTACTGAACTTGAGACCCCTTCAATTTCTCGGCACTCAAGAGAACATAAATTTATGTTCAAGGCTTCTAAATTTGAGACCCCTTATTTCATTCTTAATTATGACTCATGCAAATATCACTAGAACCCTTCGTTATTTAAATAGGATCCAGTTCTTAGATAAAATTGAAGACTTCTAAATTTATATTTTTTCTACTTTTCCCAAAATTTTCTAAATCTTTTGCATTAGCATGTCCACATAATGCTCATACACTAAGGAATGAATGGGTCATTTGGTTTTTTGCCTTGAGACTAAGGGCCCCGTTTGGTACAATTTTTTTTAGCTTTTTTGTTTTCTGGCTTTATTTTAGTTAAAGATAAGCAAAAAAAGCAAAAACAAAAAAACAAAAAAACCAAATTTTTTTAGCTTTTTTGCTTATAAGCTTAAAAAAACCAAGTCACTTTTCTCTTACCAAATTGGGTGCACAGTCCAAAGACCCCGCATACCTCTTTTCAAATTTCTCTGTCTCTTCTCTTCTACTCTCTCTCTCTCTCTCTCTCTCTGCGTTCGCCACACCCACTTTGGTAAGTTTTTCGGCAAGCCCTGCTTTTTTTTTTTTTTTTTTTTTGATTTTGTTTCTTTTTATGGTTTTTTTTTCCTGCGTTTGCCACACCCGGCAAGGGCTCTCTGGTTTTGTTTCTCACCATGGTGGAGGAGTGAGGTGCTGCACACCCACACTTCGACAGACCCATTCTTTGCGACCTGCACTGCTGCACACCCACACTTTGAGCTACCCATCCCTTGATTTAATGCCTCATCAATTTCGGCAATAGACAAGCTGAAGGAGCTCTTTGTGTTTGATCAATTGTTTGTGAGTGCTTTAATGGTATATTCTGCTCTATTTTATTAATCTTCAATGGTTTATTCTACTCTATTTTGTACTTATTGCCATTTGATTGAGGTTATATATTTTGGTCTTCTAATTTTTTTAACATTAGTATACACTATTGAACTTGATTGCATGTTTGGTGGGTCTTGCCAATTTCGGGAAGTTTTATGTCAAAAAGCTGATTGCCTTTGTCATGGTGTTAAAACCTCATAAAAGTTACTATGTTTTGTATTTAGATGTTGGTTAAGCTTCCCTTCATACATACATACACATTGTATTGTTGCTTAAGCTCTAGGCTTTTTTTTTTTTTTTAATTTTCATTGTAATTTGCTGAAGTCGATCTTTGGTTGTGCTATATACTTTTTTTTTTTTACTTCAATCTCATAAATGCTTTGATCAAACAAATGGGTTCAATTTCCCAGCAAATTTCCAGCAAATGGGTTCAGTTTTTTTTCCATTTTCTATGTTTCCTTTTCCCCTTTTTTTTAATGAGTTTGGAGTCATTGTTTTTTTTTTAATCTCTCTCTCTCCCTCTCTACTGGTGTATGTAAACTACATGTAGTAGGGGAAAGTTTGGGTGTTCTATTCTTGCTAACTTTTGCACCTATGTCCTACTTTAATTTATTTGTATTTTTTGTTAGGCTCAATCAACCTACAACGCTCTTTGATCATGGACAATATCACTATTTTTGGTCATGTAAGTTGATTGTTTTTTATAGGTTAAAATTCATATTACTTTTTTACATCAACGTTTTTTATCATTGAATTTTGAATATTGCTATTTTACATCTAACTTACAGGTGGATGTAGACTTGCAACGAACTGTAAGATGAGCTTTCTTGATTTAATTTTTTTTATTATTTAATTTATATTTTTTTAATAGAAAGTAATTTTTTACCTTTCAAATATATAGGTGCGGTTGCTTCGTGAAAATAATATAGATATTGTGATCCGCGATGAACAAGATTTTAATGCCATTCGAATTCGTGAGGTTAGCGTACCATTCAAATATATTTTCTTATTACTTTTTTCCTTTCTTTATATGTTTTACTTATTCTTTATTTGTTTAATTTTTTTAAGAAAAATGCAAAAGCAAAAGCAAAGGCAAACGCGGTGTCCAAGGGGAAAGAAAAGTCAAACTCTATTAGCAAGGGAAAGGAAAATGCATGTCAAGTGGTATAGTTCCTCAAACATTTTTAATTAATTTCAAATTTATTTTCTTATTAATTTTTTTTCCTTTCTTTATATGTTTCACTTATTCCTTATTTACTTAATATTTTTAACGAAAAAGCCGAAAGCAAAGACAAACACAATGTCTAAGGGAAAACAAAAGGCAATCTCTATTAGCAAGGGAAAGCAAAATGCATGCCAAGTGGTATAGTTCTTCAAACATGTTTAATTAATTTCAAATCTATTTTCTTATTATTTTTGTTCCTTTCTTTATATGTTTTATTTTTGTAATGAAATAGGCAAAAGCAAAGGCAAACCCGGTGTCCGAAGAAAAAGAAAAGGCAAGCTTTATTAGCAAGGGAAAGCAAAATGCATGTCAAGTGGTATAGATCTTCAAACAATTTTAATTAATTATTTTTTAATATTTACCATTTTTAATAAACTGTTTTTATTTTTAATGTGCCTACTTTGGAGCATGCATTAGCTAAATCATGATAATGTATATTTTTTTAAGCGTATATTTTGTGAAAACATGCATACCTACAGCCTATTACGTGATCGTGTAAAGTATGCCAATAAAATAAAAGGTACAAAAGGCTCTATTACGCATATTGGTGGGACCTTTTTATGGGTCTATGATAATGGTGTTCACCATGCCAAATACGTTGGTGGAACTCTTGCGCTTGGTAGGGAAAAAGTTATACACAACTTAAAACACCAATCATATCTCTTACATGAAACTAATAATAATTCTGATAATAAAACAAAAACTGAACAATATAATTTAAAAGCAGGAAAAAAAGTAATTTTTATTATATAATTAAATGAATTTGACATTATTGGGTGAGAATGAAATGGGTAAGAAAGGCTAAAAGGTTCTACTATGTCTTCAGTTTTTGTCATTATCTCTTCAGTTTTAATTTGACTCCAATTCTCTTTAGTGATTTAGAGAAGTAGGTTTTGTTTTGGTACTTATATTAATTGAGGGCTAATTGGAAATTGTTAGATAGACTATCTTGATTGCACCTGTTCTTTTTGCGTGGATATTTTTATATTGTTTTGTGGCAAATCTGTTTGCTTTGGGTGGATATATTCTGGGTGGATACTCACTCTTAAAATTTATGCTCCTATTAGAATGGAATCATATTTTAACAACTTTGCTTTTGTAGCAAAGTTCTTTGATGTGCAGATATCCGATAAAAAATGCAAACCAAACAAAAAATAACCACAAGTACTTTATCAATAAAGAGCATAAATCAAAATAAATTACCCAAAAAAATATTTCAAATTGATTGGTGCTACTAACTAAATGGTTTGGGCAGTGGTTTTGGCATTAATATTTTTTTACCATAATCTTCCATGGGCCCTCTCAATAAAATTCCTCATTCGTCCCTGCTTGGGTGGGTCTATGGAGAAAATTGTCCTAAGAGAGAGGGGTGGTTAGGTGTGGCATATAGTGTCGCCTGGGTTGTGACCATGGTGACCATGGGTATATACAGTGATAGACCAAGGTGAGAGAGAAGGGAGATGGTGGGCTCGAGATATAGGAGAGGTTTTAGAAAGTGTGCGGGTTGCGTGATCTATGGGTGGCCATCTAAGGTAGTTTATGGGAGAGGAAGACAAAGTGAGAGGTTAGAAGAAGGAAGCTGTGGCGTACTTAGCCATTGAGTTTTCTTGGTTTTTGTTCTCTGCCTCTAATGGGATGCACTAATGTATTGCTCAACGCCAATAATGACGCCTATGTTTTATCTCCAAATTAATCGAGACAAATATACATTGGATGTAAAAAATTAATAGGGGGAGATCATCTTACTGCACATTCACCATTATTTTAATAAATATGTGAAGAGTATAAATTTCAAATGCGATTGATTTTTTTTTTTGATAAATAAAACAGAAGACTGCTATTAATGAATGGGTGTACAGAAAAATTGTTAATTTCCAAAACATAGCAGTAACATAAATGACAACCCCAAATGATAACAAAAAAATATGAAACCGGCAATAGGCACACGAGACCAACTTATTATTAACCACCATAAAAGAGAGGTTCTATTCCGCTCCCTCACCCAACATACAAAAATTGTCTCTTAAAAAGGATAACCATCAAGTGAATTTCATCTAGAAAACCAAACCAACTGATTAAGTAATATATAACCCCAAGTATTATGTATTAACCACCAAGTGGAAAAGGTACAACAAGATTCCATGTCATACAATCACTTCCATTAAAATATCAGTGATGCAACACAAATCAAATAACATTAATGATTTCTGGTCAAGCTTATGCTTTAATGATTTTTGCTCAAGTAGTAAGCTAACAACCCACAAACTCAAAAAAGCCAAATCAATATCCTTTAAGAAATTGATCCAAACCCAATTCTCAAATCGAACCAAGAATTGAATCCATCAAAAGAAATTAAATAATGAAACAAAAGAAAATCATGTAACTTAGCCCACCCCACTATATGACACAACATAAATCCCAAAAAAAGACAAAAAGAACTGCATGCATTTGCATTACCAAAATTCCCTCTCTCATCCATGTGAACAAAACATACACACCCTCAGTGAACAGAACCCAAAACCATCTCTTCACTCCCTCGCCTTTAAAATACCACCATCACCTACAACGGTGGCTACTTCCATAGTCGTACCCCACGGCCCATTTGAATTTGTTGGTTTGAGAGAGGGAGAGAGAACTTTAGAATAAGAGGGGTTGTTGTTGGACAGAAGAGAGAGAATACTTGGTTTGCAAAATGACGCATTAATTGCACATGACAGTGAAAGGACCCATTAATTTGATTTTTACAAGCAAGAATTTGAAGAGGCAAGCTGAAAAGGAAATAAAGAGGGAGAAACGGTTAGAATTTGTGGGACCCACAAATAAATAAATCTCATCCGTTAAATGAAGTGACATGTAGGACATTTTTAAAAAGCGATGTGTTTTGTTAGATAGAAGATGTACATGCTAACATTCATTCTCGCAACCATTGATTAGTATTTATATTTTAGGCACCCAATGATAACGTTATATCTAAGGCTACATTGGCTCAACGTGCTCGACGAGAACGAGAGAAATTAGGAGAATGTATTCAACCTACACAACCTACATGTATTCCTTTAGTACCGAGTCGTCGCAAACGTGCTTGCCTGGAAGAGGGAACAAAGACAACTAATGTCATTCAACTTGCAAAAAAACGAACTACAGTTACGCATCCTTCCACGTGTTTCTTAGTTATGCCAAGCACATCAACAGCTCCACAAAATAATTGGTAAATCAGCACATCTACTATATTTTTATCATTTCACTTTACAAATTTATAATTGTGTATAAACAAATTTGTAGGCCCGTTCCTGCCAACCAACTCTGTCGAGAGGATCTGTGTAGTGATGATGAATTAGAAGATATGCCTATGAGTACAAGGGCTCATCCTCGGGCAGACATAAATCTAGGTCGGCATTTTCTCGGCAAAATGGATGTATTGTGTCCTCATTGTTCAGCCTTACATTGGATGAATGAAAAATTGGCAAAATCTTCTGCAGTACGTCCCCTTTTTGGAACTTGCTGCTTGCAAGGAAAGATTAGGCTACCTCAACTTATTAAACCCCCTCCATTACTTCAAGCATTATATGATGGGAATGATGATCAATCAAAATCTTTTCGACAGTATACTCGAGTGTACAATGCAGCCAATGCTTTTACAAGTCTCGGTGCTACATTGGATTCAAGAGTACTTAATGGAAGAGGACCTACATCATTTACTATTCATGGGGAATTGCGTCATCGAACAGGATCATTACTACCACAATCAGGGCAAGATCCTGTTTATGCTCAGCTTTACATATATGATCCTGGTTCAGCTTTAGAAATTCGTAATCGTAGAAATCCTCACTTAAGAAGGGATGTTCTCGAAACAATTCAAAATAGTTTATTGCAAGTTAATCCATTTGTGGATAAATTTCGTCAGGCATATGCAATTCTAAACCAATTAGCCTTGGAAGGGCAAAATTTACCTGCTCATCTACATTACAGTTCAGCTACAGATCGACGGCGGTATAATCTACCAACAACTGATGAGATTGTTGTGGTAATACCAGGAGATGGAACTGAGGTTAATGGGATGAGAGATATTATCTTACACCTAAGTGGAAGTAATGAGTTGATGCAAATCAGTGAATGTCACCCAGCTTATTTGCCATTACATTATGTTTTACTATTCCCATATGGTGAGCTTGGATGGGAACCTGATCTTAAACAGTGGGACGTGCTACATGGTCAAGCTTTAACTGATCGACTTACACAGATGCAATTTTATAGTTATCGTTTGTTTGAACGACCCACAGAATATTCAACAATTTTGAGAGGAGGAAAACTATTTCAGGAGTTTTTGGTAGATGCATGGGCAGCCACTGAGCAAAACCGATTGACATACTACAAGCTTAATCAAGGGAAACTTCATGCTGAACTTTACCAAGATTTGACAGATATTGATCCAAATGAGATAGGACCTAATCAAATTGGTCAAAGATTTGTTTTGCCATCTTCATTTACTGGAAGCCCTAGACATATGTTTGAAATATTTCAGGATTCAATGGCTATCACGCGGTATAACCAACATCCAGATATTTTCCTCACCATGACTACAAATCCCAATTGGCCAGAAATTACTTCAGCTTTACTGCCTCATCAGAAACCTGTTGACCGTCCTGATTTAATTGCCCGTGTTTTTGAGCTGAAGAGGAATTGTTTGATGAAGGAGATTGAAACAATGAAATTGTTTGGTAACAAAGTTGCACATGTTTTTACAATTGAATTTCAAAAACGGGGCTTACCACATATGCACGCACTTTTATTTCTTGAAGGGCAAGATAAAATTCGGACAGTTACGCAGGTAGATAAAGTAGTCTCCGCTGAATTTCCAAATCCAGATGATGATCCTATGCTTTTTGAAACTGTTAAGTGTTGTATGATACATGGACCGTGCGGTGCTCGAAATCCACAAGCACCATGTATGGAAAATGGTAAATGCACGAAAGGATACCCTCGAACATTTGCAGAAGCAACAACTATGGACCAAGATGGATATCCCATTTATCGTCGGCGCAATAATGGTCGATTATATACTGTGAAGGGGCAACAAGTGGATAATAGAGATGTTGTACCGTACAATGCATATCTTTCTAAACGGTTCAACTGTCATATAAATGTGGAAGTTTGTGCAGGATTGAGATGTGTCAAATATATTCACAAATACATCTACAAAGGTTATGATCGTACAACAATGGTGTTGGGAATGGCAAATGAGATCCAACAATATCTTGATGCGAGGTATATTGGGCCACCAGAAGCTGCTTGGCGAATATTTGGTCATTCCATGCACGAGGAGATGCCTGCAGTTGTAAGATTGGCACTTCATTTACCTGGAATGCACTGTGTTATTTTTAATCCTGCTGAATCATTGGATACTATCGTTTCTAGAGCTGGGCAACAAATGTCGACTTTAACTGGTTTTTTTTCATGTTGCGCTTCTAATGAAGCTACACGTGCATTTACTTACCAGGAATTTCCTCAACATTTTGTCTGGAACAAGTCAAAAAAGATTTGGACACCAAGAAAAAAAGGGTATGCAATTGGGAGAATGTACTTTGCTAGCCCTAATTGTGGTGAAAGATTTTATCTACGTTTGCTGTTAACTGTTGTCAAAGGACCACAATCATTTCAATGTTTACGCACGGTCAACAACGTATTATTTGATACATTTAAATCAGCATGTGTTGCAAAAGGACTTTTAGAAGACGATGGAGAATGGATAAAGTGCCTTCAAGAGGCTGCAATTATGAAAACTGGACACCAATTAAGGAGATTGTTCAGTATTATTCTCACACAGTGTTCTCCATTGCAACCATATGCATTATGGAAACAGTTCTCAATGTATATATGTGATGATCTTGCATACAAGATTCGCACTTTATTTGCCATTGCTAACCCAACTGAGGCTCAAATTGAAGATTATGGTTTATATCTTTTGAACCAATTGCTTCAAGAATCAAGCAAAAGTTTAACTGACTTCCCACCTATGCCACAAGCAACTGGAAATTGGAGTGTAATAGTTGGTAATAGATTGATATTGGAACATCAACAATTGCAGAATGATGCACAACAAGCAGATGCACAAATTAATATAGATCGTCTTAATGATGCACAACGCTCTGCTTGCTATCACTTCTTCAGTCTTTGAAAGTAAAGGAACTATTTTCTTTTTGAGTGGGGGTGCTGGAATAGGAAAAACGTTTTTGTACAATACAATTACGATGAAATGTCGCAGCCTTGGGCATATTGTTGTCACTGTTGCTTCGTCTGGTATTGCATCACTATTATTGGTAGGAGGTCGCACTGCACATTCAACATTTTGCATCCCATTAGATGTCGTGGAAAATTCAGTTTGTGGATTTAGCAAACAATCATTGCATGCAGAGTTGTTTAAAAAAGCAAAACTCATAATTTGGGATAAAGTTCCTATGCAACATAGACATTGTATTGAAGCAGTCGATCACACACTTCGAGATATTTGTGATAGTGAAAAGCCATTTGGAGGTATCACTGTTGTTCTTGGTGGAGACTTTCGACAAATCCTACCAGTTATAACTAAGGGAGTTCGTGAGCAAATTGTTAATGCATCATTGAGGCATTCTTTTCTATGGAAGGACATACATGTTTTAACTTTGGATGTGAACATGCGCTTAAACATTGCAGATCTTGGAAATGCTAACTTTGCGAAATTCTTGATGGAGGTCATACTTCTTCAAACTTTTTCTTTGTGAAATGCTATTTTTAAATTGACGAAATTTTTTTACACTTCCGTATTTTAATTGATTCTAATATCTATATTTTAGGTTGGGACCAATCCTCAAGAAGCTATTAAACTTCCTTCAACAATACACAAATGTCAAGATTTGAATGAGTTGATATCAACAGTTTATCCACATCTGGATTTAGTGGGTACAATGACCCCAACCTTTTTAACTGAACGCATAATCCTTTCTGCTCGGAATGAGGATGTCAATGCTATCAACATTGCTGCATTGAACATTTTTCCAGGAGATACATTTACATATTTAGCTGCAGATAAAATGTCTGGAGAGGATGCAATCAATCCTACAATTACAAATCGATATCCTAACGAGTATTTAAACTCATTGGATCCTCCTGGGCTCCCTCCTTTTAAGCTAGACTTGAAAGTGGGTTGTCCTATAATGTTGTTAAGAAACATTGCACCAAAGGATGGTCTTTGTAATGGCACAAGATTGATGGTTGTTCAGTGCGGCACTTTTATAATCGAAGCTCAAATTTTAAGTGGAGAAAATTCAGGCAATTTTGTCTTCATACCAAGAATATCCTTAACACCGTCATCCGCAGAATTGCCTTTTCGAATGACAAGACGCCAATTTCCAGTTCGATTAGCATATGCCCTAACTATTAACAAATCTCAAGGACAATCAGTGAAATTTGTTGGAGTTGATTTGCGTACACCAGTATTTAGTCATGGGCAATTATATGTGGCATTATCTAGATGCACATCTTTTGATCGTATATGTGTCCTTCTTCCCCGTGATGGCTCAGATTCTACAATAAACATTGTTTATCCTGAAGTTTTGTTATAATGTTCTATTTATCAAATTGATATAATTTTATAAAAGGTATAATTTCTTTTGAAGTTTTTTTTTTTTTGGTTGATGGAAAACATTTTTATAACAAAATTAGAGAGCTCAAACATTTCTATAACTGGACTTTTATAGGATTGGGATGAAAAAGTTAGAGAGCTCAAAAGAACAAATACAACTAGATTGCTCCGCTGGCGATACAACAATAAGGTACCTTTAATCTTACATTCTTCTTATCCACATATGTTTTTTTTTTATTGATTTTGGTGTCTTAATAACTAGGTTATCGTGCATGCTCCTTACTGGCGATCATGTGTGAGAATTGATACAAAGACATTTTGGAGAGTGATGAAGGAAATGCATGGTTAAGGCAATGGAGGACTTCTAAAAGAGCAAGTTTAAAGATAGAAGATTATTGGATGACTTTTGTTTTGTAAAGAAAACACGTTATTTTTGTAAAGTATGCGTATCTTTTGGTAGTGGCTAACCATCACTCTTATTATGTAAAACTTACTCCCTATGTGAACTTTTTGTTAAACATTTTGGGTATATACATAATCTGTTACACTTTGTATGGAGACTCTACGATTAGCTTTATTTTTTTTCTCTAATTAATAGCAGGTTTTTGGGACTCACATGTCCTGATCCTAGAACTGGTAAGCTCCTAAACCTTTTATTTGGTCTCATATGATAGCCTTCTCAGTGGATTCTATTTCTAACTGTGTTCTTTTAGTGGAACTGTATAGGAAAAAGAGATTGTGGCTAACTGGAGATCCAAAAATACACCTAAGGAAGAACATCTCAGAGCTATTACCTGAAGAGTAATGTTCTTTTTTCCTTTGTTTCCCTCATGTTAATATAAATTTCTCTATAGCCATCCATACTACAAATGCATGAGATTTTACCAAAAGTATAAGCTCACTTTGAGATCTTTTTTCTTTTCTACATCAAGCAAGCATTTGAAAATTTCTTTGTTAGGAAATTTAACACAATTTTAACATTGAAGTGTGCTCATTTATTTGTTAGGCAGGTACATAAATTCTTTGTTGGGTATATTAATTATAGTTCATAAATATTTGTCTCCAAAATCCAATCTTTGTTTTGTTGGTTTTGTTGTTTTACCCAAATAGTGTTAGTCACCAAACAAAGTTGGGGCATAACTTTTTTATCTCATTCTCACCAAGGTACTCTCTCTCTCTCTCTCTAGGTGTGTTTGTATCTGCATATCTTCCATGTGAATTTGACTTGAAGACTAAAAGCTCTGTTTGGTTGCTCAAGCAAAGGTATAAAACTGGATATTCATTAATATGTTCATGAATATGAAATAGGCAATTGGATATTCATGGATATGTGCATATATAGTTTTAGTCGCCAAAAAGAAATTCATTTTTGGTTCTATGTTCTTTAATTCTTAGAAGACTAGGAAATGAAAATGCCAATTGGGTATTCTTAAAACACTAGGAAAATAAATTGTTTTATTTTAGATTTTCTTTTTTTTTATCTTTCTTGCTAATGTCATATGTAGCATCCCATGTTTTGTTGAGTGTCGTAGGAAATGGTTATCTTTTCTATAAAAAAAAAAAGTTATGCTATTTTATTTTTGTCCTATTATCTCTACTTTGGTTATTCTTCTTCTTCTTCTTCTTCTTTTTTATTTTTTTATTCCTTGGTTGGTAGAACTATTGTGTTACTTTGGACTGCATTTTTCAAAATTTCAGCTTACGTTTCAGTGGCATTTTTTAATGATTGAATATGGATTTCAATTGAATGAATCCTTTAGATACTGAGGATGGTGCAAGTCCTAATGTGACTTGATTACGTGATCAATCCATTAATGGTTGTGAGTTTTAAATTTCAAGTTTAAATAAAGTTTTCTAATTGTTTTTTTGGATAACCTGTACATAAGTTTGGACTTTGGAGTTTGGAACAATTTTACAAGTTTGTATTTTTTGAATTTAAAATTATAATTATCATTTGCAAGTTTGGATGCTCTGATGCCTTATGTGGCTGTGTTTGTAGGTGCAAATGTGTAGGGATCAACAAAATTGGATGATTGATGTGCACAAGGATTGAATCCTTTATTTATCTAATGACTATTGTTTCTTTTTGCTGTTTGTGAACTCCAATGGGTTCTACTACCCAATGTATGTAGGTTTAAATTGCTTTTTTTTTTGTCTCAGAAAAAAAAAAAAAAAAAAAAAAACACTAGGGAATGTTAAAGTCATACATATACACAGGTGTGCATTTGTGTACATAGGAGTTCATAGAGTGCATGTATCTTTTTGGCAAATGAATACTGATATAATTAGGTTTCCTGGGTAATATTGACAAGTCTCCCCAATTCTTAATACTCATGTGGAAATATGGCTCTGCATTTATATGGTGCTTTTTGCTTAAAATTCACACAACTACATTAATTCTATAAAATGATCTTTTGACTTGGCCCTTTAATTTTATTATGTGGTTTTGTGATGTAGGTAGTTTGGAACTTTTGGGATTAATTTGGCTTTTTAGCTAAATTTAGTCTATGAAACAAATCTACCAGAAATGGAGACAATAAAAATTAATGTAGAATGTGAAGAAGAGGACAGACCATGTTGCATTTTATATAAAATTTGCTCCCACATAGTTTTGTGCATGCTTATACATATTTATTGGGGTTTAGAGAGAGAGAGAGAGAGCGAGAGAGAGAGATATCAGATACTTGCATGATGACTTAGCATTGTGTTTTTTCTTTAAAGGGACTCAAAGCGGCCTCAATGAAGCACGATATATCAGAGGTAACACTTTTTAAAACTTTATTGCATTCATTTCTAATATATGTGCCTTGACTATGGTTTAGAAATGATGCAATTTTGGTTGAATACAACATGATTACCATAACTCATTGAAATTTTTCTCGGATAAAAATTGTGTCACAAATTGGGCCAAAGTTAAATGATTTTTTAAATTAGGTTTAATTAATAAAATTTTAACTTGGTTTTTAATTTTGTTTTAATGTGGCAAATCTTTTACTATTACAACTAATTTTGTAAAGCTATAGGTAAGTATATGAAGCTTCAACACCTTTTATCTCTTTTAACTCCCTGCTTCTTAGCTTTTCTTTCTTCTTTCTTACAATGGAAAATGTACCTATTAACTCAAGATTATTCAAGGTAAAGTTTCAAAATTTCAAAATCAAGCTCCTAAAGGTATTATTCTTTCAGTTCTTTATTTTTGCATTATTTTTTCAAGAGAAGCATGTCTTTAAAGATTTAGTATTCTAATATGGGAAAGTCCATATTTCAAAAGAAGCATGTCTTCTCATTTTTCTGGCTTCATGTGAGTGACAAAAAAGCCATGTTTTAGTTTTTTGATCAAATCAACACTAAGAATGTCTTATGTGTTTTTCAATTGCTAGCACTAATAAGATGATACTTTGCAGACATTGGACATAATTGCGGAGAATCTATATAAATTCAGAATTGTGTCACTGGCAACATGTTCAAATGTGAGTCTTGCTGATCAGGTGATCAATCCATTAGTTGTGATGAGCTTTAAAATTTGAATTTTAAGAAAAAATTGAGATTCTCTAAATCTGCATGTCTTAGTTTTTGGTATAAATTTTTTTACAAGGGTGTAGAGTGGATTCAACAAAGTTGTTCTTTATTTTATGGCTCTATGGGAGAACATAGAAGTGGCCTTATGTGCATGCTCGAGGATTTGCTTCTTGGCTCACTGAATAAGTGATTTTATTGCTCTCCTCAGGACAGATACATAGTGCACCAATTGTTTCATTCCTATATATCAATTGGTTGTTGTTTTATTAAGATGTAATATTTTGGATCTTTAGTTTATGTTTTGTGTGGAGGTTTTAAAATGATTTTTGTGTCGGTTGTTGGACGATGGGAATATAATTGGATTACATGATTGATTGGTTGCTTGCTTGATGTTCAAAATTATGTTTAGTTAGGATTTTGAACAGGTTTATCTTTAAAATGCTATTAGAAGACTTTACAAATGAACTCACGCAGTTTTGATCCAGAATTTTTCAAAATAAAAATCTATCTTACATGGTTAGTTGGTTAGTTGATGGTAAAAAAAATATTTTGTTGGGATTTAAACAAATTTATCTTTAAAAAGATTTTAGAATAATTTATAAATTTACTCACGCAGTTTTGATTTAGAAAATTTTAAAATAAAAACTCTCTATCAAACTGACTGTATATATGTTTAGGAGTGCCGTAGGCACAGGTCATCCCCTATAACATAAAGTCGCATATTGTACATTGTTGGTAGATATTTTGAGGTTTGAAGTTTTTTGCTTTGATTGATTTATGTAAATATTTGATTGGTTGTTTATTTTCTTTATTGTTATTTTAATTTGCTTAATCAACCCACATTAGCGAGCTTGAGAAAGAAGTGAAGTTTTGAGGAACTTCTCATTATGGGTATCGCAAATAATTTGAAAATTTTTTTTCTATTAATGAGTTTGTTTCATTTTGTGTTTTTGTAACTAGCTAACTAATTAATATGTTTTTTGTTGTTGATATTGTTTTTCTTTTTTTTTTTTACCTTAAGTGTTGAGAAAAAGGACAAGAAAATTCATTAAATCTCTATGAGGAGAAATGATATGGTCTTAGGAAATGCATTAATTGGAAAATTCTGTTTTCTGAATCACATTCTAATTTCATTTTTGTTGCTACAACAATATTAGCACTAATATTTTAGAGTTTTTATTTATTTATTAAGAGTTTGCTATTGTAATTGTTCACATTTAATTGTTGAATGCATCACTATATTTTTCTGTTTTTATACTGAAATTGTATTAACATAGTAATTTTGTTTCAGAGTGCCGTAGGCACGGGTCATTCCTAGTATATATATATATTGACACAAGCTAAGCAAACCCTAGCCGCCTCGCACCTCTCTCTTTCTCCCAAACCTTTGTTTTGTTCTGCCGTGCAATGCAACCTGGTGGGTCTGTCTTTCTCTGTCAAACTTTGTGGTTGATGGTGGGTCTCTCTCTCTCTCTCGTTGTTTATAAATGAATCCTCCTCTTTATGTTACTGATTATATGAAATTTGAATGCGATCCTTGAATTTTTTTGGATTATTTTTTACAGATTCAGATTATTAACATGAAATAATAAATCTAATGATGATGAAAGCAGGTTCAATATGGTAACTCGTATACATGGTTTCTTTTTTTTTCAGTTTTGTTGAATTATGGCAGCTAAAAGCAATCGTGAGATTACTTCCTCGACTGTGAACAACGAAGACAATTATGGCCTCTCATGTTTGTATTATGTAATTTGGACTTATTAAGTCCCTGTAATTTGAATTTAAGATATTGTGTTACTTCCATCAAATTTTTGTAACTTCTAATCATATCTCAATCAGGTGGGTGTCATATTGAAATGTTGCAAACGTTTGAATAGATATTGCAACAAAAAAGTAGATAGAATGTATAAAAAAAAAATAGTTGAGGAAAAAGAATTTGGGCTTAATGGGTGGGCGCGGGATTTTCTTTTCATTTTTTGAATGAGCTTGGGCAAAAGAGTTGAGGCCCAATATCGGGTCGGGTTCGGGCTGTCATTTCAAACGTTGTTATGTAATGCAGCTTGACTTGGTTCGTTCAATGTTTACTCCTACTCTTAAATCAACAGTTTCAACTAGATTCGCTTCTCACTTTTAATCTTTTTAATAATTACTTTTGATCAATTAAAAAATAAATAAATAAATAAATGCTTTTTACCAAAACCGCTTAGATGTAGTAGCGGTGTATTTATCTTACAAAATAGACCAATATTTTTAAAATATCTAGGAGAAACATTTAATTACAACTGTTGAGATTTACTTTGGTTTCAATTGAACGGTTCATATCAACCACTCGCCTGATCTTTCAGACTTTTAAATCTCGCAAAAAAAATGGTGCAGTGGTTTGGTGAGGGCAATAAATGCGTCCAGATCAAAAAATATGTAAATTGCTTCTCTCACCCCTTCTTCACACGCCCTGCCTGTTACATTTATTCTTCTATCACAATTATTTTTATATTTTTTTTATTAAACTTATAATTTACTTGAGCTCTTCAGTTGTAATTTTTTTAGTTTTATTTAGTTTTATTTATTTTTTTGATTAATTTTGTTTATTATTTTTTATTAATTTTATTTTATTTAATTTTTAATTCATGTCAGAACCTTCTATTCTTTTAAATTACCCTCTCAATTTAACACCGCACCTTTTTATATATTTTTATGTATATTTTTTTTTATCAGTTTTGTTTAATTTTTATTTAGTTTTGTTTCTTTTTTTATTAGTTTTGTTTTTTTTTTAATCAGTTTTGTTTATTATTTTTCTATCAATTTTATTTTTTTTATTTTTTTCATTTTATTTAATTTTTGACATATGTCAGAATCTCTCCCTCTTTTTTAAATTACCCTCTTTAACTCTTAACATATGTTAGAACTTCTTCCTCCTTTTAAATTACCTCTCAACCTTTCACTTTCTTTAAATTACCCCCTCTAACCCTTGACCATGTCCGTCGGGAGTGGAATTTAGAGGTAATATTGATTAAAATTTGTATTTTTATATATTTTGGTGTTTTTTTTGTATATTATTACATGTACTCTTTATTTGAAAAAAAGTATTTTTTCACAAGTTATAAATGTGTTTACTTATTAATTGTTAGTATTTTTATTAGTTTTATATATATAATTTTTATTTTGATCATGCTTTTATGCTTTTTTAAATTTTTATAAATAATGACTCTTAAAATTTACAATTAAAAAACAAACAAAATACTAAAAATTTATAATAAAAAAAAATTTTATCCAAAAAAAATAAAACTGATAAAAAAATAATAAAAAATAAATAAAACTAATTAAAAAACAAGACCAATGAAAAAAATTACAAAACTAAAAAAATACAAAATTGACAAAAAAAATCGGGGGCAAGGGAAAGGAGAGGGTGTAATAGAAATTCTAATGAGGATTTGGATGGGCGGAGAGAGAATTGTGTCAGAAGGAGGGAAAAGCAGATCCCCAAATTGGTCAACGTTTCTCACAAGAGTTGGAAAAATAATGCAGTTCAACGTCTCTCGCAGTGGGTTGGTGAGGGCAATAAATGCTCTTTATATATATGTTCATATACATGAATATATCTAATGGTTGGTATCAATTTTATGTTTAAATTCTACGGTTGAGATTATCTTACAACTGTCAGATTTTCAAATGTGTTTGAAATGTTTAAGACACACATCATCTAACGGTTAAAATGAAACTTATTTAGTAGCGCCCTTTGTTAATTTACGGCTCTGACTATTCATTTAATTCTTCTTTCCCTCAAAAACCCCTCTCATGGAGTGAAAGCATTCAATGGGAGCATCAGTTCGTGCAGAGGATGCACATAACGAGGACAAACTTTCTCTCTCCTCTTCAATGAGATGTGTGATGTGAGAGAAAGCATAAACCAAAAAGGGTTCTTTTTTCTTCCTGGGGCCTCCGTTTCCTAACACGGTGGCCAAGCTTCTCCTTTTCCTCTCTCTAAGCCGCACCACCATCTATGGCTGTGGTAACCAACGCCGACATCACGAGCGGCCCACACTCTCTGTAGCCCAAGGCCACAGGACGGAGTCAAAATTTTATTATGTGAAGTGTGATCTTGAAACAAAAATTGTTATTTATTTATATAATTATTTTAAAAAAAAACAAATTTTATTAAAAATAAAAAGAAGAAATAACTGAGAAAAGAGAAGTAATTAAAACTGAACAAGTAACAAACTTAGATAGAGAGAAAAACTATCAGCTTGAGCCCAGTAACCAAAAAAAGAAATACAATAACATGTATATTGGCTAAAAGTCAAAATAAGAAAGGAAAATCAGGAGAATTTAAGCTCTTGAATGATTTGGATGGATGAGTATATTCATAGATGCAGAACCATGCAGCTGGATTAGCTACTTTCACTATGGAGACGGATGAAAGCTTGATGTCTTCAACCAAATCTGTTTAATCTCGCTTCACCTGATTAAATATTATATTATTTTTTGCTGTCCACAGTTTCCAAATTGTTGCCATGAATAGTATCTGCCAAATTGATTTCTTTCACTTCTTCCACTTCTTGATACAATTGTTATATAAATACGATATTTTTTAAGTATTTTTTTGTACATTTTTTAACTTCAAGTATAAGATATATTGTAGGATGTAAGACTAGGTTTCTACAAAAAATAAAATAAAATTAGCTTTCATTTTGCCTTAGCAAAATAGGACTAAAAACGAAATTTTTTTTTTTATAAGTACTCCAAATGTGTAAAAAAAAAAAGATATCTCAAAAGAGGTCGAGCCCTATATAATTAACTTATACAAAAATCTTAATCTTATAGAACTTAATGTCTATTAAACTACGGATATATATACATTAATTATTTCTTATTACGCCAATCATCTATTAAAGTAGAAATCAACATTTTTTCAAATAGCTTTTTTATGTATATTTGGTAGAACTTATTAGATAGTTTATATTAAAAATTCACATACTATTGATTTACAAATTCACATAATATTCTTTTTTATTGAGTTTAATAAATAAAATATATAGTTTACTATACAAAAATTTTATATTTTATTAGATAAGAGATTTAAATTATAAATTGTGAGAGTGCTGGTAGAATAAATTTTTACAAAATACTCGTACATTTTTCTTAGCTTACAAAACAAAGCAGTGTTTTTGAAATATCTAAGAGATACATTTAATTACAACAGTTGAGATTTATTTTGATTTCAATTCGACCGTCCAGATAAATCATTCATCTAATCTTTCCACTTTTAAATCCCGCCAAAAAATGATGCAGTTCAACGTCTCTCATGGTGGATTGGTAGGGCAATAAATGCGTCTAGATGAACGTTTCTCACAAGGGTTGGTGGGGATCGGTTCCCATTTTAATATCTAAATTATTTTAAATTATTTATCTACACTATAAGTTAATCATTTAAATTTAACAAATAATATTATGTTATTTAAATTTATAATTTTATTTAATGTTAAAAAAATTACTAAAATAAGAATATAAGTATAAATCAGATAATACATGAATATATCTAATGGTTGGTATCAATTTTTATGTTTAAAGGCAAATGCTAACGTATGTTTTAAGGGCACATTTTAAGTTTATTTTGTTTGGTTGTACAAAATTTTAAAACTTATATTTTTAAAATTAAAAATAATAAAAATATAAATTTTAACGTTTTGTATAACTAGATAAAACAAACTTAAAACATACTCTTAAGACAGACTTAAAATATGTTCTTTAAGACACATATTAACAAGAATCATCTTTAAATTCTACTGTTGCGATAATCTTACAACTGTCTGATTTTCAATTGTGTTTGAAGTGTTTAAGACACTTATCTAACGGTTAAAACGAAACTTTTTTTTGTCAATTTACGGCTCAGACCATTTGCTGCTTTCTTCTTCCCCTCAAAAACCCCTCTCACGGTGTGAAAGCTTTCAATGGGAGCGTCAGTTAGTGCAGAGAATGCAAATAACGAGGACAAATTTTCTCTCTCTTCTTTAATGAGACGTGAGACGTGAGATGTGAGAGAAAGCATAAACCAAAAAGGTGTCTTTCTTCTTCCTGGGCCTCTGTTTCCTAACACACTGGCCAAGCTTCTCCTTTCCTTTCTCCAAGCCGCACCACCACCTATGGCCGTGGTAACCAATACCGACACCATGAGCGACCCACACTCTCTATAGCCCAAGTCCACAACCAGGGCAGAGCCAAAATTTTATTACGAGCGATATCAATTTAAAATAAATTTTTTTTGTCTATTAATACAATTGTACTTTTTTTTAAACACAAATTTTATTAGAAATGAAAGAGAGAAACAATTGCGAGAAGAAAAGTAATTAAAACTAAACAAGCAATAAGCTTGGACAGAGAAGAAAACTATCAACATAAGCCCAGGAATCAAAAAAGAAAATACAATAACACGCACATTGGCAAAAAGTCAAAATAAGGAAGGAAAACTATCAGAATTTAAGTTCTTGAATGATTTGGATGGAATGAGTGTACTCATAGATGTAGAACCATGCAGCTAGATTAGTTGCTTTCATCCAGAAGACGGATGTAAGCTTGATGCTTTCAACCAAATCTGCCCAATCTAGCTTCAACTGATTGAATATTGCATTATTTCTTGCTGTCCACAGCTTCCAAATTGTTGCCATGATTAGGATCTACCAAATTGATTTCTTTCACTTCTTCCACTTCTTGATACAATTGTTATATAAATACTATATTTTTTAAAGTTTTTTTTATACAATTTTTAAACTTCAAGTATGATATATATAATAGGATGTAAGGCTAGATTTCTACATAAAAAAGTAAAATCAGCTTTCATTCTTCCTCACCAAAATAGGGCTAAAAATGAAACATTTTTTTCTTATAAGTACTCCAAATGTGTTAAAAAAAAAAAACATCTCAAAAGAGGTCAAGCCCTATATAGTCAGCTTGTATAAAAATCTTAATCCTATAAAACTTAATATCTATTAAACTACAAGTATATATATAAGTTGTCCAAATGACAAAAAAAAACTATACATTAATTATTTCTTATTACATACAAAAGATGGAACAAAGTTACCCAAAGCCTAAGTCGAAGATTACTTTGTTGTAGTAGAGTTGATAGAGAAGCAATCCATCGATTGTACAATTTCCACGGTTGTTGAATGTTTGCCTTTGCCTTCGCCTTCAATCCCCTGCAACGGTGCCAAACTTGACACGACCTTAACAATGAAAAACCCAAGAGCAAGTGATCGCGCCATTGTATAAATCGATAAGTATCGAGGTTGAATTTTCACAAGGATTAAGCCAAATATACGTGATCAATGAAAACTAACACTTAACACCCACAAGACTTGCGCATTTTGATAAAATGTTTCTCAAAAATAGAAAATGAAAAAAAATGATTTGGGTTGAAGAGTTTTGCTGTTTATGCTAAAACAAAAGAAATGAAAACTAGATTAACAATTTATAAGGAAATTGGATTCAATTGCTTTAACCACCTAATTCACCAAAGGATTCCAATAAGGCTTGATAACTCAAATCAAGATGTTTGATTCGGAGAATCTCAACCGTAAAAATAATGAAATCAATGATAATTAATTTAGATTTATAGATAATGAGATTCATATATTCATACCATCAATCTAAGTAACTCCCACATCAATTCATGACTAGTGCATGGAAACTAAAAGACTTAGTCAAGAATATAAAATTTCAATAGGACCTAAGAGAAGATTATTATACTCCCTTGAAGACCATTCAAGGGATTTTCTTAAGGCAGCTTATACTCCTTCTAGGTAGGCTGGGAAAGTGAGTCATTAAGAAACTATAGTTAAATGGTCTCTGCCACCTGATAATTTCGTCAAAATCAATTGCGATGTTGCTTTTGGAAAGATGTATAATCTAAGTGCTTTTGTAGTTGTTGCCAGAGACTCTACAGGGAAGATTTTGGATATCCAATTCGAACGCATAAGAGTATCGTCAGCTTTAGCAGCAGAGGCATGGGCTGCTTGTATCGCTTGTATGATGGCTACTATCTTTAACTGGCAATCAGTTGTCATCGAGTCAGACTCAGCAATGATGATCCACTTGCTAGAGCCGAGCAATACGGTGAGCAGGTGGGAGGTTCATTCAATCACCGAGAATATCTTACACATGGCCAGTCAGGCGTACTGGTACTTTACATGGTGTCGACGTCAGGCAAACAAATGTCTCCACTAGGTAGCCTCACCAGCCTTGACCGGATCAATTAGTTTTTCTCTGTGCTCTTTGCCTGATCATCTGTGTAACTTGCTCGAGATGGACCTTTTGTAGCTACTGTTTTTCACTAATAAAAAAGAAAAGAAAAAGAGAAGATTATTATAGATTCAATTCAATAGCAATTGAAAGTTAAAATTACAATTTATTTAAAAATCATAGAGTAATACAATTGATTTGGATAAAATCAACACAAAATTGAAGAATGATGCATTGAAATTCTCAAACATAATCAATAATCTAACTGATCTTATGAATCTGAATTTCAATTGCTAAGAATTAAATAAAACAATGAAATTAGGTTTTAACTCCATTGAAAATCTTGAAATCCTTGGATGATTTTCAAAATTGAACCCGATGTAAAGACTAGTTACTTGAATCCATAGAGAAATTGACAATTAAATTAAAGAAAACTTGTAAACAACTTGAATTTGAGTAGTAGAATGGAAATTACAATGAAATTGAATGTTTCTATCTCTGAAACTACTCCTATGTAGCTTTATTTAACCTTATCTACGTACAAAAAGTTTAGATTCTCAAAATTGGACACAAAACTGTTTTAAATAGGTTAAAAAATAATAGAGGTGCTATCGACCGTGTACATAACACTGTTCACTGTATGTACAGTCTTTTAATGGTGTTTCGGACAATGAAAACAGATCTCTAAACCTTGCTCACTGTTTTACAAATCTGAAAAAGCATGCACACGACACTATTCACCATGTGAACACTATTCACTACTCACACGGTCACTATTCATTCGTGTGAACACTATACACCGTGGGCACGGTCACTATTCATAGCACTCTTCACCTTTGTTTGAATTGCATCAGAATTGCTCCAAATTAAGCTCAAAACCTTTACAAAACAAAATAAAGTAAGTTAATATGAAAATCTAACTAAAAAAAATATAAAATCCTAAATTAAGACTAACAAAGAACAAGTTAAGGCATTATATTTGTACTTTGAAGTGCAATTGGTGGTGCTAATTTACGTGAAGGTTGGTTTGAACCAGTAGCTAGAATGGATAGTAGTGAAAACATTATGGTACAATGAGATTGAAACGGTAAATATTAAAATCATTGGGACAAATTTTCAGGTTTGATCATAGAACTTATGTGAATTCTTTCTTATTACACGTCAACACTATCTAGGTTTTAGTGGTATGGTAAGACCAATATTTATGTTTTCCAAGCCATAGATGGAGAAAATTTGGCTTTAGCTGTGAAAGAGTACCATAAGTGACTTTTGTCCTCAAGTGACTCGATCTTCTTTATATCGTGTTGCAATGTATAGGCTGGAAAATTGGGAACACTATGCGCCTTTAGGTACATTTCAAGAATGATAATATGCTTTTACAAAATCTGATTGGCAGATCAACATTTGTACATGAAAATATGTAAACCAAAATTTATTACAGCTTGACTAAATAATATATTACATTTTTTTTTTTAAAATTTGGACATGTGTTCAAATTAAGATATGCCAATTGATCTCTATTTTTGCTAAGCTGTATTTTTTCTACGCAAGTCTATATATTTTTTGCATTAGTCATTTTGCTAAGCTGTATTTTTTCTACGTAGGACAGATGGAGACTATTGAAAGTAAAAATATGCTACCAAGCAAAGATGGCTACTGTTATTTATTTATCGAAATTGAAAAGAGGTTGATGATGGATCAAAGTATTGTATCTTCTTGTAAGTTTATTTCCTTAACTGTAGTCAAATTGCAATTGAATTGCTATTAAATATTACTTTTTAATTCATATTTTATTCATAATCTTCTAAGTAATCTTCATCCTGTTTTGTCTAACAGGAAATATGTAAATGATTCCGTAGTGTGTTCTTAAATATATGTGACTCATTTCTGGTATCCATTCACTTCTCGTTGCCTCAGCTTTAAGATGAAATGTAATTAGCAAAGGAAGAAGATGATTGTTTACTGGCTGAAACTGCCAGCAAAATTCCATCAAGTTGACTTCTCACAATGCCTCCAAAAGCAACCCAGGTGTAGCTGCCGGAGGTTTAAAATTTAATCTTTCTTATTAGGTTCATCTTCCTTTAGTGTTCAGCTCTATTGGATTGCCATTTAATTCACTCATGTAACTAATTGTTGCTTCAACTCTAGCTAAAATTAAAATAGAGGTTTGAATGACTTTGTATTGGGCACTAGCCCCAAACACCGGTTATCTTAAACATATTAACGCCTGGCAGCAAAGAGCAAGAGACATTATGCATGGGACAAGTAAAGTAGTTGAAATTTAAAGGTGAGGGTGACACTTATACCTCTTACTTAAAACGATTAATCTAATTACAAAAAGAATTGTTAATAAATAAAGAAGGAAAGTGGCAAACGTTTTGTCTTTAATATAAAAAAATCTTGCATGTTTTTTGTAACACGTGTTGTGTAAAATCAATAACAAGTTAGAGTTTAAATGTAGTCTCGCTAAAAGGGTTAGTTATATGACTTCTAATGCATCATACCATATAGGATCCAACTCCTCTACAGTTCTCGAAAAAATGGACGATCTCCACTTCAATGCATGAGATTACAACACATCGTCAACACTTAAAATTAATAGTTTACAAACTGCCATATTATTAGCAGTTTGAAGACCTTAATCCAATACATTGAATACACCAAAAAAAAATTCTTCATTTACTTTACGTTTAATATAAAGATTTGCTGGCGTGGCCTTTAACACTCCTTGATCACCTCTTTTCATTATATCAGAGATCTGCAATTCTTGCTCAAAATTGGAGAGAAGAAAGGAGCATATATATATATATATTATATTAACATTGAACTTGTACTTTGCATGGGATGAAAAAAATGGAAACGAAAAATAAAATTTTTATAAAAATTAAATGATGGATTGTATATATTTGAACCTTAAACAAATTATATGATTTATGTTAAATTATAATAGTTCATATAACCTTGAAATAAATATTAAAAGTTGATTGTGCAAAAATTTCTAACTTGTAACAAGAAAATAAAATTTTAATGTGAACAACTTCAAATAGGAATATATATTTATTTTTAATTAATTGGGTACACCACATCATCTTGTTAACGTTGTATTCCAAATTTATTGAATAATTTCTCACGGGTTATTTTTTGGAAGGAAAAATTCAAGCATCAGAAAGCTTCCGTTGAAAAGGACAATTGCTTTTAAAATTTCCTTATCATATTCCCATTTTCGCAGAGCAAATTTTACTTTCAAACTCAACAGCTTCCCCACCCGTTATGCGCAAGAAAAGGAAAAAAAAATCCCTCAAAACGCTTGTTCAGTTAGAGAAGTCAATGTATTAATTCATATTTGCATTATTATCCCTTCCCTCTCTATTTAGTATGACTTTTTTTTCAGTTTTTCTAAACAGATTTTATTTTTTTGTCTTTTTAAATTTTTTTTAATAAAAAAAATTAAATTTTAGTTGAAAAAAAGTACTAACAACGAAAAAAAATCTTTCAAAAAGCCAAAAAAGTGTCACATCTTATGTTATTTTAATTAAAAAATAAATTCGTTAAATATCATCATATTAAAAAGCATTTTCAAAACTTGTTGTCTTGGCCAATGATTAGCACCTATGCCAGGCCAAAACTTAGGTTTTACTATATGCTTTAAGCGTTGAACAGCAAGTTTAGTTACATTGAGCAGTTATAAATACTAAAATCCAAACACTAAGCAAGAAAATAAATGTTCTTGTCCACTCTGATTTTGAAATGCACCAATCCTTCCCCTGCTGCAAATATATATAATGATTACATTTCCTAATGTAGATCTCTGAAGTGGCTCAAAAATAGTTAGTGGTTGATTTCTCAATTAATTCATGGTTTGTAGTGCAAAATGCAAATTAAACAAGTCTTTTTTACTTTCCAGCATTACAGAGCAAGTAAAGCCTTCTCCCTCCTCGATGCCCAATCTATAGGCTCGCTCTTCATTACCCACCACCCCCATCTGCATAAAAGCCACTAAATAATGAATATCCTAATCTTAAATGTAGGTTTGTTTCGTGAGATAAGATCGTGGAATTCAACTAATAATCTAACAAATCAATTAATAAACATAAACTAATGTCATTTCGGCTTGAAACATTAATTTTGTAAACCATAGTGAATTTTGCATTGTACTATTTAATTTTTTACTCATTCTAAAGATTTAAGAACTAGTTTGGAAGCTTTTAAGCTGATTTATTTAAATAGTTAACAAATTGTTTACTGATATTTTTGGCTTTGGACAAAAAATAAAAGTTAAAAAGATAACCTAGAAACCCATTATACACCGTATTTGATTATCTCGGGTCCAGAGATTCTGAATTGAAGGTCAAATTTAAAAAATTACATTCTACCTAATTTGTAATATCGAAATTTAATGTCTCAAACTGTCATGTTCCCTTATTCCTTCCCACTATACAAATGTGGCCTAAACCTCATCATCACAAAAGTAGTCAATTAAATACAAATATATACACACTGCATCTTTTTTTGTGAAAAAGGAAATATAAACAAAAATTATGTAAAAGAATTTTGTATATAAGTCATACTTATTTAATATTTAATTTTTTTAACTTAAGCTCTTGATTTTCTTAATGAATTTTAGAGCATCTCTAACACTATTCTATATTTTGAAGAGTCAAATATAATAAGAAAAAAAATATACTTTTTATTTTAAGGAGTCACTTTTAGAGATTGGTATTCTAAAATAATTTATACCAAGGTTTCAAAAAAGATAGAGATAAATTTAAAATATGGTTCAAAGGTGGAAGGGAGAAAAGGTTGGAGGAGAGAGAGAGAGAGAGAGAGCTAGCTCAATACCTTGATGTTGTAGACAACCAGCCCTACCCTTTGTTGAAGGCCTAAAAGATGAAAAGGAGATGACTCAAAGACCACTGCAATTTGATAAGCCAAAAGACTAGTTACATTTGGAGAGCGACATAAGCGTTTACTAAAGAGAGAGAGAGAGAGAGAGCGGGGGCCTATTGGAGCAAAATTTAGAATGCTGACTCTCTAAAATAGTTAATGAGGTGATTTATTGGATCCGTTGAAAATGTTCTCGAAAAAATAAATTTTAATTAAAAAAATGAACAGACTGATCTAGGCAAACTTGATTAATTATTCAGTTTTTTTATTATTTAATTTTTATTTCTGCATTTGGTGTCTTGAGCTTAGTGCTAATATTAAAAAGAAAAACCTATTAATATAAATAATTGTCAAAGTTGTGACGCGACTCCATTCTATCTATAGGCTTTGGACCCCACTTCCCACACCCGAGTGTCTCTTTGCTCTTTTGTCTTTTCCGCATTTAAAGAAACGCGTTCTCCCACCCTCTGATTGTGATTGAGCAGTTCCTAATCAGCACTCTTTCCCACACTGTCTCTCTAACTTTCATTGGGGCTGAAGATTTGTAAAAGCTCTCTCTAATTCTTCAGATTCTCGCAAGGTGAGTTTATCCTCAACGCCATTCACTACATATTCTTATCCATTTTCTTTATCTCCGAACTCTGGATCTGTAATGACAATCTAACTATTCATTTTCATTATGCTACGCGTTCACTTGTTAGGGTTTCCAGGAGATGTCTGTGTTGTTTATGCTTTCCATTTACTTTTGTTTGCTTGCTGAGGAAACTGGTGGAGATTGAAAAACTCCTTGTGTTTTCCTATGGCTTCCAAGGAATGACAAACTCAACTCAACTGTGCGAAGATAAAGAAGTTTTTTAGATCAAGGCGGAATCTTGTTAAGTAGTATGGGTGAAAGTGGAAATTGGATTTTCTCAGCGACCAAACGGGGTCTTATGGAAACTGTAAGAAACCCACGCTTTTAGGCATTTCATGAATTTGGAAAGGCCAGAAATGATGAATTATTTTGTGTATGTAAACGGTATATGAAGTCAGGGTTTGTTGATGTTAGCTATGGATACGATAAAGCCATATCCTAAGAAGAGTTTATTTTTATGTTGTTGTTGTGCAAAAGAACCCAGAAACACGCACACACACAAAAGTAGAGAGACACAAGAAATTAATATGGTTTGGCAATTTGCCTGCAGCCATGGCTGCAGGATCAATATTTAAGAAGGAGATTACAACTCTCTACCCTCACAATACAGTAAAGACACTCAAATAAATACATAATGTGTATCTCTCTTCCTCTCCCTTCTTCTTCTCTCTCGCACTCACTTCTCTTGCACCACTCACAATTTTGCACACCTGCATCAATGGGTGACCAGTCTATTTTATAGCCACAAGCAAATGGTTGTTGAGGAGTTGTTGAGAGGAGTATGTAAGTCTTCAATGGCTCCTGGAAGTCTTCATTCAACATTGGCAACTTCTACATAGGTGGCTTCTGGAAGTATTTATTTAACATTGACAACTTCCACATGAGTGGCTTGAATTTGAGCCAATCTATTCACAAATCTTCACCTTCGCGAGGATTCTCTATCCAAACATAGTGACCAATCAGCATTGCCCTCCATGCGCCCTGAGGCTCCATGCACCCGAAGATGCTCAACAATAAGAGATATTGATCAAGTCCATGCAGTGTTGGAACTTGACTCCTATGATGACTTTCGTCAATATATTTATCGGATTTTTTGTTGTGCTAATTTTCTGAAGCATTATGTCCCCTTCTTCCAGTATCTCTCCTACGAAGTGAAAGCGGACATCTATATGTTTTTTTCGAGAATTATGCATTTGGTTCCTTGCCAGATGAATTGCACTCTGACTGTTACAATACACGGTAACTTGCTTCTGGTCAGTACCCAAATTTGCCACCAGTCCTTGTAACCAAATGGCTTTTTTCACGGCTTCTGTCATAGCCATGTATTCAGCCTCCGTAGTGGATAGTGCAATTGTTGACTACAAAATAGACCGATAATTAACTGGTCTTCCAGACATTGTAAACACATATCTAGTAGTTGATCGGCGCTTGTCAAGATCACTTGCAAAGTCAGAGTCAATAAACCCAACTACCAAATGATCAGTATCATTGTTCTTCGCGAACTTTAAACCAAGATCTACGGTCCCCAGAATATACCGCAGAATCCATTTAGCCACTTGCTAGTGTGTCTTCTCTGGGTTATGCATATATCGACTGATCATACTGATAGTCTGGGAGATATCAGGTCGTGTACACACCATGGCATACATAAGGCTACCAACAAGACTTGTATACGGAACTAGAGACATATGTCTCGATCCTCATCATAGTTGGGAGATTGAGATGCACTGAGCTTGAAATGTGGGGCCATCGGAGTACTTACCGACTTTGCTTTCTGGTCCATACTGAAATGCTGTAGCACCCTCATCAAATACTGGCTCTGAGTAAGATGAATTGTGCCATTCATCTCATCTCTGGAAATTTTCATTCCCAAAATTTTGCGTGCTTCTCCTAGATCTTTCATCTCAAACTCACGACTTAGCTGAGGTTTCAATCGATTTATGTCCACCTTACTTTTACATGCAATTAACATATAAAAGCAAATATATGAAGGATCCATCTGCAAATCGCTTGAAATACACACAATGATCGAATTGGCTACGAGTGTATTGCAGGTCCATTATGAAGTTGTTGAAACGTTTATACCATTGCCGAGGTGACTGCTTCAAACTATAGAGAGATTTTTTCAAACTAAAAACCTATGTTTCTTTACTAGTTACTTTAAACCCTTCAGGTTGAGACATAAATCTTTTCCTTTAGGTCACTATGTAAGAAAGCTGTCTTCACATCGAGTTGAGCTAACTTGATATCATATTGTGCAACCAAAGTTAGCAATATTCGAATAAATGAATGTTTAACAGCTGGAGAGAATACCTCATTGTAGTCAATTCCCTCTGTCTGAGCATAGTCCTTGGAACCAATCTAACTTTGAAATGCACTTCATCCTTAGCTGCTTGATCATCTTTCTTATTAAAAATTCACTTACATTCGATTGACTTCTTTTCTTTGGGAAACAGCACAAGCTTCCAAGGCTGATTCTTGTAAAGAGACTGCATCTTCTCACCCATTGTCTTTGTTCATTCAGCCTGTTCACCGGATTGAATGGCTTCTTTATAAGTGGTTAGAATGTGATCTCCTTCTGCTGGCAGTACATATGTCACATAGTCTGCCTAACGTGCGGGTAAACGTATCTCTCTTCTCGGCCTATCTACTGCAATGGATTTAGGTTGACGTGGAGGCATTGTGAATGGACTATCAACCTCATTCTGTACAGCTTCGGCATCAATGATCACTGAATCCTTTGGAGTAGAAAATTCCACCATCTGTGAATCACTCGGTGCTTCACTACTTGTGCTGCCTTCATTGAAGTCTTTATGCTCATGTGACTTAAGCATCTCAGACTCGTTGTACGTGATATCTCTATTGACAATGACTTTCTTTGACTCTATGCACCAAAGTCTGTATCCTTTTATTACAAAACTAAAGCTTAAGAACTTTGCTTTCTTGGCTCTAGGATTAGGCTTATTTTCTTGAACATGATAGTAAGCAGGGCATCCAAAAATACGAAGCGTGTCATAATCAGTAGCATGAGTACATTTCTATACTTCCATGGGTTTTTTTCCGCTATTGGCAGCCGTGGATAAACGATTGATGAGGTGGCTAGCATATGTCACAGCTTCAGTCCAAAACTGTTTGCTAAATCCAACATCTAATAACATGCACCGAACTGTCTCCAACAAGGTACGGTTCATTCGCTCTGCCACCCGATTTTGCTGTGGGGTTTTCCTCACAGTGAAGTGTTTGACTATTCCTTCTTTTTGACAAACTTTTAAGAAAGGGTCATATTTGTATTCCCCTTCATTATTGGATCTGAGTCACTTGATTTTTCTGCCAGTTTGAGTCTCCATCATTGCCTTCCAATTAAGAAAGACTTTTAACACTTCATTCTTATGCTTCATCATGTACACCTACACACGATGAAAATAATCAACACAGGTAACAAACCAGTGCTTACTGCCTAAAGATGCGGTTCTGGTTGGTTTCCAAACATCAGAATGCACATAATCAAGAATCTATTGTGTACGATGGATTGTTGTGCCAAACTTGATCCTGGTCTGCTTCTCCATAACACAATGCTCACAAAATGGTTGTTTGCATGTCTTGACACCTTTGAGTAAGCTTTACCTTGCAAGAGACTGTAAAGCTTTCTCTCCAGCGTGTCTTATGTGCATATGCTAGAGTTTGGTAATGTCTGTATCAGTCTTATCCATCTTCTCACTAACTGTGAAAACTTTGCCATCAACTGTACTCCCTTATAGGAAGAATATATTTCCTCGCCTTAGACCCTTCATCACAACAAGGGCTCTCATTATCACTTTGAGAACTCCGCCAACAATAGTGATTTTGAATCCCTTAGAATCCATAGATCTAATTAAGATAATATCCTTTCGTAAGTCGGGTATATACCGAACTTCTGATAGGACCCTAATTGTTCCATCATGTAGCTTCAATCAGATGCTCCTTATTTCTCGAGTCTTACAGGCATTGTCGTTGCCCATAAGAATGGTGCCACCATCAATTTCTGTGAAGTCAGTGAACCAGTCCCAATTAAGACACATATGATAGGTACACCTAGAATCCATAATCCACTCATCAGAATGGTACATCAATGCTGAACTCGTTAAGGCACTGTCTAGATCTTCATCCCTTTTGGCGACGTTGGGTGTGGAGGGTTGATTCTTCTATTATCCTTTCAGCTTTGGACAATTCTTCTTCAAGTGCCCTTTCTTGTGACAAAAGGCGCACTTGTCCTTGGCAATTTTCTTTTCGACAGATCTTCCACGTGTTCTCGAATGAGAACTTCCATTTTTACTGGGATTCCTTGTGTCTGATCTTCCTCTTGTTGTAAAGGCTTCACTGGATGTATCATGTTGGCCCTGTTTATCCTTCTTGCAGTACTCATTGTTAACCAGGACACTAGATACATCGTTAAAACTAATCTTTTCCTTCTCATACAATAGTGTGGTAATCAAATGCTTATATGTATCAAGCAAGAAATTTAACAAAAGTAAAGCCTTGTCTTCATCTTGGATTTCGACATCCAAATTTTGCAAATCAGCAAGTATCTTGTTGTAATCATTAAGATGCTCGGATATAGAGATACCTTATCGAAATTGGAACCAAAAGAGCTTCTTCTTCAAGTACAAGCGACTCTCAATGCTCTTGGTTATGTTCTTGTTCTCCAGTTTCTGCCAAAGCTCATTTGCCTTGTTCTCCTTCATGACAAAGTACTTCTGATCTTTGGCTAAACAAAGGCGAATTGTTCCACAAACTTGCCGATTAAGCTTGTCCCAATCCGTAACTGACATGCCCTCAGGTTTGATCTCCAAGGCAATATCCTACTCTTGTTGGATCAAAACATCCATCACCTCGCATTGCCACATTCCAAAGTTGTTGGTTCCATCGAACTTTTCAACTTCGAACTTTGCATTGGAGACAGTAGTCCTACGTTTAGAACTGCTTGCATTCCCTGAACTCCTCTCTTCTGCCATCACAACACTTGACGGAGTAAATTCTGGCTCTACGGTTGGATCCGGAGCAGTGGAAACCTTAAGAGGGACTCAACTAAAAACAATTAGATTTTTCAGGAACTAAATTGTAATTTCTAGAAATTTTGGGGTCAAATTGCAATTTTTAAAAAATTCAAGGGCCAAATTATAATTTCTCAAAAATTTAGGGACCAAACTATAATTTCAAAAACTTAGCTGACATGGCAGTTGACTGTGCGCTGATGTGGCAGATGATGTGTTTTCTCTGGTCAAAAAATTGCACAGATATAAAAAATTCAATTTTAGATCTACAGAGCGTTAAACCTCCGTTTTTGACACCGTTTACGGTAGCGTGTTCGTCTCGGCGAGACGAACCTTCTAGTGTGATCGAAAGTTGGATTTGACCAACTTGAAGTATGGACAGTACCTCATAGTAGGGAACCAATGGTTCTGATACCAATTTGTTGTGCAAAAAAACCCAGAAACACTCGCACACACAAATAGAGAGAGAAAAAATTAATGTGGTTCGGCAAATTGTCTACGTCCACGGCAGCGGGATCTATATTTAAGGAAGAGATTATAACTCTCTACTCTCATAATACAGTAAAGGCACTCAAATAAATACACAATGTACATCATTCTCGAACAAAACATATAGATGTCTGCTTTCACTTTGTACGAGTGATACCGGAAGAAGGGGACATAATGCTTCAGAAAATTAGCATAACAGAAAATCCGGCAGATATGTTGACGAAAGTCGTCACAGCGGTCAAGTTCCAACATTGCATGGACTTGATTAATATCTATCATTGTTGATAACCTTCGGGTGCATGGAGCCTCAGGGTGCATGGAGAGCAATGTTGATTGGTCACTATGTTTGGATGGAGAATCCTCGCCAAGGTGGAGATTTGTAAATGGATTGGCTCAAATTCAAGCCACTCATGTGGAAGTTGCTAATGTTGAATGAAGACTTCTAGAAGCCACCCATGTGGAAGTTGTCAATGGTGAATGAAGACTTCCAGCAGCCATTGAAGACTTACCTACTCCTCTTAACAACCATTTGCTTGTGGCTATAAAATGGGCTGGTCACCCATTGATATAGGTGTGCAAAGTTGTGAGTGGTGCAAAAGAAGTGTGTGAGAGAGAAGAAGGAAGGGAAAGGAAGAGAGATACACATGGTGTATTTATTTGAGTATCTTTACTGTATTGTGAGAGTAAAAAGTTGTAATCTCCTCCTTAAATATTGATCTCGCTGTTGTGGACGTAGGCAAACTGCCAAACCGCATTAATTTTTTGTGTCTCTCTATTTGTCTGTGTGAGTGTTTATGGGTTCTTTTGCACAACAGTTGTATGATCATGCCCACATTCTTGGTTTTTATTCTTGCAATTTTGGTACTGTTTTGACATTCTGGTTGCGTTTGAGGCACTTATGGTTATGCTATTGAGGTAATTTTGTATACATGCATATTTTGTTTAACTGACTTTGATGGTGTTATTGTAGGAAATTAAATCCATCAGGAATTACAAGTAATAGGGATAGGAGTTTTTATTGACACTGCATGTGTCAGCGAGAGGCCAAATTATTATTAGAGTAGGAAAATCAGACTCAGTTATCTAGATATGTATGTAGTTCTCAAGAAACTCAATAGCATATTTATTTTAGTGTAAGGACTTGGCCACATTTTGTTAATAGCAAAACTGTAAGAAAATACCACCTAGAAAGGAAACTCAAAACCCACACAAACTATTTTCAACCAATAACATATAGAAGCCCTAATTACCATCAATTAACTAAAATACCCTTAAGACTAAAAGGGAAATAGGAAATATAAAATATAGCTTCGTCACCTTGCAAACTTGTGATGCGAACCCATTGAACATTGAGGGTATGTCAAGTAAGAACCGAAAGCGAGTAGAAGCGTGAAGCTTGGTGAAGAAATCTACAAGTTTTAAGGAGGAAACAAAAGGTAGAGCAATGGTGCCCAACGAGAGATGTTGACAAACAAAATGAGAATCTTTTTTGATGTGCTTCGTGCGCTCTTAGAAGACAAAGCTGTGGGCAATGGGGATAGCATTCCTATTATTACAATAGAGAGGACTAGGAGTGGAAAGACTAAATAGAAAAACCCAAATCGGAGAGAAGCCAAACTATCTCAACTATTGTGAGTCATAGCATGATATACGGCCTCAGTAGTAGAATGGGCAATGATAGATTATTTCTCACTTTTCCAACATATCAAAGAGTCATCACCAGCCCAATTAGCATTAGCGTAGACCCTAAAAGTTAAAAGAGAGCTAGAAGAAAACAAGTATTAGTAAAACTAGAAGCACAGAGGGGATAACATCGTCCAGGATTATCAGAGTCCACAAACACTGACTAAGGTGCGTCAGACTTAGTTGGAGACATGTTGAGAAGAAGGAATCTGTCTGTGAGAATACACTAAATGGAAAGAAGAGATCTAGGAGGAATTAAAAGTAGAGGAGACTCAAGTGGAAGGAAGGTTAGAAACATCAATAGTAGAAGTGTACTCCTTAGAAGACACATCAACTGATCACTTTGTATTACATCAACCTTAGAAACAGGAACAGTATATGGGGGAAGAGTAAAATATGGAATGGTCTCAAGAAAAATAACATGATGAGAGAGATACAAATTCTTAGAGACCAGATTGTAACGTTGGTACTCCGATGATTAATGTCATACCCTAAGAAAATGCATAGAAAAAACCGTGCATTGAGCTTAGTACGCTTTCATTTAGGGAGAAGAACAAAACAAGCTGTGCCAAAGACCCGTAGCAAAGTGTAACAAGGAACTTGATCAAAGAGTTTCTCATAAGGAGAGATTGTAGAAAGAAGAGGGGTCGGCATATGATTAAGAAGATAGACTGCTGTAGGAACAACATTACGCCAAAAGACGTAAAAGATGAGAAAAGGAGAAGACATCGAATTGTATCAAGCATGTGCCGATATTTTCTTTCTGCTCTACCATTTTTGACTGGAGTATCTGAACAAGAATATTAATGATAGTACCACATTCATTTAAGAAATGAATGTTAAGAAAAACTCCCCACCCAAATTAGAATGCAAAATTTTAATGGGGGTGGAAAATTAAGTTTGAATCATGGTATGAAAGGTGCGATAGATGCAGAAGAAATTAGTTTTGTGAGACATGAGATAAACTCAAAAGAATCAACTGTAATCATCAATAAAAGAGACATAGAACAAAGGCCTATTCTTAGTTGCTACTGGGGAGGGTCCCACACATCATTATGAACAAGAGCAAAAGGAGAGGTAGAAATAAAAAAAAACTTTTTTTAAAAGGTAAAGCAGATAATTTAGAGAGTTTACATCCACTGTACTCAGAAATGTCATTGAACGACACTTTACTCAAAACACCTGATTGAACTAAACTATTTAAATGGACACTAGACAAGTGAACTAACGATAAAATTAAGAACTCGACTCTAAAAAAAATGAAATACATGGTTGCTAAGGCAAAATCCAAAGGAATGCACAAGCTCTCCAATATGTATAAATCACTAAGGGTGTGCTTGATACTTGAGGAGAGAAGAGAAAATGAAAGGATTATTTCCTTCCCTTGTTTGGTTTGTAGTATGGAAAATTATTTTCTTCTCACTTTTCTTTCTATTTTTTTTTAATTCGAACAAGAAAAGACATCCATATTCCCTCCCATTTCTCTCTCATTTCTCCCTCCCTTCCTTTCCATTTCTTTTCCATGAGTATCAAACACACCCTAACCCTACACTTGATCCCAATTTGCCTTTTGGTCTTCCAATCCTGAACAACACAACTAGATGAAGAAAATAAAATATCCTATTCTGAGTTGGAAAGTTGACCAATAGATAATAGGTGAAGTGACAATTGTGGCACATATAAAACATAAGGGATAGATTAAGACAAAGATGAAGAAGGAAGAATAGATCCAACATAAACAACATTTGTACGAGACCCATTTGAAGTAAAATGGTAATAAGAGAAAGAGAAATACAATGAAGCTTTTCAATTTGATATTTGCCTTAGCAAAATCCTAGACTCATTTATTTCAATGTCTACTATATTTCTTCTTGTTATTTATGTACTTCCTGTTAGCAACCTTCCAATTGTCACGGTCACACGAGTGTGTGTTGAGTCCCATATTGGGTGTGTACTTGAAAGGTACTGAGAATATAAGTAGGTGCTGGGAACTCTAGATGAAACTAGTCCTTTGGAGTGTGGAACTAACCCATGACAAGTGGTATTAGAGTCAACCCGGGAGTGCTGCCATATGGCTACTGGGCATTGCAGCTGGGGTCCTATGTAGAGGTGTGGGTCCACCTGATGAGGGCCCTAGGGATTGAGCAGATGAGACTGTCAAAGGTTTGTATTTGAAAGTTAGCATTGTGGAAAAAAATTGACCTTCTGTACCCCTATTTAGACGTTCCTTGTAGATGCTAGGCTCCTGGTAAACTGGCATGTTGGTCGATATATTTAGATGATTAGCTTTCTTAGGTCTCTTTTAAATTATATTGTTGTATTCTCATTTTAGGAGAACTTTTAGTGGCTTAATGATGTAAAGAAGATTCAACAAGAATATCTTTGAATACACATTTCATTTATTTCATGCCTGTTCTGCGGCACGGCCAGGGGCAGAGGCACATGGTGCCCATAGGGGGCACGTGTCCCCCCTCAAATTTTAGAAACTACACTTTTACCTATAGTTTTTAAAATTTTTTTCAATATAGCCCCTAAAAAATTAGAAATTGCCCCCTCAAATTTATAAATATTCCATTTTTTTCTATAGTTTTAAGAAATGTTTTCAAATTTTTTCCTTTAAAATTTTATAAATGCCCCCTCAAATTATCAAATATTCTATTTTTACTTACAATCTGAAAGATCTTTTTTTAATTTTTACCCACTAAAACTTTATAAATGCTCCTTTAAATATTTATTTTGCTTTAAAGCCTAATCATATATGTAAATTTGTATACATTACATATATTTATGGAAGTCAAGTGTCCTATTGTTGATTATACTAAAAAATTGTTTTATTATGATCAACGAGCGCCCCACCCCCCCCGCCCCCCCAAAAAAAAACTCATGGGGCGCGAATGGATTTTCTGGCTCCGCCACTGGGCATGGCTAATGAACAATAAACGTATGCTGTTTTCATTTTGTTTCATTATCTATCTTTCTTTCTTTTCTTTTATTTTCTTTTTATTTAAATTATGTATATGAACAGCAAAGGAGGAGAAATAGAAGAGATAGAAGATAGGAGATGGGGGTGCTTTATATCTTCCAATTTCTAAGCCTTTGGTTCGTGTGTGTGTGTGTGTGTGTGAGAGAGAGAGAGAGAGAGAGCTTGGTTTATTTGGAATCCCCACTCCCATCCGACCTATCACTAAAGCTCGTTGGATCATCTCATATGGAATAGAGCTATCAAAATATGGCTCATACAAAACTTACCCTTTTTCATTCTTCACTAGATGCGTGCCACACACGATGCACGCGAGCCTTTTCTCAGATTTTTTTTCTTCATTTTCAGTTATATCTTACCATTTTTGCATCTCTCTTTTACTTCTCCTTTTTTAAAGTTTTTGCCAAGTGGCAACATTTGGCTTCTAGTCTCCTGTCAAAACATAACTTTTATACAAATTTTGTTGGTCAGATAAACTCTAGCGTTTGCTTTATTTAATAGAATAGATTATCCTATACGGGAGATATTCAAGCTTGGAGAGATTATACTTTGTCTTTTTGGTAAGGTTTTTATTTATGGTGATTTGTGTTTCAAACATATAGTTAGGTCACATTAGGTCTGATGAAGAAGGCGGACTCATTGCATAAGGATTCAGAGCTCAGAGTTTGATTCTTGGTGAAACAACACAGATGACATAAGCCAGCTATGGAATATGCACTTGCCATGTTGTGCACATTGGATTCCAGAGAGCTGATAAATAATGGCAAGATCATTGGCAAGATGAATGACACTTGCCATGCTCTCAAGTAGATTCCAGTTAGTTGATAAATAACAGCAAGACCAGTGGTAAGATTAATGGTACTTGTCATGCTTATAAGCAGATTCTAGAGAGGTCTCAAAAGTTAGCAAGATGTATGACAAGATCAAAGGCAAGAGCCTAGCGTATGGATCAAGTTGGCACGAGCCAACTTAAACATGGCACTTGCCACCTAGGAAAAAGTCACGGATCTTTTTAAACGAGATATATAGGAAGATTACTATAGATATGACTTTTGACTATATCTTTTCTATATGACTTAGGTATGTATCTAGACATATTAAAAGGAGAATAAAAGTCCATAGATAGAGAGATACCTATCAAGGAGATAGGTTTTGAAGAGAAATAAAAGACTAGAGACAAAAGATTTGGTGGTATCGACTCTCCATCTATTCTACAGAAAAAATACAGAACCGTCCACCATTGAAGAACATCGGAGAAGATTGTCTTGGTGGATTCAGAATGCGACAGATAATATCGTGGTGATTTGGTGTTAGGGACAGAAAGTATCGTGGTGATTCGGTGCTAGAGTCAAGCGGCTGGGGAACAGAAAATCGAATAATTGAGCAAGTTAACTTAAATCGAAATTTGTGATGATTCGAATGGCATCCGTGGAGTTCGATGTTTGGTTGTAACTTGTGTAAACTGTTCATTGATAGTGCTTGGCTCGCCTGGACTAAAGGAGTTGGTCTACATAGTTTTTTTCCTCATTGGGTTTACACTGCAAAAATCTTACGTCTCTTTTTTATTATGCTTTATGCTTTATTGCTTATGATTGGAATGCATGCATAATTGAGCGAAGAAATTTTTTTAGAGTTATTAGATATTCACCCACGGGTTTAACAAATCTAGGAAACTAGGTTATTTTTCATTCTTTGATATGAAGTCTGAACAATCATTTTGTCAGTGGGTGGGGTAGAATATTGCATGAAGGCTTATCTTTCTTTTTTCTTATTATGATGTAAATGATATGTTTTACATTGTATCATCGCATATAGATCAATGAGTTCAACTATCATATTCATCACCATAGGTCCATGCTTATACATGGGTCAAATCTGTGGGTGGCCTATGCTTTTTGTTTTTGTTTTTTTTTTTTTTTGTTGGGGGTGGGGCGGGGTTTGCTGGCATGGACACAATAAGATTATTTGCATTAGATAGATTAATAGGTTGGGGGAATATGCAATGATATATTACACATAAATTTCAGAAAGTACAAAATAAAACAAATTATAAGGATAGAAAACGAACTTAATGGAATCATAAACCAAAAAAAATTCTACTACGTGACTTTGTCTGAAAGGTCAATACAGGTGCTGTCGCACTATGCTACTACACTATTAAATAATTGTTGGTCTTTGTTTAACCAACACAATTGAAAGGTCCCAAACAATCTGATATTAATGGTTTTGAAACAGACTTTAAATTTATGATATTTGTTGTTAAGATGTTGGCGTGGAGGGTATATGAGTGTTATTAGAGAAAACAAACTTTATATAGAGAAAAAATGGAAGTCAAATGCATCAAAATCAAAATTCACTCGCTACAACTCAGAATCAGTTTGAAACTGGTCATAGAAACCAAGTTATGACCTGATTTGGATGAGTCACATGAGAGAATATGTGTTCCATGGTTAGCATATCACACATTCATACTGGTGTTACTTTGATCCTGATTTGACTTGACCAGAACAATGTGCAAAAGAATGGGTCATAATATTCTTAGAAATATGCTTTTACATGAGTAATTTAAAGAAATAGACTATATTTAGTGGATGTTTACTATGTTCCTGATCTCGTTTCATGTATTGAAACTTATGTTACCTGAACTCTTCTAAATATATAAAGTATCTGTGTCGGATACTCGACTCTAAACACTAGTTGGACATGCATTTAACAAGGATGTATGCTATAAAACTAGGCATTGGATTTTCATTTTATGTATAAAATATTATATTTTAGCTTGTAAATGTCATTTTACCTTAAAAAAACAAAAGAAGTATTTAAAAAATATGAAATCTAGCTGTGTCCCAGTGTCCTTGGACATGAGAATTAGATAAATCTGACACTTGAACATGTACCCACACCCAACACCCGTACCCGAGTCTAGGTAACATAGATTGAAACGATCCACAGTCAAGGTAACATAGGGCTTGACAAAGTCAATTGAGCCATAGCCTATAATTCAAACACTTAATAGTGAGCTATTTGTATTTGTGCAATGGTGCTTAATATTTGATGAATAACAATTTGAGTAGGACGTGTTACTGATTCCTGTGTGCTCAGGTGGGAGGCATAGATACAAATGCTACATATGTTATTTTTGTGTATTTTTAGTAGTAGCCTTTGTTGTCTCTCTTTTACGTTTATGGACAAAGTTGGGTGTGAACCATTTTATATGTCTGTTCCATTCCCCTCCCCTACCCCCATCATTGATTGTCTTGCACTAGGTTTTTCATACTATTTCCACCAACTAACATTTTTTTATTCGTCTTTAGTTGTTGAAAATGCCAGAGGTTCAATTAGGTGCTCACACTATAAGATCCCATGGAACTCAAGTGGCAAGGATCCATATGCACGATTGGCTAATTCTCCTGCTGCTTGTGGTGATAGAAGCCATTTTGAATGTTATAGAACCATTTCATCGATTTGTGGGAGAGGATATGATGACAGACCTGAAGTACCCACTGAAAGGCAATACTGTCCCCTTTTGGGCCGTTCCGGTATGTGTACTTTAAGAGATATTATACGTGGAAAACTTTGGTCTGTTAGTTCAGGATATTCACTTCTATGACAAACTTAAAATAATGCATGGATTTCTTCCTGTCTTGTAACAGGTACTTGGAATATTGTTGCCTTTCGTAATCATTCTTGTCTATTACTTCATTAGGAGGGATGTTTATGATTTCCATCATGCCATATTGGGTAGAGTTCTTCCCTTTAAAGATTTTTGTTCTGCTGGTCTTAGCTTTTTGCAAGCCATTGTCATGCATCGATGTATGTTGATATTATATCCATACTTAGGCCTGCTGTTCTCTGTGCTTATAACTGGAGTTATAACTGATGCAATCAAAGATGCTGTTGGTCGTCCTCGTCCAGACTTCTTTTGGCGTTGCTTCCCTGATGGCAAGGGGGTGAGACCTCATCAACTACTTTATTTTCTTATTATGCTCTGTTACCTCAGATTTATACAATTAGCTCTTATTCTTGTAGATTAGTAAATACTATTGATGGATGGTATGTTCAGGTTTTTGATAATGTCACAAGCAATGTTATGTGTACTGGACAGAAAAGTGTCATCAAGGAAGGACACAAAAGTTTCCCGAGTGGGCATACATCTTGTAAGCAGCAAATTTACATAAAACAGAGTAAATATTATATGTAGCTTGTTGCTGATTTTGAACCACTGTTCCTTTTTAAGCATAATTTCTTTAGTTGTATGTATATTGGAGCTTTTTAAATTATATGTATAGTAACCCATTAGCTTGACTGATATATAGTCACCTTAAATGTTGTTGTCATCAACTATATGCTTTCTTTATCAATTGCTTTCCTTTTCTATGTAGTTTGCTAATGACATAGTCTTAATTGACGAAACCAGATTATGAGTGGACTAAGTCAGAATTATGGAGAGATGCCTAAGAATCTAAGGATTTAGGTCTAGTAGGACTAATCAGAATATATGGAGTGTATTTAGCAAAATTAGAAGTATGAATGAATATAGAGTGAAATTTGATGGCCAAGAGATACATGAGTGTGACTATTTATGAGATCTTTGATTGGTTATCCATAAGGAAAGAGAGATTGGGGAGGATAGGGCCAACAAACTTGGAATTGGCAAGGGGTGAGACCTCATCTAGTGCTTTAGTTTTCTTATTATGTTCTGTTACCTCAGATTTATACAATTAGCTCTTCTTCTAATAGATTAGTTAATACTATTGGTGCGTGGCATGTTTAGGAATTTGATAATGTCACAAGGAATGTTGTGTACCAGACAGAAAAGTGTCATCAAGGACACAAAAGTTTCCTGAGTGGGCATACGTCTTGTAAACAGCAAATTTACACAACTCTGAAGAAATATTTTGTATGTGGCTTGTTGCTGATTTTGCTATACTGTTCCGTTATAAGCATAATTGCTTTAGTTGTATTTATATTTGAGTTCACTTGATTATGTGTATACTAACCTTTAGCTCAAATGATATATAGTCACCTTAAAAGTTATTGTCATCATCCGTAAGCTTTCTCAATCAGTTTCTTTCCTTTTCTATTTAGTTTGCTGTTGGCATAATTTAGTTGAGAAACTAGAGTAGTAGGAGTGGACTCGTAAGTTAGAATTATGGAGAGATGCATAAGAATCTAAGGATTTAGGTTAAGTAGGACTACGTCATAATACACAGAGTGTTATTTTTGCAAAATTAGAAGTATGAGAGTGAAACTCGATGGCCAAGAGATACCTAAGTTGGCTATTTCGGACATCTTTGATTGGTTATCCGTAAGGAAAGAGAGATTGGGGAGGAATGGGCGAACAAACTTGGAATGGGTTGGATGAAATGAAAAAGCTTCTTGGAGTACTTTGTCATTTTAGAATTGTTGCGAAGTTACAAGAGAAAGTTTTACAGGTGGCTATAACGCCAACTATGTTGTATGGTAAAGTATATCGGCAATAAAGAAACATGTTCCAAAAATGAGTGCAAGTGAAAGGAGCATGTTGATATGGACTATATTTCAAGAAAAGAAAAAACGAAAAAAGAAAAAGAAAGAAACAATCCATTCATATGGAGTCAGAAGTGGCACCGATTAAAGATAGGATGAGGGAAAGTCATTTGAGATGGTCTGGCCATGTGCGGTGTGACAAGTAATGCATCATTAAGAAAGATTCATTTGATCCAAGTTGTAGGTGCCAAGAGGACAAGAGGAAGGCCGAGGATGGCATAGATTGAAGCAGTGAAAAAGGGCATGATTGCTTTGAGTTAATTGAGAATATGACTTTGATAAAGCCTTATGCCACATGGACTCAATTATCAGTGTCGGGTATGTTTCTAAGTATTGAATTCATCTAATTTTTATGTCCGAGCACATTAGGACACAACTAGATTTCATAATTCTTATATATATATATATATATTAGTTTTCCAAGATAAAATGGTATTTACAAACTAAAATAGAGCGTTTTATATATCAAGTGACTGTGTTATGGATAGTTTTATAGTAAACTCAATTACTTATACACATTTGTGGATGCACGTCCCACTAGCTATATTGGACACTTACCAATACACTCATCCAAGTGTCGAGCATCCGAAATGGATATTTTACAAATTTAGAAAAGTCCACGTAATATAGTTAGAGCCAATTGGAGAAAATGAATCTACATAGCCAACCTCCAAGAAAGTTTCTTATGTGGCAAGCTATTCTCATAATAACTTCCTTGGGACATAAGAATATAATTGGCAAACAGCAGTAAATGTGGAAGGCTCATAGTTTAGTGAACTTCTGATTCAGTTCTCTTCGAAAATGAATCAATCCCATTTGAGGAGACTAAACTGGGAAGGATAAGTTCTCTTTCTGTGTTAATATTCACCTAAGAAGCATGGACACACCGATTAGGGTGCTGTATGTGTGTCGGACACACCACAGACATGGATTCTTCTCGGACATGCCAAAATACGTGTCGGACACGCCACCTAGCGTGTCCAGTTTTTTTAATAATTGTTTAAGTACTGGACAAGTCTAGGACACAGTTGGGACACGTTTAGGACACGGCAGGGGTTAAAGTGTAATTATAAACATATTTTGTAATTTTTCAAATCAATTTATTTCAATCGTTGGAAGCTTGAATGGAGCCTAAGCTGCTGGAAAAAGAGGGAAAAGGAGAAGAGAGGGGAAAAGAGAGACGCATCACACCACTGCATCCTCGCATGGTAAGCTCTTCTTTTTCTTCTTCTTCTTCGTTGGTGCGACTGTGTTCACTGTTGCTCTTCTTCTTATTTTTTTTTCTTTTTCTACTTACGGACTGCTGCTCCTCCTCTTCTGCTTCTTCAAACACAGTTATTCTTCTTCTTCTTCTTCTTCTTCTTCTTCTTCTTTTTTTTTTTCTACCTACGAACTGCTGCTCCCTATGGACTTCTGATCTGCCCATAATTTCTATTCTTTTTCCTTTTTTTTTTCCTTCTTCTTCTTCACTGAACCTCTGCCCAAAATTTTGTTCTTGTTCTTGTTCTTGTTCTTTTTTTGTTTTTTGATTTTATTTTCTCTTCTTCTTCACTCCCAGACTCTGCTGCTGCTCCTCCTTTTCTTCTTCTTCTCTGCTATTATTTTCTCTTCTTTTTCTTTTTGTCCTCTGATTTTATTTTCTTTTTCTGCTCTTCTTCACTGCTTCTGCTGCTGTTTGTTTTCATTGCTACTTTTATTTTATGTTCAATGTGCATACTACCCTGCAAAATAAGACTAGATAAATTGTGATATTATAAAATTTTACATTGAGTATTTTAAATTGTTGATTTGTTGTCTTATAAAAGTAAACTTGTATGGTCTTTTATCTTGTTGATTTGCTTGATGGTTGATGAATTGATGACCTATTGTCTATTCTATTGGGCATTGACTACTAGAATATAAATGCTTTTCATATATGTCGTATAATAGGTTATGGCTTATGAATTATGATTGATGAGATAGTTTTCTTTTACTTTTGTACATGGAATGAGTTTTTTTAAAAATATTTTTGTTGGTATTTTGATGTTATATTTATATAGAGGGAAAATAAAAATATAAAAAATAATAGTAGTTTTTTGCCGTGTCCCCGCCGTATCTGTGTCCTTCATTTTTCAAAATTGTCGTGTCCCATGTTCGTGTTCGTGTCCGTATCCGTATCGGTGCTTCTTAGATATTCACCCTTTGCTGTCATAACTCATAAGGCAGAAAGTTGGTTCTGCCAAATATGATTTTCTTCATGCATGTTGGTTTTTTTCCCCCTTTCTTTCTTTCTTCTTGTGTGCATGCATTTGGTATGCAGAAATAATGGATGTCACTGTGTGTGCATTTTTCATAATTATTTTTCCATTTGTAGTTGTTCTTTATGTTCCTTGTACATGAAAACACAAGCTTATTGGAATTTGTGTTATTCATATGTAGGGTCTTTTGCTGGTTTGGGTTTTCTCTCATGGTACTTGTCAGGGAAAATACGAGCATTTGATCGTAGGGGCCATGTTGCAAAGCTTTGTATCATTTTTCTGCCCTTACTTGTTGCAGCTCTAGTGGGAATTTCCCGAGTGGATGACTACTGGCATCATTGGCAAGATGTATTTGCTGGAGGTGTTCTAGGTCTGTGATTTGTGAAAAGAATCTTCCATTAGTTGTTTAAATTGCTTGCTTATCATTTTTTTTTTCTCTTTGTGCAGGATTGACTGTTGCATCATTTTGTTACTTGCAATTCTTTCCACCCCCATATGACACAGATGGTATTTCCTTACTGTTCCATAATTGTTATTTTCAATTGCATGATGTCTTTACCACCATAGGCTGTAATACAACTATATGGGAATTGACATCCAGATGCATGGTCAATAGAAATTCCATGCATTTGACAAATTAAGGGGGGAGAAAAGGATATGATTGCATTTTTTATCTATTGGATATTTGAGTCAATACTTGAACTAGAAATTTTTCTTGTACCGGTTCATTTGCTAATTTGAATTGGTATTTCCTGTTAATAACAGAGAACTCATTGCTTGAGAGTGTCTCCTAAAATATTGGTTCTACCCTTCTGAAATTTTAAATAGGGTTTGACTTCTGGTGTAAAATTGCTGGAGAAGGGAGCAGTTTTATTACCATCTAAGTGATGTATTTAGGCTAGGTTCTAGATAATGTTCATTAGTCAGGAGAGTGCAGTTTTATAATTTGAGATTATCTTGCAGCTTGCTCTATGCTTCCTTATTGAGTGAGAACTGGTTTGTGAAGGATAGTCAACCAGTTGTTATGTTTCGGAATTTTAGAAAAAAGAAAAAAAAATGAATGACAGCATTTGCAGCTTTTGAGGAAGGATGGGGTTTAAACTTATATTTTCATCTCCACTTTCTACCTGAAGTGCTTAGATCTATGGATATAAAGGGTGAACTTTTGTACAGTTACGTAAGTTATGTGGCACCTTAAGCTGTTATTGGAGCTATGTTGTACAAAGCAATCAGTAATATGCTAAATTACAACAAAAGACATGGCAGAAGATTGTTTGTAACATAGTTGGTCCCTTTTAAACAAACAGTATATGCACTTTGGTGTGACACCATTTTTTTTTTTCTCATAGTTTTGCTTTCACAGTTCACTTGATGATAAACATGAACCTATCATAAATCTTTGATTGGATAAATCTTGGATTGGCCAGGAATTTGGCCGAGCAATATCATTTTTAACTTGTTTGTAATCTAACAGTCTTTCCCTATTCACTTTTCCTTTGCTCCTCTTGTTCTTTGTTGATTTTGTTTGATGGTTTATGCGATACCAGAAACTGTTCCTTGAATTATAAACTGTCCTTATATTTTTACTTCTAATTCTAGAGAAGGGGAGTAAGAAAATGTTTGCCTATCTTTAGTGGTTCTTAAAAGTCCTTGTTTTTAGTTTTATCTCTATTTGAATGAGGTTCAGATTGTAATCTTCGATTACTTAAATTTGTTCTCTGTCTCTCTCTCAACAGTTTCGTATCTGCATTTCTGTTTCAGTATTTGATTGTTGTCGACGGATTATTATTCTCAGTGAAAGGATGAAGCAATTTTGGATACCTAAATGTATTCTCGTTTGTTAAAGCTTCTGTTTAAGAAGTATGAACACTTCTAAGAAAATGTCATGTCCTTGTCGGACACTTCCCAACATTTGCTGGACACATTTCCAAACATGTTTTATTAATTACATATAAAACTATTTAAATTATATAGTTTTGTCATGTTCCTGCCTTGTTGTGTCCTGCATTTTTTGAAAATCACTATGTCGGTGTGTTCATGTCTTTGCTTCTTAGACATTTACCCTCCAAGGCTCCACTCATTTAGCCTATGACTGGGTTGCTCCATTTTTTTTTTTTTTTTTTTATTCGTTTGTGTGTTTAAGAAAAGTTTTTTTTTTTTTGTTTTGTTGGGGTGTGTGTCTTGAACTCTTAGGTCATGGCTGCATTTTGTTATGCAGTGTCTTAGTTTATTGTAAATCATCTAATATTCTGCTGACCAAGACTTGGTTATTGCTCCTCCCATTTGGAGTTACTATTTTATTAGGTCAGATATACTTCCACTGTTTCAGCCGTTTGGCACTTTTTATTGGTATCATCTTTTGTCAGAATGTCCATCTTGTCTGCATAGCACTGCTGTATCTAATGATTGCCTAATGGTTCCATCTTCCAGCTCAATCACGATGCTGCTTGTGTTGTATCGATGTATATTTAGAATCCTGAATATGACCTTTCCGGGGGCCTCTTTAAAGTGGAAAATTGCCACACATTTTGTAGCATCAATTTCATATTTATTGAAGTGTTGAAATTGAAGGTAAATAGAAAAAAGAAAGAAGGGTGCTCATTGTTTGTATCTTCTTGATGATACGGCAGAAAGTTAGCTCATCCTTGGGTGATGGACACATCCCGTGTTATTTATACCAATTAAAATTGTAAGAGTTGAATATAAAGGATCTCGTTTTTAGACATAGCTTCTTGTTCCTTTTGATAGCATTCATTCTTCACAAACATGCAGGTTTTTCTGCCATTGTTGGAATTCTAATGAAGGTTTTTCATAGTTCACCTTTTTTTTAATAGCCGGAAGACAGTTCTGTTACTGTAGTCTTTTATTTCATCCCTCGTCTTAGACTATAAGTGGCATCTGCATCAGTAGTCTGTTAATTCGCACCTCATAAATAGTTCCTTTCATCTTCATTTCGGATGCAGGTTGGGGTCCACATGCATATTTTCAAATGTTGGCAGAGTCCCAAAATGGAACTCAGTCCGTGTCCAACAGCGGCAACTGTTTCAACCTACGTCCAACAGAACTCGGGAATGTGAATAGCCAGTCTCAACAAGGCATGGCAACATCAGAAATCAATACAAGGGACACGAGCCCCATCCTAGATGAGATGGAACGTGGGCGAAGATACTGACTTCAGGTTCGTCATTTTATAGAACAGATAGATATATAATCACCAGATGCGCATACGCTATAAAGATCAGTTGAAGAGTGTGCTCATGGAAATGAGCAGGTCCGTCTGTACCTTGGAACTTCTTACGTGGCCAATATGAACAGTGGTGCATTTACATAGGTATATTTGTTCATTAGAGGATTTTTCAATTGCATTGGCTTTTTACCCCATGGTAGGTGCAGTTTTGAAGCTTGAGATGGTTTAGAGAACGACGAGCGCCCCCTTTGTATTGAAATCATTTTAATACATTCTGCTGTGGAAAAATTGAGCATCCGGTATACTGAATGTTTACAGTACGTTGTATGCATAACACTTATTTTGCCAGTATATATACAGCTTTAGTGTGTAAGGCCGTGTTTGTTTTGTGGGATATGATGAATGGAGAATGAATCTCTGAGACAGTTAATCCCAAGAGGGCAATTTTTTTTAATCTGATTTCCATTTCTCCGAATTGTTATTCGACCTGCTCTTAGGATTATTTAAAACTTGTGTATATGGGACCCTCTTCGGATTACTTGTTCCCACCTTTTATTTGTGCAACCAAATGCTGAAAAATCTGAACACAGAATTAATAGTATAATCTCGAAAAATAAGTGTGGCCCTTGTGTAAAATGCGAATCCAAATGATCACAAAAATGAGGTCATTCGTTCAAACGCCATGTTGCAAGTAACACCCTTATCTGTAGAATGTAATAATAGTTGTCACAAAATGTGGTTAAATTGTAGTAACAACAGGTAATATGTTTTCACAGTTATGGCAACTACGGTTTATAGTGATTAATTTTTATTTTTTTTTATTCTGGGGCCGATTTTGCAAACTGATGCCCTGAAAACCCCTCACGATAAAGGAGAATATTCCCTCTACATTCCTAATATCGCTCAACTAATTTGGGGAGGGGCTAACTAAGGCATAATTTGTACTTTTTCATTGGCGGACTGATGTAACGACATAAATCAGAATTTCCTGTCTCTATCATATGCTATATCCTTTCGTTGCTAATTACCTGCTTCTTATGATTGTTGTGAAATGTGAAGCCACAGGAAAAGCACTCCGTCATGATTTGTAGATTTTGGTAGTCAATAATATCAGTCCATCCTTGAGAGTATGTTCTCTTCTTTTCTTTTGTTTTCTTGACACCCAAACGGATATATAATTTCAACTTCTTAATAAAACAATAATTTGACATGATCTTCTTTGGTGGCTGGGATAACCTTCACAAGGAAATCACATCCATACCCCTAATGTAGAAAACGTCAACTTAACAGAGGAAAAGAGAGAGCCGGTGGCAGGCAGTGGCCGTCTTGGCCGAACCCCTCTTTCTTTTTTGTTCTCTCTCGATATCTATTTATCTATTTCACTAGGTTTGGTGATAGGTTTGGTGATAGTTACCAAAATATGAAGCGAAAATTGAAATGTCAAGAGAAACGAAAGTGGAAAATATAGTCAAAAAATATAGGAAGAAACCGAAACCTAAACGATTGAGAAAGTCATCATATATATATATATATATATAAGTTGTGTTTGTAAGATATATATATATATATATATATAAGATTAATTTTGTAAGATAAATAAGACATATATTTAATATCAGATTGTCATGATTTTTTCTAAACTTAATATCTAAAAATGTGATTATAATTAAATAAAATACCATATATGTCAATATATATTTATATTTTAAAGATAAGATACAATTGTATAATTAATTATTGTGAATTTTAAATTAACTATTTATGATTTGAACAATTCTTACTCTCGTGCATTGCACGGGTTGACACTTAGTTAGTTATCATATTAGGAAACTTTTGCAAGACTCAAAAAAGACCTTTAAAAAACTTAATGGAAACTTTTGAGAAACTTAGAAAAAAACTTTTAGAAAACTTAGAGAAAACCTACGTAAATAATTTCATAGATACTTGGTTAGAACTTGAGGGAAAAAAATTTAAAAATTAAGATTTCAAGTTTTCGAAGTGTTCTCTTTAAGTTTCCCAAGGGTTTTCGTAAAGTATCTCAAGAGTTTTTCAAAAATTTTCTAAGAGTTTCTGGAATGTTTTCTCAGCATTTTTGGAACTTTTTTTAAAAATTTACAAACGAGTTTCGTATCGATATCAAAAATGCATTTTTGAGAAAACGTGTTTTTTTCTTCAAAATGAGTTTTTCAATAACTATAGATAGAGTAAATTTAAACTAGAAAAAGAGTATTTATGATATTTTACTTGGTCAATCTATTACCACTGTAACCCCTTGGGGCTTGTTTGATTCGTGAGATAAGCAAGAAAGAGGGAATAAATTATCTGGATGGAATTTCACCTCCTGTGTACATGGGACTAATTGATTCATTGTGGACAGTGGGACACCAGATCCCAAGCTAGAGGCTTTGGTGGGATCAATATAATTTTACATAACTACCCCTCCTATGTTATATAAGTTTACAAAAATACCTCTTGTACGTGTATACTTCAATATATATAATGTTAATATTAACATAATAGACTATGTCAATATTTTATATACTTACGTTTTATGTTAATATACTAGTATAAATATAAATATAACATGGCGTTTGCACTTTACCTCACATAACAAGGGATCTTAGTATAAGTTTTTAAAGCGCACGGCGTATATCTATTTTTCAAATAAACCATAAGTGATAAGTGAAATTGTCCATAAAAGATAAAAGATAACTTTGAATTAGTCTAACGACAATGGCCCTGGGTGCAATGGTAAGATTGCTATGTTACAGCGTGTGTGTCGGAGGTTCCCAACAAGAAAACAGTCAATTCGCACGCGGTGTGAGATTGCATATGTATAACCCTCCCCACGAACTTGAAATGGGTTGCCCTTCTTAGTCTAAAGGCACAGATTAGCAATAAATCTTCTAGTGTCGGCAGATAAACATGCCCATCCTTTTCATCCGGGGCATTCCCGCCAATCAATTTCATCTACTTGCAGAAAATAGCAATCTTCAAGTAGAAGCAGCACCACTATTTTTCATTTTTTATTTTTTGTTTTTGTAACCTCCAAGGAGCTTACTATAATTTAGCCAAGTTTGCAGCCAAGCCTCTAATCTTTTCCTTCGATTCGGTCACACTTTTATATCTCTCTAATTGTCATAATTCGAGCAACTAGCATGTTGATGTCCCTCTCATTCGGAATGAGCTTCCCTCCAGACCTTAATATTCAGATTCTTTATTTCACTACGTTACATATCAGTCAATCAGATGTAACAGATAATATTATTTTATTTAAACTAACATTCTCATTTTGTTAGTTTTTTTTAACGTTAAGTAAAATCATGAATTTAAATAAAATACTATCATCTGTTAAATTTTATCGACTAACACATGACATAGTGAAATAAAAAATTTATAAAATTCTAAATATTAAGTTCTGAAGGGGAGTCGAACCCTATCATTGAGTTCCAGATCCTGTGTGTTTTTATGCTTTGGGTTGTTAGGTGCTGCTGTATGGAGGGTACTGCTGCTTCACTTTGTTTCGTCTTTTACCTTTTTGTCTGCGATACTCACTTTGATACTTTAATTAGTTGCCTCTAGCCTTTTAATATTGAAAAATACTATTCTTTCAAAAATTTTGTACAAAATATTACAACTGAATGATGTGTCAAAAACAATGTTGTAACAAAAGGGCATTTTAGCGAGTTCTTTGTCTTAAAGTAGTAAACACACAGCTTAGTCATATAATTTAGTATACGGTGGCAGATTCATGATTTGTGTTAATGGGGACCTAAGGCAAAATATTTTTAAATTTTGCAAGGATCAAAATAAAATTTCTTGAATTATGGGAGGACCAATGCACTATATTTAATCGTAAATACCCAAATCTATAGGAAGTATAAACAATTGTTGGAGTTTTTTTTTTTTTTTCCATGGGGGGAGAGGAGGAGGGTGTGGCCCCCATTGGGTTCTCAATTTTTGTGCAATTTTTTTTTGTGAAGTAATGTTATACAAATAGAAATTTTTGTATAAAATTTTTATACAAAATGATTTGTTTGTTTGTAGTACTTTCATTTTTTATTTCAAACCAAAACAATCACCATTTTTGCTCGTAATTTCAAAAAAGATAATGCAGTACAACAAAGAATTCATACATAATCTATCAACAAAATGATATTGTTTTAAACCTTTCACTTTAAAATAATATATTCATTATTATGGCACTTAATTGCAAAAATGTCAGTACCAAATTGTTGTGGTAGTATTTTCTGTACTAATTTATGGAAGAAATAACATTTTTCATTTTAAAGTAACACCACCACGTCATTATAGTGGAGTTCTCTTTAATCTGTATGAAACTAAAGTAAGAATTTTCCTTTTCTATAAGCAACTCATTAGCCTTCAGGCTTCAGCATTCTTCAAATCTTGGTATGGTTTGTATCTCACAGACTTTATCTGTTTTCTTTTACTCTAACGAATGATGGATCGATGATGTTGATCAAAATAACCAAATAAATAAGTAGACTCTGTAGAATCCAGCTTCGTTTGTTTTTTTTTTTTTTAACTAATCGATGTTCGGACTAACTTATGCACATCTTGACTAATTAAGTAATCTGTACAGTCATTCGTTTTACACAAATTGAATAATTATCGAAACAAAAATTTTGAAAGTAATCCCAAAAAATTAATAGCATCCGAAAAGTTTTGACTCCATGTTTGTTGCGTCCTAGAGCTTCAGTGTTGATTTGATAATCATTCCACGCAAAAGACGATCCAAACCCATTCTTCATATATTGAATCCTTGCTTGGTTAGCTTGGCGATATTGACCCCATTTTGAACATAACTTGGCTTGTCTTATATAGTTATATGTCTACGTCTTCCTCAAATTCACAAGTTGTCCATTTATACTCAATAGGACCAAGTCAATACATGCATACTATATTTAATGCTGGTTTTTGTAATTGTGCGCTCTCTCTCTCTCTCTCTCTCTCTCTCTCTCTCTCTCACAAACTAGGTTAAGAGCAATCCAATGGTCAAACCGCATCAGTGAGTTCCGACATATTATCATCTTATATATAAGGGCCCTCTTATGTCCTCCAATACACAAGCCTAGTTGCGCTCTCTCTCTCTCTCTCTCTCTCCCTCTCTCAACTAGGTTAAGAGCAATCCACTGGTCAAACCGCATCAGTGAGTTCCAACATATTATCATCTTATATATAAAGGCCCTCTTATGTCCTCCAATACACAAGCCTAGTTGCCCTCTCTCTCTCTCTCTCTCTCTCTCTCTCTCTCTCTCTCTCTCTCTCTCTGTGACAGAAAAATGGACATTGTTCCTGATACATATTTTGAAAGCTTTAAGAGGTACTGGAGGAGAAGGAGATACCAAAGACTTGATGATGCAGCTCATAACAGAAAGAAGCTAAGGGTTACGAGGCTTGGCACTAAAACTCGCCGGGTTTGGAAGATAAGACTGGTCACAAAACAGCGATTTACGGTTGTTTCGCCTATAAAGCTTATGGCAAAGTTTCATGATGCTTATGTTGATATGATGATTCGTTTGGTGGGTGACAAGAATGGCCTTTTCGGAGGAAAAAGAATTCCGAGAGGCCGGCCTGTTCCGATGGTCTCTTCTAATGACGAAATTGTTGATGGCCGGTTGGTTTCGGAGATATATAAGCGGCTGGTGTCTTCTCGTGAATTATCGGCCATATTAGTTTGAAATTTTTTTTCTCTCTCATTTTCTTTTTCATCAACTTATTTTTTCACACATTTTGAAAGTTGTTTGAAGTCGCATTGATCTTCTCTTAACTATAGAGTGATGAAAAATTATCTAGTATGTTGAGAATTGTAAAATCTTGTGTCCATAGTACCTGTCAGGCGAAATAATATGAAAATTTTATTTTACCCTAAAGTCAAGTAATGTGATCAATCCCTCTAATCAACTTTCGTGTTTATAGTATTGAGTTGAGAATATCTTCACCTTTGATTTGATATCCAATGGACTCAAAACCATTGAGTGTTGCCTTCCCCTTCAAAATTTTGGACTGTGTTGGGGAGCAAGTCCCTTTAGATCTTAATATTCAAAATTTTTGACTTCTTAATAAAAAAATCAGAATTTTTCAAACTTTTTATTTCACTATTGTACATGTTAGTAATTATATTCAATGGATAAGATTATTATCTAATTTAAACTCATGATCTTATTTTATTAGTTTTATTTAATGTTAATTAAGATCGTGAATTTAAATGAAATAAAAACAACAATTAAATATGATTAACTAACACTTAATATGATGAGATAAGTCTAAAAATTTTATATATTAAAATATAGAGGGGAGTCAAACCTATCTTGGCTGCCATAACCGTCGTTACTCGTTACTATCATTTTGCTCATGAGTTTAAAAATCAAATCACACAAGATTCCTCACCTTTTCTTTCAATTTCTTTTACTCATACCAATTCTACCAGACCTATCCTATTGAAGCTCTGATTCTCTTAAATCTACCTCATTTCCAGATCCAGAGTGGGATTGATCATGTGCTCCTCAAATGTAGAGTCTCGTGATTAATTTGGTATAATTTACTCAAATGGTGGGCCATCTCTTGGGTCTGTCCTCCATCATTCAAGATTTATTGCAACTGGTAGACTTGATCAAAAACAGAAAAACATGAAAAAAATCATACGAGAAGCTACTATATGGATTATCTGATTGACAAAAAATGATGCAATATTTAATAATAAGTTATCCTCTACTCTGAGAAGAAGCTGCTTGACAAAGCAACATGTGCTGTAGATTCAAGTTAAAACAAAGGTGGATAGCTGCAATCGTTTTTTCACTGTAAAATCCCTTCATCTTCCCTCTTAATATATTCCCCCTCTAAGTTAATTGTACTGGTTGATATCTGATCAACCCCCTTTTTCTTTTCTTTTTGCCCTCCTTGTAAAGCTTGTAGAGATTCAATCTGTACCTCTTCTTATGCAATATATTCTTTTTGACTTTGAAAATTAAAAAAAAAAAACTACCTCATTTTCTGAAGATCTATCCTATATGCATGGCTTCAAGTACAGATTTTTCTCTCCCTCTCTCTCTCTCTAGAGTCTAGACTCTAGTTGAGTTTGTATGAGTCTTCACTCTTGAATATAATAATGGCATCTTGTGTTCGGTGTTCTTGGGTTCCACGATGGCCCAATCTCACTCCCTTCTCTCTGTTTCTAATTGGGTGCTCGGGTCATGAAGAGACAAAGAGAACAAGACAGCAGCAAGAGAAACTAGGAATAAACAAGTTAGCTAAGAGCATAATACCTTGGCTTTACTAACTTTTTGGCACCCTATTTGGAACAACCTATCAATCGATGGGATGAATACAAGTGGAACCATTGTGAATTTTGAATACACGATAATGCGGCATTAAAAAATAGTAAACTGGTCTTTTCTAAATTTTTTCTCTAATGAAAAGAAAGTTTTATTGAGTGCTCTGAAGACACCACGTGTTCTTGTTTGTCTTCTCACTATGTAAAAGATAAATCAAGCTATGTAAAAGGTAAATCAAGGATGACGTGATGCTTTTGTAAAAAATAATTTTTTTTCTTCCAAACATTAGAAACTCATCAAATTATTAAATTTATATTATCAAATTATAATGGGAGTATTAGAGAATTCATAATATAATCAAGATAGTAGCGGAGCGGAATGACCTACACCTCACTTCGTCCTAAACCCATTTAAGGTTTTATTTTGTCTCCATACCTCACCTTACTCCTTTTATTCACATCACAAACTCTTACCATTATGGTGGAGGTAAAGTGGTTTTAAATTTTTCTGAAGAATTATTCTTTGAAGGTAGTTGATTTCACGCCGGTTAATTTGTAAATAAATGCAAGCGCACGCATATAGAAAAGAGAGAAAATAGAAAAAGAAAAAAAAGAAAAAAAAAAGAAGACTACATTGGGGTTGAGCTCATTTAGTCATTCATGAGCCAACCAGTTTTATGTCTGATCATTCACTTAATAAATTGTCCTCTAAAAGTTTTTATTTTTTTAAAAAATTTGCATAAAAAATCTTATTAGAATGATGTGGTAATGATATATTTGTAATTAAGAACTATCATAATAAATATTTTATTTTTAAGTAAAAAGCTTTAATTCAACCGTATGATCATTCTGTGTAAATTTTCTAGCCATATAGCATAGATAGGGATGTAGATTTGGCTTGAGGCCCATGGATCGCCCAAGCCCGGCTTAAACCCACTGAGCCAAAACCTGTCCCGAGCCTGACTTGGGCCTAGCCCGGCTCAAGCCTGACCCCCTGTGGGTAGGCCTAGGCTTTACCCTTTGTATCCAAAGCCTGGCCCGCCCAAAAAGCCCGATCCTGAGCCTGCCCAAAATCCCATCCCAAATTATAAATTTATAAGCAATAGTATATTTTTATATAATTAATAGTTTATATAGATTTACATTAATCAATACTTTATAAATTTAGTCGTTTAATCATTTATATATTTTTCTATAATCTTTATAAGTTTGACTTAGTCTCTGACTTAGTTGAATCATTATCGATTATCCATTACTAATTAAAAGTGTATGTCTTATATATTCAATAGTTTATATAAATTTACATTAATCAATACTTTATAAGTTTAATTATTTATATTTTTTTGTATGATTTTCATAAGTTGACTAATTCTCTAATTTAGTTTTAACCATTAATGATTGCTACTTATTAATTACTAATTTATAAACTAATTATTAATTTAAAAAACTAAAGTTAAAAAAAATGATTAAATTCACCCAAAAGCCCAAGCCCAAGGCCAAGCCCAAGGCTCAAACCCAAGCTAGCCCTTAGGGCCATGGGCTTGGGCCTAGCATTCTCAATTTTAGCCTAGCCTAGCCTAGCCTAGCCCTAGCCCAAGCCCAAAATTTAGTAGGAGTCTGCAAAGCTCGATTCGAGCTCGATGGGCCACTGCCCGGGTTGGGGCAAGCCGGCCCAATTGACATGCCGCATAGGCCATTCTCATCTTCATCTGCTTATTTAATTATCTTTTTTTTTTCGTTTTATTAATTTTTCTATCAAAATTTAATTTCTTTTACCTATTTATGGACAAGAAACTTTTCCAATGTTGATGTGATGATTCGTCTGGTGGGTGACAAAAACGGCCTTTTCGGAGGAAAAAGAATTCCGAAAGGCCGGCCTGTTCCGATGGTTTCTACTAATGCCGAAATTGTTGATGGCCGGTTAGTTTCAGAGATCATAGGCGGTTGGTGTCTCTTCATGAATTATCAGCCTTCTTAATGTTAGAATTTTCTCTCATTTTTCTTTTTCATCAACTTGTTTCTTGAGACATTTGAAAGTTGTGTGAAGTTCTATTTAACTTGTTTTCTCTATGAAGCGGTGAAAACTGATTTAGTATATTGAGAATTGTAAAATCCTGTGTCGAAATAATACGAAATTTTCATTTACCCAAAGCCAAAAATAAGTAATGTGAAATAGCTATAGTCAACTTTCAGGTTTCTAGTAGTGAAATGAGAATATATTCATTCACCTTCGATTTGGTAATCAAATGAACTCAAAACTGTTGATTGTTATGTTGCCTTTGTTGGGCTAGAAATCAAATACATACTAACACACTAATAAATTGGAGAAAGAATTTCACTATATAAAAAAGAAAAAAAAAAAACAGAGGAGGAGGAGGAGTCACGACTCTCTCAACTCAACTACAACTCTTATCACAAAAAAAACTCTCTAACTCTTGCTTGCTCTCTTTTACTCTTATTTGAGCTGGCTTAATGATCTCTCTCACCTTAACCCTCTATTTATAGGGGAGGGAGGAGCAACTTTGTCCACCATGGTGTGCGGTGGTGGGTGGCTTAACCATGGTAGTGGCAAGCTATATTTGACTTTTATTATGATGGCTACTTGAAGGTAGGCTACACTTTGGTGATGGCAGCTTCAATCTTGGTAGGCTAGACTTTGGTGGGTATGAACCCAACAATTCTGCCTCTTCATACCCATTGGAGGAGAACGCAATCTGACGTCCTTCAATTGGCGTCCATTCCCGTTTTGTCTATGCATAGCTCGAGTTTCTCACAAGTAACCACCTTTGTCAGTATATCTGCTGGATTCTCTTTTGTGTGAATCTTTTTAAGCTTCAACATCAGTTAATCCATCACCTTGCGTATCCAATGATAGCGAATGTCGATATGCTTGGTGCGGGAATGGTACATTGAATATTTGCTCAAATTCAGAGCACTCTGACTGTCACAATACACCTTGTATTCTTTTTCCTTGATTCCCAGTTCTTGGAGAAACTGCTTTATCCACAACATTTTCTTGCCAGCTTCCGCTGCAGCGATATATTCTGCCTTTGTTGTAGATAATGCCACACACTTTTGCAGTTTGGACTGCCATAATACAGCTTCCCTTGTGAAGGTATAGAGGAATCCTGATGTAGATTTTCGACCATCAAGATCATCGGTCATATTTGAATCTGTATAACCTTCCAAGACTAGTTTAGCTCCCCCATAACACAAGCATAACTTTGATGTACCCTTTAGGTACCTAAGAATCCATTTGACTGTTTCCTAATGTTCGTTCCCTGGGTTGGAGAGAAATCTGCTCACAAAGCCTACAACGTGAGCAATATTTGGTCTTGTACACACCATTGCATACATCAGACTGCTTACTACTGAAGAGTAGGGTACTGTTGTCATTTCTTCCATCTCAATCTTCGAGGAGGGGCATAAACTCTTGCTCAGCTTGAAGTGATTAGCCAGTGAAGTACTGACTAGCTTGGCATATCCCATGTTGAACCTTCGGATCACCGGTTCAACGTACTTTTCTTGTGATAGCCACAACTTCTTAGCTTTCTTATTACGAACAATTTGCGTGCTCAAAATTTGCTGAGCAGGGCCTAAGTCCTTTATATCAAAGGATTGAGATAACTCCTTTTTCAGCTTGCTAATCTTGGAAGCATCCTGTCCAATGATCAACATGTCATCCACATAGAGAAGGAGTGTCACAAAGCTACCATCCAAGAATTTTTGAATGTACACGCACTGGTCTGCAGCAATTCTTTTGTACCCATGACCCACCATGAATGAGTCAAACTTCTTGTACCATTATCTCGGTGCTTGCTTCAGGCCGTAGAGACTCTTCTTCAACTTGTAGACTAAGTGTTCTTTCCCTGGAGTTTCAAACCCTTTTGGCTATTCTATGTAGATCTCTTCCTTCAGATCTCCATGGAGAAAACCTGTCTTAACACCCATCTGTTCAAGCTCCAAGTTCAGGCTGGCTACCAATCTGAATATAACTCGAACTGAGGTCATCTTCACTACCGGTGAGAAAATCTCGTCAAAGTCAATTCCTTTCTTCTATTGAAATCCTTTAACGACCAATCGAGCCTTGTACTGATTAGCTTTCCACTATTATCTTTCTTCAGCTTAAAAACCCACTTGTTTCTCAAGGCTTTTCTGCCTTTGGAAAGCCTTACCAGATCATAGGTCTGATTCTTGTGCAAGGAACTCATCTCTTCTTGCATGACTTCCATCCACTTGCTTTTGTCTAGATGGGTCTGTGCTTCCTTGAAGTCCTCTAGCTCCCCCTCATCAGTAAGGATGATGTAGTCTAATTATGGATATCTGGTCGACAGAATTAGGACACAGCCTCTTGCAGATCTCCTTGGCTGAGGCTCTTCAATCTAAGGAGGAACCTCACCAATTGGTTATGGAAGTTCTTCTTCTTCTGGTGGAGGGGGTTGTTGCTCCCCCTGCTCAACATCCTTTTCTTTTTCTTCATCTTTTGGAATTACCTCCTGCATTCCAGTATTTGTGATGAGCTAGACTGGTGCTGGATCTGGAGTCATGTCAGGAGCATAAGAACTGAAACCACTGGACTTAGTTGGTTCCTCATAAAACTGGTTCTCTTGGAACACAACGTCCTTACTTCTGATGACATTCTTTGTTGATGGATCCCATAGTCTATATCTATATTCTTCATCTCCGTAACTAATGAAGATGCATAGAATAGACTTCATGTCGAGCTTCTGTCTCTACTCCTTGGATACGTGTGCAAAAGTCTTACACCCAAACACTCTCAGGTGAGAGTAGGAGACATCTTTTTTTCCAATCCACGCTATCTCCGAAACTTCAAATTTCAACGGCACTGATGGTGATTTGTTGATCATGTAGCAGGCAGCACGAACAGCTTCACCCCAGAATGGTTTTAGCAGATCAGTCATACTGAACATACACTGGGTTCTTTCCACAATGGTCCGGTTCATCCTTTAGGCTACTCCATTGTGTTGTGAGGTGCGTGGGACCGTCTTCTCGTGGCGGATACCGCGTTCTAAACAGTATGCCTTGAACTCCTTGGATGTGTACTCGCCTCTATTGTCTGTCCAAAAGCACTTCAACTTCTTGCCAGTCTCCCTTTCTATCATAGCGTGAAAGATCTTGAAGTTCTCGAGTACCTGATCCTTGATCTTCAAAAAATACACCCACACCTTCCGTGAAGTATCATCTATGAAGGTAACAAAATACCTATTACCGCCCAATGACTTCTCTTCAATGGGACCACAAACGTTAGAGTGTACCAAACTCAATAACTCTGACCTTCTTTGTGTAGAAGAATTGAACGAGACTCAATGTTACTTGCCAAACAGGCAATGCTCGCAGGGTTTCAGTGCAATCTTTTTATTTACTGGAATGAGAGCCTTCTTTACCAGCGTGAATAACCCTTTCTCTCCCATATGACCGAGTCTCTTATGCCACAAATTTGGTGACGCCTCGTCTTCAACTACATTGAGACTGTTTGAACAAACTTTTACATGGGTTCTGTACAGCGTTCCACAAATATGCCCCCGCACGACAACCAGGGCACCTTTTGACAGCTTCCAAGTGCCATTGCTGAAGTGACTGTCATAACCCTGTTGATCAAGGGCTATCCCATAAATAAGATTGAGCCAGAGGTTGGGCACGTGTCTGACGTCCTTCAATACCATCGTACAGCCATTATTCGTCTGGATTCGAACTTACCAATTCCCACAATCTTTGATGAACTGGTGTTTCCCATTCTCACAGTACCAAAGTCTCCAACTTTGTACGTTGTGAAGAACTCGGTGTGAGGAGTGGCGTGATAGGAGGCTGCTGTGTCTACCACCCATTCAAAATCCTAGCTGGCAACGTGGAGGCACCTCTCTTCTTCCACGGAGAGTACTGTGACATCTCCTTTAATGGTGACTAGGGTGTCACCATCTTCTTTGTTTTTTTGGTGATTGCCTTGACCTTACTCCCTTTTTAATCATGTGACCTTCAATGCCACAATGATAACAGGTGAACTTGTCATGTCTGTCATTAGATCTGCTAGGATCCTGTGACCTTCCTCTGCCTCTGTTTCTGCCTCTACCTCTTCCTCTACCTCTGCCTTAGCCTCTTCCTCAACCTTTATTATCTTCCTGAGGCCTTTCCCTACTTTCTGTAGTGAGGCCATATGATTGATTCATGCCAGCTTCCTTCCGTCTGGTTTCTTCATTGAATAAGGCCTCCTTAACCATCGCCATGGTGAGTTTGTCATTTGGAGCTGAGTTGTTAAGGGACACCACCAACGTCTCCCAACTATCTGGTAGAGAACTAAGAAGCAAGAGGGCTTGCTCTTCATCGTCTCGCGGCAGTTCTATGACTACAAGCTGGTTCACATAGTTCTGGAATTAACTCGTGTGCTTAGCAATTGACGTACCGCTCTTTAACTTCAAGTTGACAAAGCGCTTCATCAAGAGAACTTTGTTTCGAGCGGTTTTGGCTTGAAACAGATTCTCTAGCTTCGTCTAGAGAGTATATGCATCTATCTCCTGAGCAACATGGTGGAATACACTGTGGTCGATCCATTGTCTGATTAGACCGATAGTTTTCTTGTTCTTCCTTCTCCACTCGGCTTCCGTTGTGTCCGTCGGTTTTACCCCCACTTCATCCAAGGGATCAAATGAATCCCGAGAGTTCAAATAGTCCTCCATTTGAGGCCGCCAAGTGGCATAATTCGAAGATGTGAGCATAATCATAACTCCTGAGGTTGATATTGATGGCTCTTCTATGAATTTACTCTTCACTTGGCTTGTACATTACTATGAAAGTAGAATTTGCCAAAACATAGTGTACGGTTGCGTTTGGAACAGTGAAAAACCTTAAAAAAAAGGCTTAACTGTTAATTTGTTCAGGGGTTAAATTGTAATTTTTAAAAAGTTTTGGGGCGAACTGTAATTTTTAAAAACTTATTGGGCCAAATTGTAATTTTTAAAAATTTTGATGACGTGGTAGCTACTGATGATGTAGCAACTAACTGGGCATTGACATGGCGGCTAACTGAGTAATGACGAGGCAACTGACTGAACTAGTGACATAGTAGCTAACTGGGCTGGTGACGTGGCAGTTGACTTGGTCAATGATGACGTCAATGATGATGTCAGATCGTCTTTTTCGGTGCCGGTGATGTGGCCGGCGTTGACTCGTCAGAACAGAACTTTAACTGGCTCGTACGGGCTTGTTTTAGCTTCGTTTTCAAACCGATTTGCGCCGTTAAACTCGTATCGATGAGACGAACATAATGGTGTGATCGAAACACAATTTTGGCAACTTTGATTTTTGGGCAGCGAGCAAAAAATAGCAAAAAATTTGCTCCAGCGACTCTAACATCGCTCTGATACCACTTGCTGGGCTAGAAATCAAATACACACTAACACACCAATAAATTGGAGAAAGAATTTCACTATATAGAGGGAAAAAAAAAACAGAGGAGGAGGAGGAGGAGTCACGACTCTCTCAACTTAACTACAACTCTTACCACAAAAAAACTCTCTAACTCTTGCTTGCTCTCTCTTACTCTTGCTTGAGCTGGCTTAATGATCTCCCTCACCTCAACCCTCTATTTATAGGGAAGGGAGGAGGAACTTTGTCCACCATGCTGTGCGGTGGTGGGTGGCCTAACCATGGTAGGTGGCAAGCCATATTTGACTTCCATGGTAGTGGCTACTTAAAGGTAGGCTAGACTTTGGTGGTGGCAGCTTCAATCTTGGTAGGCTAGACTTTGGTGGGTATGAACCCAATAGCCTTCCCCTTGAAAATTTTGGACTGTGTAACGGTTAAATTTAACCTAAATCTAAATTCAAAGAACGACAGAGAAAGTAAGCAAAAGATTTTGAAAACCGGCCGATAGTACATAACAGTTTCCAAATCCATTACAGCCTCTTTACGGGCCTAATAAAATTCACAAGGGTAACAATTTTTATGGTAGTCATTATCAGGGGTGCACAAAATAGTCGAAAAACTCGAGAATTGAATCAATCCAGTCTCTATGAATCAGTTTGGTTCGAGTCTGTTAAAGGATCGATTCGATTCTAGATCTAAAAATGCAACCCGATCTATACAGTTTGGTTCTCGATTTCATATTTTTTTTGGATCTAAACCGAATCGAGAACTGACTCAACTCAAACCAAACTGAGGCCCAATCTTCATATCTCATAAAAATTTATATATTTTTTAAATTTGTTATTAAATCATTGCTATTTGTACTTAATTATTATTAATTTGTGTTTATATATCATTTTTTAAAATTTTTTTAAAAAAATTAAGGATGCAAGACCAATTCTATTATTTTATTTTATTTTGAATATATAAGTTAAATAATATACAATAAAAGTGTAATTGACCCAACCCAACTCGATCTGGACCTAAACCAACTCGAGGCATGGAACCGAACCAAATCAACCACAACTGACTTGGGTTGGTCTAGTTCAATTCCATTGAATGATCGATTCGATTTTAGGTCAAAAAATTTAAAATTAATCAAGATCGGGCTTATTCTAGGTCTACCACGAACCCGATTCAACTCGACCATGCACACCCCTAGTCATAACGGTGGCTTAACGGGTCGTTACGCTACCATAATAATCTGTATGGTCGGTGAATTTAAAAAGAATAATATACATAAACCAATTTCTAACCCACTTTCTAACTCATAAAACACCAACATTAATAAATGCATATAAAATTCCTTCACTTTGTATCATGTGTATAATACAGTGGGTTAAAAATTAGTTTATTTTTCATTTCATAATCAAATCAAGTCGGATTCCTTACCTTTGTTTTCAATTGCTTTTACTCAAACCAACTCTCCCAAGCTCTGAGTATGCTATGGAAGTTATGATTCTCTGAAATTTACCTCTTTTTGTAATGATCTAAGACTTTTACACAATACATACCCACATATGCATATATATACATATTTTATTTTCTTTTACTTAAGTATTTGGACTAGCATGTGCAGTATTTGGACTTCAAGATATCATAGCAATGCTTTAAAAAGCAAATTATAAGTTCTTTTGCTTTTGGTCATCAAAGTGGCATGGACAATACAAAGAGAACAAGACAGCAGCAAAAAAAACTCAGAAATCAGCCAATGCCTCCGTGACACAATTTATCATCAGCCAGTAGCAGTGCAGACCTAGAATTTTTGTAGGGGTCTTGGGAAATTTTCTTAGATTTTAGAATGCCTAAAGTAAAATTTATTGAATTTTGAGGGGTTAATTTATTGAATTTTAGAATGACAATATTTGGAACAGCCTATAGATCACATGACACGTGTTGGTTAGAAGACTGATAATCAAGCCGGCTGATGCCTTGCAGAGGGTCAATAGGATCAAGACAAGTCGAACCGCCATTAATTTTGAATTTTGTGACGTATGGGATGACGGCGGCTATAAGCCGCCATCCCTTCCGCAGCCCCCTCCCCCCTTATTCTCTCTCTTCTTCTTGTATCTATAAATAGAGAGGCTTAGAGAGCCTCTCAGCAGAGAAAAAAGAGAGGAGAAATAGAAGAGAGGAAACAAAGAGAGGAAGAAGAGAGAAGAAGGAAAAGAAAGAGCTGTCTAGGTGAGTTGTAAATATTATGTTGTATTATTATTGGCAATAATATTTTGGGTGGTCCAGAAGATCAACCCTTAATATTCCTGAAGAATAACTATGATAAATATTTGATAGTTCCTGAAGAACTATTCACGATACATATTTTGTGTTTATTTATTTTTCTGTCTTATTTACTTATATAACACGTTATCAGCACGATACTCTAACTACTTTATGGTTTTCTTTACATCATGATACTACTTTTTCTGTATAATTTATCTTCATTTTGAATTCTTTCCTGTGCACTCAATTCGCGTGAATAGTATGAACAGTAATTCACTATTGCAATGAATAGTATTTCTTTTTAAAACTTTGTTGCTTTATTTCTCTCATATCTTGCATTATTTGCCTATGATAGTTAGAGATCTGGAATCCATATTTCGATACCTTTCCATAGACATGTGACTTGACTTGACTATTTTTTGATGTATGGATTGAAAGTTAGAATAAAGACAAAAATAATAAAATAATATATATATCGATGCATGTTACTATTCATGTAATAGTGATAGAATAGTATTGAAATAGTAATGCAATGAATAGTGCATTGATTTTCGTTTAATTATTTATACATCATATTGTCACTATACCTGATTTAAGCTTATTGTTTTGTATGGTCTAGCATTGTAAAATGTCAAATCTTGCCAAATTGGAATTTGCCGCCCTTGATATTTCTGGCGATAATTATTTATCGTGGATCCTTGATGCCGAGATCCATCTTGCTGCAAAAGCACTTGAACAAACAATAGTGGAGGAAAATGACGCATCCCAGCAGGATCGCGCAAAAGCTATGATTTTCCTTCGCCATCATCTTCATGAGGAACTGAAATCAGAATACCTCACGATAAAAGATCCATTGCTCTTGTGGCAAAATTTAAAGGAGAGATACGAGCACCAGAAAACCGTAATCCTCCCAAGAGCCAGATCTGAATGGATGCACCTGAGGTTGCAAGATTATAAAACTGTCAGTGAGTACAACTCTGCATTATTTAAAATCAGCTCACGATTAAAATTATGTGGAGACAAGATTACGGATGAAGACATGTTAGAAAAAACATTTTCTACATTCCATGCCTCGAATGTGCTCCTGCAGCAGCAATATCGAGAGCGTAGATTTAAGAAATATTCTGAATTAATATCCTGTCTTCTTGTGGCTGAGCAAAATAATGAGTTGTTACTGAAAAAACCATCAGTCCCGACCTACTGGTTCAGCTCCATTCCCTGAAGTGAATGCAAGCTCAATTAGCAGACGTGGTCGCGGACGTGGTCGTGATAATGGCAGAAATAATAGTCGCAATCGTGGACATTATCGTGGAGGTTATCATATGAGATTTAAAAATACCACACCATACCACCAGCAGTGGAATAAATATGAAAAGGGGAAAGGGTTACAGAATCAACCTCCTCCTAAGAAATCTGAAGATACTTGTTATAGGTGTGGGATGAGAGGCCATTGGTCACGTACCTGTCGTACGCCCAAACATTTGAGAGAGCTTTACCAAGCCTCAATTAAAGATAAAGAAAAAAATGCAGAATTGCATTTTACAGATTTTGATGGCCAAGTTGATATTTCTCATCTTGATGTTTCAGATTTCTTTGAAGATGCAAGTGGAAGAATAGACCATTTAATTGGTGATGGAGATGTCCACACTACTTAATTTTCTTGTCTATTTGTTCTAGTTTATGTTGTTTCTTATCAGCTTGTGTAATGTTTCCTTTATCTGCTTGTCTTTGTAATAAATGATCATGTTTTAATTAAGCACATTTAATATGTTATATAGATACATGGATCATATCAACGCGTTGAATATATCTAAAATGAATGGTGAAGCCATATGTCTGGTAGACAGTGGAACAACACACACAATTCTTCGCGAGAAAAAATATTTCTCACACTTGACATTACTTGAAGCTAATGTCAAGACAATCTCTGGCACAACAAAATTAATTGAAGGCTCCGGAAGGGCCAATATAATATTGCCAAGAGGAACAAAGTTATGCATTGATGATGCATTGTATTCTACAAAATCTACACGAAATTTGATTAGTTTTAAAGATATACGTCGTAATGGATATCATATTGAGACGACGAATGCAGATAATGTAGAACAACTCTACATTATTGCTTATATTTCAGGAAAGAAATATATATCAGAAAAACTTGCTGCATTGTCTTCTGGATTATATTATACTTCTATAAGAGCAGAAGAATCACCTGTAGTGATGCACCAGAAGTGCTTTGACCCAAAGAATTTTATACTATGGCATGATCGTTTGGGTCATCCAGGGTCAACCATGATGCGTCGAATTATTGACAATTCACATGGACATCCGTTAAAGAACCTGAAGATTCTGTTGTCACATGATTATACATGTGCTGCCTGTTCACAGGGGAAATTAATTGTCAAACCATCTCCTTCCAAGGTAATTCTTGAGTCCCCATCATTCTTACACAGAATTCACGGGGATATCTGTGGGCCAATACATCCTCCATGTGGACCATTTCGTTATTTCATGGTTTTAATAGATGCATCTACACGGTGGTCACATGTTTGTTTGCTTTCTACCCGTAATATTGCTTTTGCTAGACTGCTTACTCAAATTATTCGCTTACGGGCACAGTTTTCAGATTACCCAATCAAGTCGATACGACTAGATAATGCTGGAGAATTTACATCTCAAACCTTTGATGATTATTGTATGTCAATAGGGATTGATGTTGAACACCCAGTTGCCCACACACATACACAAAATGGTCTTGCTGAAGCGTTTATAAAACGGCTCCAATTAATTGCTCGACCTTTACTTATGATGAAAACAAAATTACCTGTTTCTGCTTGGGGACATGCCATATTGCATGCGGCATCTTTGGTTAGAGTCCGACCAACTGCTTACCATCAGTACTCACCATTACAACTTGTTATTGGTCAGCAACCAAATATTTCTCACTTACGAGTTTTTGGTTGTGCTGTATATGTCCCTATCTCACCCCCACAGCGTACTAAAATGGGTCCCCAACGTAGACTTGGAATTTATGTTGGTTTTGATTCTCCATCTATTATTAGATATTTGGAACCCTTAACAGGTGATGTCTTCAAGGCACGTTTCGCGGATTGTCATTTTGATGAGTTAGTCTTCCCACCATTAGGGGGAGAAAGGACGCAATTAGAAAAACAACGAGAGATCAGTTGGAATATTGCAACAATGTCTCACCTTGATCCTCGAACAAATCAATGTGAATCAGAAATTCACAGAATTATTCATTTACAGACAATTGCAAATCAATTGCCTGATGCCTTCACCGACACAAAGAATGTGACAAAATCACATATACCAGCTGCTAATACTCCAGCACGTATTGATGTCCCTGTAGGACAATCTATTAGTACAGCAGCAAATGAATCTAAAACACGCTTGAAGCGTGGGAGGCCTGTCGGTGCAAAAGACACGGTTCCTAGAAAAAGGAAGACACAAGAAACAATGCATAAGCAAGTTGGTGCTCCTGAAGAGAACACAATATCTAAACTTCCTGAAGAAGAGAATCCTGAAGAAGAATTCCCAGAAGAGAAACCTCCTGCAGAGATATCTCCTGTAAATGATATGGTACCTGAAAATAATGAGATCTCAATAAGTTATATGAATACAGGAGAAAGCTGGAAAAGAAATAAGATTGTTGTCAACAACATATTTTCATTTAAAGTAGCTCTTGGCATTACCAGAAGTAATGAAGAGACTGAACCACAGACAGTCGACGAATGTCGACGTAGAATTGATTGGCCAAAATGGAAAGAAGCTATTGAGGCAGAATTACACTCATTAGCACAACGTAAAGTATTTGGACCTGTAGTCCACACACCTGAAGATGTGAAACCTGTTGGATATAAATGGGTATTCGTACGAAAACGAAATGAGAAAAATGAAATAGTACGATATAAAGCCCGACTCGTAGCACAAGGTTTCTCGCAAAGACCTGGTATTGATTATGATGAGACATACTCTCCTGTAATGGATGCCATTACGTTCAGATTCTTAATTAGTTTATCAGTCTCAGAAGGACTGGATATGCGTCTGATGGACGTCGTGACAGCCTACTTGTATGGTGAATTAGATAATGATATATATATGAAAATTCCTGAAGGATTTAAAATGCCTGAAGCACATATTTCATCTAGAAGCTTATATTCTATCAAGCTTCAACGATCGCTGTATGGGTTAAAACAATCTGGACGCATGTGGTACAATCGTCTTAGTGAATATCTATTGCAAAATGGATATGTGAATAATAAAATTTGTCCATGCGTTTTTATTAAGAAATCAGAATCTGGATTTGCTATTATTGCAGTCTATGTCGATGATTTGACTCTTGTTGGAACTTCTGAAGAACTGACAACATCTGCTCGTGATTTAAAGAAGGAGTTTGAAATGAAAGATCTTGGAAAAACCAAGTATTGTCTTGGATTACAGATTGAGCACTTATCCAATGGAATTCTTGTCCATCAATCAGCATATACTGAAAAGGTTTTAACGCGGTTTTACATGGACAAAGCTCATCCATTAAGTTCTCCAATGGTTGTTCGTTCACTCGACGTACATAAAGATATTTTCCGTCCTCAAGATAACGGTGAAGAACTTCTTGGTCCTGAAGTACCATATCTTAGTGCAATTGGTGCCCTTATGTATCTTGCCAATTGTACAAGACCTGATATAGCATTCTCCGTCAACTTATTGGCACGATACAGTTCTGCACCAACACAAAGACATTGGAAAGGAGTGAAACATATACTGCGTTACCTACGAGGGACAACTGATATGGGATTATTTTATTCCAAAGAGTCACAACATGAATTGATTGGCTATGCATGCAGACGCTGGCTACCTTTCTGATCCTCATAAAGCTAGATCTCAAACTGGGTATGTGTTTACTTATGGTAACACTGCTATATCCTGGCGATCAGTGAAGCAAACATTAACTGCAACTTCTTCAAATCATTCTGAGATAATTGCAATTCATGAAGCAAGCCGAGAGTGTATCTGGCTAAGATCCATGATTCAACATATTCAAGAAAGTTGCGGATTATCTACAATCAAAGATACATCGACGATATTATACGAGGATAATGCAGCTTGTATTGCACAGATTAAGGGAGGCTACATTAAAGGTGACAGAACGAAGCATATTTCTCCAAAGTTCTTCCATACACATGAGCTCCAAAAAAGTGGTGATCTTGATGTTCAGCAAATACGGTCTAGTGATAATTTGGCCGACTTATTTACTAAGGCATTACCAACTGCAACATTTGAAAAGCTTGTGCATGGTATTGGTATGCGCCGTCTCAGAAATCTTTTATGAAGCAGATAATTTTCTTATTCTTCAGGGGGAGTTAAGTACTGTACTCTTTTTCCTTCGCTATGGTTTTTTTTTCCCACTGGGTTTTTCCTAGCAAGGTTTTAATGAGGCAGTTTTAACATACCCAATAGGTCATCCCAGGGGGAGTGTGACGTATGGGATGACGGCGGCTATAAGCCGCCATCCCTTCCGCAGCCCCCTCCCCCCTTATTCTCTCTCTTCTTCTTGTATCTATAAATAGAGAGGCTTAGAGAGCCTCTCAGCAGAGAGAGAAAAAAGAGAGGAGAAATAGAAGAGAGGAATCAAAGAGAGGAAGAAGAGAGAAGAAGGAAAAGAAAGAGCTGTCTAGGTGAGTTGTAAATATTATGTTGTATTATTATTGGCAATAATATTTTGGGTGGTCCAGAAGATCAACCCTTAATATTCCTGAAGAATAACTATGATAAATATTTGATAGTTCCTGAAGAACTATTCACGATACATATTTTGTGTTTATTTATTTTTCTGTCTTATTTACTTATATAACAAATTTTGGATAATGCGGCAGTCGGGGGTAAAAAAATAGTGTTTCCTAAATATTTTGTTCTAACTGTAAAGAGATTTCTATTTTAAAATTCATTATTTATTAATATTTTAAAAATATTTTTATACACTGTACAATGGGTACAATCCGTAAAAATTTCTTTTTATAGTTATATTATCTTTATTAAAAACAAATTCATTACAATAATGATAAAACTGTATTTCGTTTGAATAATTATTTTATAGATCGAGTGCATGTGTTTCGGATTCTTGGAATAATGGTTTGTAATAGGGGTTAGAGAGGACCCCTCTGAAAATTTATAATTGCCCCTAATATTTTCAAAAGTTGTGTATTAACCTACAATTTTAGAAATATATTTCAACTTGCCCCATTTAAAAATTTATGAATATCTCCCATTAATACTTAATTTGCTTGAAATATATATTGTACATATATAAAATCTAGACGGAAGCCAAGTACCCATTGTCAATTATAAAAGCAAAAATTTATTATTACAACTTTTTTTAATAAAAATCTTCACCAAAATGATATGATTGGAAGTAATAATTTTAAGATTATTATAAAAAATAGTAGGTATTTTACTTTTAAAATAAAAAGACCACAAACAACTATATAATTCTATAAAAAATTTGTACAAAAATTATGAGTTTAGATTAAAACTATTACCCCTCTACACAAATTTTTTTGGCTCCGTCGTTGGTTTTGTATAATTTTGCTCTTACTTAAAAAAAAAAAAAAAAAAAAAAGAAGAGATGTAATTTTGCATGTGTTATAAATGATGCTGAGACACGTGTCATTCATACATTACACACGCAGGGGAAGCTAATTTGTTCCAAGCCTACCCAACTTTTCCTTTTCGTCAAAGCTCTCTCTCTCTTCCTCTCTCCTGAGATCACAGTTGACCGTTAGATTGAATTAATAAATTGGAGACCTCTCTCTCTCTCTCTCTCTCTCTCTCTCTCTCTCTCGATCTCGATCTCGATTGGAAGAAGGCAACACTTAAACGTCTCTCAGCGACGAAAATTAGTTGATGTTCCGATAACAAAATGGAAAACTCCATTACGGTTCATGAAGATGCAGGTCCCTATCGCGCTCTTCCCGGCAACGACGTCGCCGTCTCCGACGACGATGATGCCCGATTGAATCAGCTCGGTTACAAGCAAGAACTCAGCCGCAGTCTCTCGTACGTACGCTTGATCATCTCCACAATCCCTCTCTCTCTCTCTCTCCCCCTCTCTCTCTCCTTGTTCTCTAATTCAAATGCATTCAAATTTCAGCTCAATTTTGAGGTTATTTTGCTAAAACTGGCAGATTTCAATCTCGTATATAATTTTTACAGCTTTTTAACTAAATTTTAATTTTTTTACTTTTTTTTTATGAACTTTTAACTTATACTTAAAAATACAGTTAGTTAGAAAAGTAATCATTTACTCGATAAAATATGCTAGCTTATAAGTTGATGCAAACGATTTTTATTTTTTAATTTTATTTTGCTATAATTGAGTGAATTTATTTGTGTAGGGCCATTTCCAACTTTTCAGTGACATTCTCCATCGTGTCAATTCTCACCGGTCTAACGACGACGTATAGCACGGGCCTGACTTATGGGGGACCAGTCACCATGATATGGGGATGGCCCATAGTGGGTGTTTTCACACTCATCGTGGGCCTGTCAATGGCTGAGATCTGCTCTGCCTACCCAACCTCTGGTGGGCTCTACTTCTGGAGCGCTAAACTCTGCGGTAACGACTGGGGCCCACTTGCCTCTTGGCTCACTGGATGGTACGTATGCCAAACCAACCCACCTTAGGTGGGCCACCTTCCTTTTTTTTCTCTACTTCTCTACTTTGCACTATACATTAGCAGTGACTTGTCAATAGAACTTTTAGCCCATTGGAAGTTAGCGTTAGTATTGGGCAGACTGGACCTACATACAAAAAGGGTGTTTAACTTAAAAAAATCATAAGCAAAATATTTAAGCTAGTTTTAAAAATTATTTCAAAAATTAACTTTTTAGACCCTTAAGTTAGGGGTGGTTAGGCAGATAACTTATAAGTCATAAATCATAAGCCGCAATCTAGTTTTAAAAAGTCATTTTTTCAAATAATTTTTTCAAATTCACGTCAGTTCTAAAAAATCACTTTTTTTAATAGAGAGTCAAACACATTTTAAAAAAATCATAAGTTTAAATTATAAGTTACTAAAAAAGGCACATCTAAACACTTCATTACTTTTATAAGTGACTTTTTTAAGCTCAAAGCCAAACATAGTTTAAAAAAATTATAAGTTTAAGTCATAAGTTGTTAAAAAAACCGTATCTGAACATCCACAAATTTCATAAAGGATATCTGGCCACTGAGTTTTGAAAATTCTTTATAAATCCTATACAATTTTGTGTATTCATATCAAAAATAGTGTATTAGTCCCTTAAAATTTAAAAATTTTGCATTAACTCTCCAAATTTAAAATTTTTTACCCTGACCTCACTCAACAAATTTTTGAATCCACCATTGGAGCGTGTCAAGTGTCAAGAATCAAACCAACCATCCACGGAATTTTTTTTTGTACACAATTGACGGTAAATCTTCACCTAACCCAGAAATCACAAATCAGATGATGATATCAACTGATCTAGCTGATATCTTGGGTAGTTCAATTTTTAGACCCATTTAAAAATGCCCAATAATGAATTGAACTAACATAGCTATCAACGAATCTACTTGACACCTTTGATAGTTCAATATTTGAAATAATTTTAAAAAATGCCCTCTAACAATTGAATTGATTAATCTACAAGCCGCGTCAATGTAGCCTCTAGCCAACCACTAAGCATGTTAGTGCAAAATTTCTGTTCAATTAGCTTAATCATGTGCTGATTCAATCAACATATCATCCCATGTAAGCTATTAGTTCTGAACAAAAAAAAAAAATTTGATGGTATAGTGTATGAAATTTCTGTCATTATAGAATATGAGAAGAGTCAGATTTACACATACTATCATATGCAAAGAGATTGTTAGTGCGTTTAGAGATTTTTAAGCCTAACTCGCAATAAAGCAATGTTATTGTTCTAAATGATTAAGTCAAATCATAAAATGAAAATGCTATCACGGATCTTTCTTAACAGAATATATGCTTGGTGTGACCCATCTTGTTATGCTCATACCCAAAATATTTTTTTGTGTGATTTCACTTGATATTTTTATAGCCAACCAAGTAGCAAGGACATGTTTGTTCTTTATCTTTTTTCTTTGCTTGTCGTTCTATTCATTTTGACTCGCAAGGTCAAACAATGGAAACGGAAATATGAAGAGGGTGGAGTCTGGAGACCTCCCAATTTACAGAAAAAAGGAAAAAAATGGAAAACCTACGGTGTAGTGGAATGACCTATGAGACATCGACTAAGCGAAAAATTAGAATAAATAAAGTAATATTTCCTACAAACATAAAGTAGCTGTTTCGAAAGAAAAAATAAAAAGGAATTGTAGATATTGGCCTTTTTTAAATGTTTGCCAAAAAATAAATTGTTAAATTCACAATGACCATATCTGCAACATTATCTCTCATACCCTAGTTCAAACGATAAGATTTTCACTTTTCCTTTTTGAAATTTTTTTTTTCAGATCCTGTACCTGGTCATCTAAATGTGGGATTGGAGATACAGTTATGACGTATGTAGATCTTTTGTGAAAATAGAAAAAGACGCAATTACAAAGGTTGTAGATAGCTAATATCCAAGTAATTATAATTTTTGTCATAATAATTGATGCTTTGCTTAATGGTACACGAACAGTAATTTATTATACCGGCTTTGCTAAAGTTGCTCTTACAATGTCTGTGCCCATTATCAATTTTTTAATTTCAAGTCTCATTTAAGAAATGGTGGATTATATATGGGTCCTTGCGATAGACTGTAAATCATTATGTCCATATTTATATATTTGCATTTGCAAAGGAGAGGGTTTACAAGTTTTTAAAAAACAACAAACCATATGCCCACTAGTCGACTAGCACTTATGTTAAGTATGAAAACTCGATTTCAATACATTTAAAATAGTTAAGTATAATTCATGCAATGTATGAAATTTATTTGATTTATGTGAATAATGTCCTACATAACGAGTAGTTGGTTAAAAGTTCCTAATAAAATAAAAAATTGAAGAAATAAAATTTGTCATATAAAGAAGAATAGTTTTATATAAATAGAATTTTTGAGTAATGTAATTGGTTGTGATCATTTCATTTTAAATCAAAACACTCCAGATTTTGGTTTATAATTTTGAAAAATGTGATTACCACATTATTTTGGTAAATGTTTCTTCTGTATATAAATTGAAAAATCCTATTCTTCAAAAAATGCAAAAAAATTTTTTTTATCAAAATGATGTGGTAGTAATATTATTTTGTACTTAAGAGTTATTATGATGGTAGATTTATTTTACCGAGAAAGACTCTCATTCAATCATGTCTAGAGCTGTAAATCAGTCGAGCCGAATAAAAAGTTGTTCAAGCTTGGTTTGATAAGTTTAACGAACTTCAAAATGTATTCAAATTTGGTTTATTTAACTTTCAAACCAAACTCAAACGAACTTTAATTGAGCCGATTACCAACCGAGCTCGAATAACTTAAATTTTTAAGTGTATATAAGCTTATCGAGCCGAGCTTAAAATAATTAACGAGCTTTAAAATGTGTGCAAATTTAATTTATTTATATAACGAACTGATTTCAAATAAGATTTTAACGAGCTGAACACACGAGTCAAACTCGAGTAACTTAATTCGTTTTACAGCCTTAATATATATGTCATTGTGTATAAATTCTCTAGTCGTATAACATTAACAATAAAATTTTTATACGAAAAAAATAAAAAAAATAAAGTAACGTGAAGGAAAAGAGACAAAAAAAAAAAAAAAAAGACTTTTTTGAAATTAGAAAGTGGAATGTATTTTGGTTTCAAAGGAAAAATAGAAAGATTTAATAAAAATAGAAATTTTCAGCCTCTTTGTATAGCGTTGCGGGGTTTGTGAATGGAGACCGTTGCTTCCATACAGTTTTTCTCGCGCGTCAAGTGCGCATCCGCCATTGGTGGCTGGCTTTCTTTCTTTGACTCCCCCATTCCTTCTCACAAGAGAACACAACGAGACAAACATCCCTTTTCAGAGTTACAGAAACTGCAATAAGGAGGGAGAGAGACAAAGGAGTGTGGTGGATTCATTGAAAGAACATCCCCCACACCAATCTCTCTCTCTCTCTCTCTCTCTCTCTCTCTCTCTCTCTCTCTCTCTCTCTCTCTCTCTCTCTCTACAGAGATATGGGTCGTGGTGAAGAGAAAATGGTCCTCCCATCTCAGGTCCAAAACGGTGACAGCTCACTCGATTCAGGCCATGCCCGCCTGCACGAGCTCGGCTACAAACAAGAACTCAAGCGTGATCTCTCGTAAAGCTACCATAAACCCAACACTTTTCCTTAAACTTTTTAATGATTTCTGGTTCACCGATTTCTTGTTAAAGTTTTTTGTGTTTGGGGTCTTGTTTGGAATTTTCAGGGTTGTATCGAATTTTGCATTTTCGTTTTCAATCATATCGGTACTTACCGGTATTACCACACTGTACAATACCGGGCTTAATTATGGTGGACCTGTTGTTTTGGTTTATGGGTGGCTCATTGCTGGTGCTTTCACCATGTTTGTTGGGTTGTCTATGGCTGAGATATGTTCTGCTTACCCTACTTCTGGGGGGCTCTACTATTGGAGTGCCAGGCTTGCTGGCCCAAAATGGGCACCCTTTGCCTCATGGATCACCGGCTGGTAATCATTTTTAGATAATTTTATTGTTAATTCGTTTTTTTTGACATAGATTTGATGTTCAACCTTGCAATGTCTCCGTTCAATTTTGTGTCATAATCCAACACATTCTTACATTTAGAACTGCAAATTTACTGATAACAACATTCTAACTAGTAGCCGAGACAAACAAAATCATTAGTTGGTACTGAAGTATATTCGTGTTATTCGTTATTTGTTATTTGTTTTAGAAGTTCTCTTTTGCCCAGGTGTGTTGTGTTTCTAGGATTGCTTCACACCTGCCTCAAATGTTTTGTGCCTCGTGATGCTGAGCTTCACATTGGTCAAGCTTAGCTTGTTATGTATTTGAGCTTGAAACAAAGTTTAAGGTCAGGTCCGTTTTCTTGGTGAACAAACTTGACTGAGGTTCTTACCCTGACCAAGCTTGAATTGTTCATGAGCGGCTAGGTTTCTATCTTCTTCTTCTTCTTTTTTTTTTTGGCCAAGTAAAAAAAAAGGCTTCTATCTTCTTCTTTTTTGTTGTTGAGTCGGCTAGGTTTCTATCTAGGCCTTGTTTTTCTTATCTCCACCCTAGTACTCCCTAAATTTTCTATTTTGAAGACCAATGTTACCCCAAAAAGAAATTTTTTTGATAGCTCAGTGATCAGAATGTGAGATCCAACACATGGGAAGCTGCACTCTAGAAAATAGTATTTAGCAGTTAATGTATTTCTAAAAAATAGTATTTAGCAGTTAATGTATTTCTAAAAAATAGTATTTAGCAGCTAATGTATTTCTAGAAAATAGTATTCAACAGTTAATGTATTTCCTCCTTTATGAATATTATCAAAAAATTGATGAATTGAACTGTAAACCAGCCTAAAGTGGAAAAAAGAGCCTAGGAGTCATGGCACATGAAGATCCCAGCATTTGATGAAATCATAGGGTTCTGTAAGCAAATGTCAACCTGTGTATATGAAAGTTTTTATCAGTTTTCTTCAACTGGTTGAAATTTTAAGCTAATATTCAAATAACTGGTAGAGTCCCTTCATTTGTTCTAGAGCATGTTATGGTGTGCTACAGAAGTGATGGTGATATGGCATCTTGAGTGCTTTGCTTAAACTTAGTTAATGAAGAGGTTTTCTGTGTGAGACGAATACCAGATATGCTTCCGAATACCCTGTTTCAACTAAATTCATGTATGAAACAAAGAAAAAAGAGAAACAAGAAAAGAAAAGAAAGGGAAGAAAAGAGATTATTTCCCAACTATTTAAGTGATATATACTTTCATTTTTATTTGTGGATTAATTGGGTACAAGTAGTTTCTTGTCAAGCTAATCCTTCCACAAATCTTGGGCTACTCTTTGTAGAAAACGCATTTATTTAACTAGCTTTTGCATTTGTGGAAATGCACATTGCAAGCTTGCTCAGTATAATGCTGGCTAAGCATTAATGTAAATAGAGCTATTGATCTCCTTGTAAGACATCTTCTGATACTCAGTAAAATTATATCTTTTGCTTGCAGGTTCAACATTGTTGGTCAGGTATTCCAGAGGATTTTTCTGCTGTGAAGCTTGTAAACTTTCAATATCTACTGCAAAGCCAAGCTGGTTCTTGTCTATTTGTGTCTAATATGAACCCTAATCAATAATTTGACTTTTCTATGCAGTGGGCTGTTACAACGAGTATAGATTACTCACTTGCACAGCTGATTCAGGTGATTATTCTCCTTAGCACAGGTGGAAAAAATGCCGGTGGATATGAGGCCTCTAAATATGTAGTTATCGGCTTACATGGTGGAATTTTGCTCCTACATGCTATCATAAACAGCCTTCCTATCTCTTGGATGTCCTTATTTGGACAGCTTGCTGCTGCCTGGAATCTTGTAGGTATGAAGAGTATTCCTGCCCTTTCTTGTTGTTCATTGACATGCTATATTGCACAACCTCCTTTGTGGACTTTCAATGGCTTTTGGTAATTTTAGGTGTCTTTGTTCTTATGATTCTCATTCCCACGGTTGCAAAGGAAACGGCTAGTGCCAAGTTTGTCTTCACTTTTTTCAACACTGATAATGGTGAAGGAATCAGCAGTAAACTTTATATATTTGTTCTGGGACTCCTAATGAGCCAGTATACCCTGACCGGGTATGATGCATCTGCCCATATGGTAAGTTCCATTCTCTTGTTTATTGCTGTCTTAGATACTATTGCAGCCTTGGCTAGTTGTAAGATAGTCTCAAGCTTGACTTGTCTGACAAATTTTGTAGTGTTTGAAGTGCAAAATTATTAATTCAGGATATTTTAATTAAAAAACTTATTAAATAAGCAAAATAATCCAAACCAAACTGGCATATTTATGAGGTTCATTCCTATGGTTCCAATAATTTGTGAAATGAAAAAACTTTGTTGCAGTGCAGTGTTATTGGAATTGTGATTCTACATTAGTCTTTGATGAAATATTGTTTTGTTCATTAGCAAAAACTGAATTGTATGAGGAATCTTTTTGAACATCGAAATCCAGAGATGATTATAGGGATTTGTAGTTTCGTCATGTCTGCTAGTCCTGTCTTCACAGAAAACATTTTTGCATCCAAAACATAATTTTACTTCCAAAATCACTTATATCATTTAACCCTATTCTAAGCAATCAACTATAAAATTTCTGCTAGTTATGTCATTTTCATTTTACAACATACCGAGCTACTGCCTTCTCTTTTCTGCTGTTTCATTCATACTTAATCAAACAACTGAAATCTATTGCCTCTAAACTTGCTTTCAGACAGAGGAAACCAAAAGTGCTGATAAGAATGGACCAAGGGGAATAATTAGTGCGATTGGCATATCTGTAATTGTTGGATGGGGTTACCTACTAGGTATCACCTTTGCAGTTACCAACATCCCAAACCTTTTGAGCACGGATAACGATGCTGGTGGTTATGCTATTGCTGAAATATTTTACCTAGCATTCAAGGGTAGATATGGGAATGGCACTGGGGGGATTATTTGCTTGGGAGTGGTTGCTGTGGCCATTTTTTTCTGTGGTATGAGCTCAATTACAAGTAACTCAAGGTAAACAAACACAAGCATGTTTGTGATTTCTCCTTGTAAGATAAGAATTCCATTCTGGAACTACTTGAGATGCTAAATTAATATTCATTCGCAGGATGGTTTATGCGTTCTCAAGAGATGGAGCCATGCCACTGTCTTCAGTTTGGCATAAAGTAAACAAGCAGGAGGTCCCCCTAAATGCAGTCTGGCTCTCTGCTTTTATAGCATTTTGCATGGCTCTAACGGTACGGACATCTCGCTATTTATGCACTTTAGCATTGTGCCATCCGTTTGGAAGTGCCATCAATTTTTGTTTTTTGTTGTATGACATAAGTATGTGTTTTCATTTTTTATTTTTTATGGTCTGATGATGGTATTTATAGGTTACCGTTTTATTAACAATACCAGATCAATGTTTTAAAATAAAAAAACACACCAATTTTAGTGTTTTTTATGTTTTTTATTTTTAAAAAAACAGAAAACAGAAACCAAAACGGACTAAACTTTTTCTTTTTGTTTTTTTTTTAATTGTGGTTTTTGCAGTGACTAAGATGTTCTTCTATTAATTTATTCTGTTTCCTCTGCTCTCTCTCTCTATCTCTCTCTTTAAAAGTGTTACTCATGGGGCTTTGTCTTCCAAAAGAAAGGAAATGTAATGACTGATAAATATAGCAGCAACTTGGTTAAGTTGATGATAGCCGTACTGATGTTTGTTAAGATACTTGTGTTGATCCCCTAATCCCACTTTCAAGCAATTTTGTATTTGTTTTCATATTTCTAGTGCTAATTACACGCTTCTCCTTTTCTATGAATATTTTGCAGTCTCTTGGAAGCTTAGTGGCATTCCAGGCAATGGTATCAATAGCAACAATTGGACTCTACATTGCTTATGCTCTTCCCATATTCTTTAGGGTGACTTTGGCTCGCAAGTCTTTCGTTCCAGGGCCTTACAACTTAGGCCGCTATGGGGTTCTCGTTGGTTGGATTGCTGTTCTTTGGGTGGCAACCATATCAGTCCTCTTCTCTTTACCTGTGGCCTACCCCATTACTGATCAGACTCTCAATTATACTCCGGTTGCAGTCGGGGGCCTACTCATTCTCACCGTTTCTGCTTGGATCTTCAGCGCTCGACACTGGTTTAAAGGTCCCATCACGAACATACGTAGCTAAGAGCTGTGTGAATATAGCAATCTCTTAGGTGAAGAAGAAGATGATGATGATGATGATGATGAAGAAGAAGAAGAAGAAGAAGTATCAAGAAGCTTGATAACCTAGAGAAAGAGAAAGTGACAAAGATGGGGTATGTGTAATGTGTAGGGCAGGTAAAGGGACCTTAAATGATCATGTTTTGTATAAATACAACACCTTACACTATTTGGCACATGAAATTAGTGTGATAGAAGTGAGACCTCTAAGAACATCAAAAATGGAAAAGAAAATTTAATTAGGCACACTTTTGTGAGCCAATTATTAATGAACAAGCATATTCCGGCTCCTGTTGACTGAACCGATAAATAGTGAGTGCAAAATCATCTTGAGTACAAATATTCCATAGTACGGTACTACCAATTACTACCATTCAAATTTACGCTTTATGTGAACTATTAAATACATGAAAAGTAAAAATCATTACAGAAGTACTACCTAAAAATAAGAGTGATATCTGCCCCATAATTTTTTTCCATAGTGATTATTGAGTGAACTTACCATTTATATGTGGGCTGCCATATTTCCCAAGGTCCACAGCAACTCAAAGATTACTTGTATTGCCAATGCAGTTTTACATAATAGAAGTACATCTTGCAACAATTAAAATAGTTTTGTTACTCCATTAAAATAGTTTACTTAATTAACATAGTATTGATTAGTTTTTCCATGTGGTAATTTATGCAATAAATTGCAGCCAAATGTCTGTTAGGGCACATGTGATAATTACTGAGGAGATCTGCATGAACCTCAAGTTTTAACTAGTATGATGATGATTTCTAGCTATCTGATTTTACATGTTTTAGAGGTTCTAACCATAACACTCAGTGATTTATTCTCAACTGAAATATACATATATATACAATTAACAAGAATTGAGAGAAATTAGGTGACTATCACACAGTATGTAAAGACCACTATAATTTTAGCATTTATGGTGGGTCCATATTCACAAATACTCAAATCACAATAGCTATCACTCGGTGTGTCAATCATATGTGATAATTTTTCTAACCGACACCTCTTTTAAGATGGCTCATTTGCACAAGGATATTATGCCATCGCGAGTATTTTGTTATTAAAACTACTTAAAAATTAAGTTCTTACCGATCAAAGAAAATCAACTAAACTTGATTAGCATTATAAACTGCATATCCAGCATTTATTTTAGTTATTGCAGACACTTATTCATAGTTTGTTAAATTAACATACTTGATCAAGGACAGCTTACTCAGGAAAATCATTATCAGAATCAGGAGGTGTGCCCAGCCATTCAAAAAACCTATCGATATCACCTTCACCTTCTTTTGGCTGACCATGCAAGTACTCTTCAAGCTCCTTGTCTCCTTCAAGTAATTTCACCAATTCGGAAAAACTTGTCGATGACTCTTCCTCCTGATGTCCTGAACTTCCCGGAGTAGCTTGGAAGTCTGTCAAGAAGTTATTCGAGTTTGGAAAACTGCTAGAACAAGTTTGCCCCTGCAAGAAGCTTGTTTCTAGGGTTAACTGATCAGGCAATGCAGTAGGGACTTGGCTAGGGTCTTGCCAGTTATATGGAACATTCAACTCTTCAAAAGGGTCTAGTTGTTGATGCACATCAGGAAGCACTTCCAAGGATTGGTAGGGGTAATAAGATTGCTCTGGGCTCCCATAATTGAAATTCTGGAAGCTTCCATCAACCCCTAGAAGCTGCTCATCCCTTTGGTTAGCATTTGGACAAGGACCAACCGGGCTTAGCCTGTTCAATCCGTGAAGCTCCCCTTCGTTCATCACCTGTACTCCATTGAACTTGTTAGTACAAGAGGATTGTCTATTTTTTTTCATATTGTTAGAAAACAATGCTTGTCTAAGTGTGTCAAGGGTATAGTGAACCGATGAGCCAAGACCCAGTCCAGGACTTGTCAGAGAGATTGGAGGAGTGAACTTTGTTGGAGAAGCTCCAATTTCAAGGCTGGGAATCTGAAGTCCTTGTGTGTGCATCATTGAATTATGTCGATCCAATAGTCGTGCATAATATCCACTTGCACCATAGAAATTGTATGCTGTTCTAGTCATTATGGGTGGAACTACAGGTAAATCGGCTGCCCAATTAATTTGTTTTACTCGATCTCTATATTTCTGAATAACAAGAAGAGATAACCTCCATTATTACAAAAATAGAAGAGAGAGACTAAAAGAAAAAAGAACAATAACACATACATTCTTTCAAAGTGAAATGGAGAGAGAGAGAGAGAGAGAGAGAGAGTTGCAGGTAGCAGCTATCCATGACATACATTCTCATTTCAAGGTCTCAAGTATTTTTTAGTAACCCAATATGTCAGTATGTAATGACATAATTGATAGATAAAAACTTTATCATCTTCTCAACTAAGATAAAAAGGAGCCTCACAGAAGTTTTGCTGTTTCTTGGCTTTGCTATAATCACCATTACATTAGCAACCATATCTAATGTACAAAATACATAACACTATTTTACTTTGCAGACTTGCTAGATTTCAATAACATAATTAACTATCACCTTCTATCATCATGTAATTAATAACCTTCTCCCTTTCAAGAAAGAGAAAGTCCCTTGCAAGCCTGCTCCATATGAAATGAGGCAAGTACGTAGGTAAAGTGTCTATTGCAAAGATTTAGTTTTTTCTTTCAAAGATATCAGCCAGTTTAATTAGTAGACGTTGTCTTAGATAGCACATAAATATCTTTCTACATTCATATACAGTAGAACGATAAAAAGCTTCACCGTCATGCTATTGAATTATCTTAGGCTCAAGGGTATTCTAAAAACTACAAATCTACAAACGTCTTTACGAACATGAGCTACTTCATAGTAAACACCTGCAGAACTCGAACACATATATATCATCTCCAAAGATGGATATGTAGCCATTGATGTGAATAGATCTTTTTTTTTTTTTTTTTGAAAAAACATGTAACTAGTATCTATATACTCTATAAATTTGATAAGTTTCTGGTCACCTAGTTAGCAAAGTAGGTTTTTCACTTCACAAAAGGGTATTTTAAGCTAAATTTGTTTTCACCAACTAAAATAGATAGATATACTACAAAGACAACAGGTAAGGGCAAAAAAATTATATATACGTATAGCTAGCGGTCTGAACCGAACGTATCTAAAAGATGTGCCCAATATTACCTATTCATTGGGAGTAAGCACTTGAGATAACATCCATATCAATGCAAAAAGAATTAATGTTGAAGATAATGAAATGATTATAATAACGATGATTATGATAACAATAAGTAAACAGCTAAAATAGGAAAACTCAATACATCAGATCAGATGAATCAGCTTAGCCTTTTCATGCCTGCACAAGCACTTAATGCTCGTAATGGATTTAAAATAGAAGAATAGATGCAATTATAATGGAAAATTTTCTTCGGAAGTTAGCCTTTTATAACCTGAAGGCGGCTAGCTACATGGCGAACTGTCAAATTAGGATCATTCATCATCCTCAGTACTGCTTTCGGATGAGCTTCTGGATGAGGAAATCAAACAGAAAAAATAAGAAGTCAAAACACATATCAAACAGTGGATCAAAGAGGATATTAAATCTTGAAAATTTAGACTTGTCTGTTAAAGAGTGACGTTACTTTTATCCCCCAGTGCACTAATGGCTTCCATGAACTTGAGATGAAGGGCAGGGGTCCATTTCATGCGCAATCTTTTCTTGGTGCTTTCGTTATCTGTATCTCTCCTTTCACTACCATCATCAATGGATTTCAGGCCTTTGGAGTTACTTCCTCCCAAATCACTTCGCTCTTCACTTCTTCTGTCATCATATTCATTGTATGCTCTTTTTCTACTGGACAGTCCTTGTTTTCCCTTTATGTACAAACAACCCATTGCTTCGATCTTCCCACCACAATAATCATTTTCCATTGTTTGGATCCCTTGAATTCTGTTGGATTGTCCTTGTTTCCCCTTATCTACATTTATCATTTGTTCCTTGCAAATGTACAAATCATTTCTGCTGGCAATCCTACACAGACTATCCACCTTAACAATCTTACTGCCACAAGAATCTTTTTCAGGTTTCTCATTATCTGCTTTTAGGTTTGCCATTTTCTCGGAAACTTGCTTCCGATACACGTGTTGCCATACATTTATGAGATCTTTCCTGTGAACTGGTTTATCAAGAAAGAAGCATGCCCCTTCAATCAGGGCTTTTCTGGCCATATACATATTTTCATCCAAGGACATAACTGCATAGAAAAAACCGTTAAAAAAGAAGCATTATTTGATGGGGGAATAAACAATCTTAATAAAACCCTAAAGTAGAAAAGGGAAGTATAAGCTCACAGATGATCGGCATATCCCTTTTAAGCAGTATGCAATTGAGAAATGTAAAGATGTCCATTTCCTTCATGTTAGTATCGGCTATAACGAGGTCAAATTGGTCCTCTTCTTGGATCATCGACAATGCAACAGACGCTAACTCAATGGTTTTAACTGAAACAAGATATAAACTGTCAACATTCAGGTTATGAAGGTGTTGAATATCTTGGGAGACTATTAGGAAAGAATTGGTGCTAAAACCATAGAAGAAACAGAAATGAAAATTATATTATATGCCTCTACATATATTTGAACATCATTCTGGTTTTCCCAGGCTGAGATTGTAGACTCAATCTTAACTTAAGATACTTAATTTAGCACTACAGAAACATTTGTCATATATATTGAGAAGAACATTTGTCATATGAAGACCTTCATTGTTAGGTTCCAGTACAAAACTAGTGATATATATGTGTGTGAAGATTCAATTAAGATGATGTTTGTGACCAAGCTGTTTCAATGAATTGCAAACTTGGCCGAATTAACGTGGCCAAATTAAAATATGTGTATATATATTTTGTTGGGTCAGAAATCAAACACGCTCACACACCAATAAATTGGAGAAGGATTTCACTAGATATAGAGAGGAAAAACAGAGGAGGAGGAGGAGATCAGATCTCTCTCACTCGACTACAACTCTCACCCAAACAAAAAACCTCTCTTGCTCTCTTGCTCTTGCTTGAGCTGGATACCTATCTCCCTCACCTCAACCCTCTATTTATAGGGGAGGGAGGAGCTGCACAATTTTGACTTCCATGGTCGGCGAGCTTCACATGGGCGGCTGGTCTTCGTCAACTTCGGTAGGTGGCCGGCCTTCTCGAAGGTCTGGCGGCTAGACGGGGTATGAACCCAGCAATTCTCCCCCTTCATACCCATTGGAGGAGAACACAATTTGATGTCCTTCAGTTGACGTTCATTCCGGCTATGTCTCTACATAGCTTGAGCTTCTCACGAGTAACCACCTTTGTCAACATATCTGCTAGATTCTCTTTTGTGTGAATCTTTTCGAGCTTCAACAACTGTTGATCCATCACCTCCCGTATCCAATGATAGCGAATGTCGATATGCTTAGTGCGGGAATGGTACATTGAATTTTTGCTCAAATCCAGAGCACTCTGACTGTCACAATGCACCTTGTATTCCTTTTGCTTGACTCCTAGCTCTTGGAGAAACCGCTTTACCCACAACATTTCCTTCCCAGCTTCCGCTGCGACGATATATTCTGCCTCCGTTGTAGATAAAGCCACACATTTCTGCAGTTTGGACTGCCATGATACAACTCCCCCTGCAAAAGTGTAGAGGAATCCTGATGTTGATTTCCTACCATCAAGATCACCGGCCATATCTGAATCTGTATAGCCTTCCAATACTGGTTCAGCTCCCCCAAAACACAAGCATAGCTTTGTTGTACCCTTTAGGTACCTAAGAATCTATTTGACTGCTTCCCAATGCTCTTTCCCTGGGTTGGAGAGAAATCTCCTCACAACGCCTACAGCGTGAGCAATATCTGGCCTTGTATACACCATTGCATACATCAAACTGCCTACTGCTGAAGAGTAGGGTACTGTTGCCATTTCTTCCATCTCAGTCTTTGAGGAGGGGCACGAACTCTTGCTCAGCTTGAAGTGATTAGCTAGTGGAGTATTGACTGGCTTGGCATTTTCCATGTTGAACCTTCTGATCACCCGTTCAACGTACTTTTCTTGTGATAGCCACAACTTCTTGGCTTTCCTATCACGAACAATTTGCATGCCCAAAATTTGCTTAGCAGGGCCTAAGTCCTTCATATCAAAGGATTGAGATAACTCCTTTTTCAGCTTACTAATCTTGGCAGCATCCTGTCCAATGATCAGCATGTCATCCACATAGAGAAGGAGTGTCACAAAGCTACCATCCGAGAATTTCTGAATGTATACACATTGGTCTGCAACAGTCCTCTTGTACCCATGACCCACCATGAATGAGTCAAATTTCTTGTACCATTGTCTCGGTGCTTGCTTCAGGCCGTAGAGACTCTTTTTCAATTTGCAGACTAAGTGTTCTTTCCCAGGAGCTTCAAACCCTTCTGGCTGTTCCATGTAGATCTCTTCCTTCAGATCTCCACGGAGAAAAGCTGTCTTGACATCCATCTGTTCAAGCTCCAAGTTCAGGCTAGCTACTAATCCGAGTATAACTCGAATTGAGGTCATCTTCACTACCGGTGAGAAAATCTCGTCAAAGTCAATTCCTTTCTTCTGTTGAAATCCTTTGACGACCAATCGAGCTTTGTGTCTGACTAGCTTTCCACTATCATCTTTCTTCAGCTTGAAAACCCACTTGTTTCTCAAGGCTTTTCTACCTTTGGGAAGCCTAACCAAATCATAGGTCTGATTCTTGTGCAAAGAACTCATCTCTTCTTGCATGGCTTCCATCCACTTGCCTTTATCTGGATGGGTTTGTGCTTCCTTGAAGTCCTCTGGCTCCCCCTCATCAGTGAGCATGATGTAGTCTGATTCCGGATATCTGGTCGACGGAGTCAAGACACGACCTCTTGCAGATCTTCTTGGCTGAGGCTCGTCAATATGAGGAGGTACCTCACCAACTGGTTGTGGAAGTTCTTCTTCTTCTGGTGAAGGGGGTTGTTGCTCCCCCTGCTCAACACCCTCTTCTTCTTCTTCATCTTCCGGAATTATCTCCTGCATTCCAGTATTTGTGGTGAGCTGAACTAGTGCTAGATCTGGAGTCATTTCAGGAACATGGGAATTGGAACCACTGGGCTTAGTTGGTTTCTCATAAAACAGGTTCTCTTGGAACACAACGTCCCTACTTCTGATGACATTCTTTGCTGCTGGATCCCATAGTCTGTAACCATACTCTTCATCTCCATAACCAATGAAGATGCATGGAATGGATTTCATGTCGAGCTTCTGTCTCTGCTCCTTGGATACGTGTGCAAAAGCCTTGCACCCAAACACTCTTAAGTGAGAGTAGGAGACATCCTTCTTGCCAGTCCACACCATCTCTGGAACTTCAAATTTTAACGGCACTGATGGTGATCTGTTGATCAGGTAGCAGGCAACACGAACAGCTTCACCCCAGAATGGCTTTGGCAGATCAGCCATACTGAGCATACACCGGGTTCTTTCCACAATGGTCCGGTTCATCCTTTCGGCTACTCCATTGTGTTGTGGGGTGCGTGGGACGGTCTTCTCGTGGCGGATACCACGTTCTGAGCAGTATGCCTTAAACTCCTTGGATGTGTACTCGCTTCCATTGTTTGTCCGGAGGCACTTCAACTTCTTACCAGTCTCCCTTTCCACCATTGCGTGGAAGATCTTGAAGTTCTCTAGTACTTGATCCTTGGTCTTCAGAAAATACACCCATACCTTTCGTGAAGCATCATCTATGAAGGTAACAAAATACCTGTTACCGCCCAATGACTCCTCTTCAATGGGACCACAAACGTCAGAGTGTACTAGGCTCAATAACTCTGATCTCCTTCGTGTTGAGGAACTGAACGAGACTCGATGTTACTTACCAAACAGGCAATGCTCGCAGGGGTTCAGTGCAATCTCCTTGTTTACTGGAATGAGAGCCTTCTTTACTAGCGTGAACAACCCTTTCTCTCCCATGTGACCGAGTCTCTTGTGCCATAGATTTGGTGACGCCTCATCTTCAACTGCATTTAGGCTGTCTGAACAAACCTTCATATGGGTTCTGTACAGCGTGCCGCAAATATGCCCCCGGGCGACAACCGGGGCACCTTTTGATAACTTCCAAGTGCCATTGCTGAAGCGGTTGTCATAGCCCTGTTGATCAAGGGTTATCCCAGAAATAAGATTGAGCCGGAGGTCGGGCACATGTCTGACATCCTTCAACACCATCATGCAGCCATTGTTCGTCTGGATTCTAACATCACCAATTCCCACAATCTTTGATGAACTGGTGTTCCCCATTCTCACAGTACCAAATTCTCCAGCTTTGTACGTTGTGAAGAACTCACTGTGGGGAGTGGCGTGGTAGGAGGTTGCTGTGTCTACCACCCATTCAGAGTCTTGGCTAGCAACGTGGAGGCACGTCTCTTCTTCCACGGAGAGTACTGCGACATCTCCCTTAACAGTGACTAGGGTGTCACCATCTTCCTTGTTGTGTTGGTGATTGCCTTGACTTTGCTCCCTTTTTAATTTCCGACAATCCTTCTTCATGTGACCTTCAATGCCACAATGATAACAAGTGAACTTGCCATGTCCGTCATTAGATCTGCCAGGCTCCTGTGACCTTCCTCTGCTTCTGCTTCTGCCTCTACCTCTTCCTCTGCCTCTACCTCGGCCTCTGTTATCTTCTTGCGGCCTCCCCCTGCTTTCTGTAGCGAGGGCATATGATTGCTCCATGCCAGCTTCCTTCCGTCTGGTTTCTTCATTGAATAAGGCATCCTTGACCATCGCCATGGTGAGTTTGCCATTTGGGGCTGAATTATTGAGAGATACCACCAATGTCTCCCAACTGTCTGATAGAGAACTAAGAAGCAGGAGGACTTGTTCTTCATCGTCTGGCGGCAGGTCCATGGCTGCTAGCTGGTTCACATAGTTCTGGAATTGACTCGTGTGCTCAGCTATTGAAGTACCGCTCCTTAACTTCAAGTTTACAAAGCGCTTCATCAAAAGAGCTTTGTTTCGAGCGATTTTTGCTTGAAACAGATTCTCCAGCTTTCTCCAGAGAGTGTATGCGTCTGTCTCCTGAGCAACATGGTGGAATACACTATGGTCGATCCATTGTTTGATCAGAGCGATAGTTTTCTTGTTCTTTCTTCTCCACTCGGTTTCCGTTGTGTCCGTCGATTTCACCCCCATGTCATCCAAGGAATCAAATGAATCCCGGCAATTCAAATAGTCATCCATTTGAGACCGCTAAATGGCGTAGTTCGAAGAGGTGAGCATAATCATAGCTCCTGAGGTTGATGTAGATGGCTCTTCTATGAATTTACTCTTCAATTGGCTTGTACAGCACTATAGAAGTAGAATTTTCCAAAACAGAGTGCACGGTTGCGTTCGGAACGGTGAAAAACCTCAAGAATGGCTCAACTAAAAATTTTAGTTTGTTCAGGGGTCAAACTGTAATTTACAAAAAGTTTTGGGGCCAAACTCTAATTTTTGAAAACTTCTGGGGCCAAACTATAATTTTCAGAAGTATTGATGACGTGGCAGCTTCTGATGACGTGGCAGCTGACTGGACTGCTGACGTGGCGCTGACTAGGCTGCTGACTGGGCTGCTGACGTGGCGATCAACTTGGTCAACGATGACGTTAGCTTGTCTTCTCCGGCGCCGGTGACGCGCCGGCGTTGACTCGCCGGAGCAGAACTTTGACCGGCTCGTACAGGCTCGTTTTAGCTCCGTTTTCAACGCGATTTGCACCGTTGAACTCGTATCAACGAGACGAACACAATGGTGTGATCGAAACACAATTTCGGTGACTTTGATTTCTCGGCAGCGGTTAAAAAATAGCAAAAAAAAATTGCTCCGGTCACTCTAACCTTGCTCTGATACCACTTGTTGGGTCAGAAATCAAACACGCTCACACACCAATAAATTGGAGAAGGATTTCACTAGATATAGAGAGGAAAAACAGAGGAGGAGGAGGAGGAGATCAGATCTCTTTCACTCGACTACAACTCTCACCCAAACAAAAAACCTCTCTTGCTCTTGCTTGAGCTGGATGCCTATCTCCCTCACCTCAACCCTCTATTTATAGGGGAGGGAGGAGCTGCACAATTTTGACTTCCATGGTCGGCGAGCTTCACATGGGCGGCTGGTCTTCGTCAACTTCGGTAGGTGGCCGGCCTTCTCGAAGGTCTGGCGGCTAGACGGGTATGAACCCAGCATATGTGTGTGAGTATGTATGTTGTATGCATAATGAATATGCCCCCATCACTTTTTTTTTAATCTTCTAAAGTACTTTCTTTTACCACTTCCTCCATAGCAAAAACCTTCTGAAATTTCCACCTTACTTTTCAAGCACTAATTATTTTCCTTTGCTGTCATCTATACCCTCAACTTTTGATTCATGCAATCTTGAAAATTTTGAGTTGAGATCATTTAAGTACCATGTAAATAGATAAGATAGTAATGAAACATAAAAGAAACTCTAGAGATTGTCTTTGTTGTTTTCCAATTTCTTACTATGGCAAAACATATATACAAACATTCCATAAATTTCCATGGTGTGACATAAAAAGGGAAAGAAAAAAAATTAAAAAAGATCTTTAATTTATTTTTTTTTCATTTTCCCTATAGATAAGTGAAAATAACTTTTGAGATTTATTAGCACAATGACAAGATTTCCCGGTTTTTATTTTCAAATTAAGATCCAAATTAACCGTAACTTTTCCGTTAAATTTAAAAATGTCACCGCACAACCTTAATTCATGTACTACATTCAGGATGATTGGTTTTCTTAGGAAGAATAGCATCTTTCATAAAAGTAAATGGAAAAAAAAAAATCAGACATGCATAGACATGAAGAACAAATTCTAATGACTAGATCACACAAAATGTTGCCACCAAAACATCAAAAAAAATGAACAGCGGCCAATTTTACCTTTGTAAAGCTGGTCCTCAAGCATTGATGCTATGTACATAAGTGAAGAAGTGTCCTCATCAACCAACAGGACACGGAGGCCGCGAAAAACCTCAGGGATGAGACAACTTTCTGAGCTACTGCTACCCATTTTGTTAAAAAAAATCTAAAACATGAGAAGAAGGAGAAGAAGAACAAGAACAAGAACAAGAACAAAAAGAAACAAGGCTAAAAACTCTAGACAGAGAAAAAGAGAGAAGTGACTAGGAGGCGATGTGCATCACTAGCCTGTGCCTGTGTGTGAAATGGTCCTATATATATATATATATATATATGTATATTTCCTAACATTGCATCTTTGCACCAAACTGATTCTTACAAATACAAAGGAGAAAGGTGGGGTACCCTTCAAAGCCACTTATCTCTAAACACATACATTGGCCCACAAGCATTGAGACTATAGACAATGAGAGGGAATATGCAATGCAAAGTGTAATCTTGAATTAAATGTTACAGATGAACAAAGGTCAAAGGGTCTGTTTTTATTTTGACTGTTAATGGTATTCTCTGCTTTTAACTTAGCCCACAGAAAACAGATAGCAGAAAGGTGGGGCTGATTTTCGTTAGGGATATTCACGGTAAGGGGATTGTGAAAATAGTCATTTCAAAGTACTGTGACAAATGTAATGATTTTACGCCAAAATTTTACGTGTATAGTTCAAATGACTGCCTTAGTTAACAATGATTCTATCTTGTTTTAATTGGGTTTAGCCTAGTTGTCACTCATTTCTTTCACATTATTTTATTTCAAAGTGTGCACTAATTAATGTATGTGGAAGGACCACTTGAAAGAATAATTGGTATAAAAATTAATATGAGTTAATGAGTTTTAACCATCTCATTTTTTTTGTTGTCTATAACACCTAGGTTAGGAATGTCATTTGATAATCGACAGGTCATAGGTAAACTGGATTACAAATATGTATATGGACCCTTTTTCTTTCTTTATTTTTTCTTGTATATTCTTTATTTGCAAAGTATGTTTGAAGGTAGAACGAAATTGTTTGACCACATGTTGATTGCCTATACAAGTTTATACAAAATAGTCAAGAAAAACATGTCTATTTTAGTTATGTTAGCTTCTTAAGATTGTAACCCTGCTAAAGCGGTATAATTAATTATCTTCCAGGATTGATTAGAATGGATGGAGAAAAGTAAGGAAGTAATGAAAGGAAAATGTTGCATGAGATATATATATATATATATTATATACGCATATAACTGAACTCTCTTTCTTCCTTATTTTCTCTTTTGTTAATTTTTGCGACTTTAAACTATATCTAGTGAAGTATGATGATCAACTTTTCTTTGCAACATTTAACATGATTTCTATTTAGCAATTCTACATTTTGTTTACATTTTTCCTTTCTTTTTAAAACAATCAAATATGCATAGTACTTGTTTCTTCCATAGAATCTTTGGGAGACCTGATTAGTAGGAATCTGGAATCGCACAGAATCTGGAATCGCACAGACGCACAGTACTAAACCAGATAGAAGAGTCAAAGTTTTCTTGTATAAGAACTTTTTCAAATAGCTGTTTTTCCCACTCTCTTTTTATCAAGCTAAACGTAGTGCATTTCTGACAAAAGTTTTTATTCGCTGCTATAGACCTCACAAAAAATGAGAAATTAGCTGCCATTCCGAAAGGCTTCTAGTATCACCTATTTTTGCTCATCAACTTTTCTATTTTTTTTAATATCACAAACAAAAAACAATGAGCTAGAGAGGCCTTAGATCAAAATGGAGATACGTTGCTATCAAAAGTTAGCTGCTGAGAGGTAGAGATAATCTCTCATTTAGTCAGATCATGGCCAATCGTACTGGTTGCCCCGTAGTTTTAGAAGTTACTTATGCTACTAGCTATATTAATTTGTTTTACTATCTTTGAACAACCAATTATTTACATAAGCAAGAAAGAAGTTTTCACTATATTTATAAGTTCACATCCTATTTCAAGGGAAAGAAATCTACATAGGTCGAGGAATCCTACTCACGTCGTGCTTGCTTGTTATTAGTTACTATCCTTGCTGACAATTATCTATTCTTAATTATTATGAGCACAATTTTCACTTAATTATCATCTGCTTGAAGTATAAATTACACCATTTATACTTGTTATAGCTCACTTAGTATGGTGTTGAGGTTGTGCATGTTCTTCTTTTGAATATGACATCATCTATTGACTTGTCAAAGTCTAACACACGGTGGCTAAGTTAGACTTCACACCAAAAAAGAGTTTAAGGACCACACTAGGTTTACAATCCATGTCCTAAAAAAAGGAGCTTGCAAATAACTTTTACTACTTAAAAGGGAACGAAATACAAAAAATCATTCTCCAAAAAAGGCTTATTCATTTGGAAAGGAAGCTGATACAGTAAGTATCGTTTCCCCATCCTATCCTCTTCAGTCTTTCTCATTTATGAATGGATTTTGAAACTCTTCGCCAAAGACAAAATCAGACAATTCTTCAGTTGTGTGATCATGAATTTTTGGAGAATTTTTTGAGCCATTAGATTACCAAAAGCTCAACAAGATGGTCATAAATTTCCATCAAGAAGTTGTTTAAAACCTCACAATATAATGATTAAAAGTTCTATGCGAGCTATCCAACGTTATCATATTTGCTAAGAGAATATACCCAATTAACATGAAAAAAAAAAAGAGGAAATTTTAGTGGTCTAATCATAGTTTCTAAGAAGCAATTGACAACTTTCATAAAGTAATATTGTGGCTTCTAATGAAATGAAGATCACTAGGAAGTTTCAATGCTATTTAGTTGTAGAACTTGAAAACAGAGTTCTCACTTTCTCTTTGCCGACAAAACACCTCTGGTTATTGCTTCAATAAAGAATGCTTGTTAGTAACAAACCTGTAAAACTTAAATTACTTCAAAGATGTATGGCTAAACACAATATGAAACACTTTAGGGGCCCATGAATTTTTTTGATCTAATTGAAAAGTATTGTAGCACCAATTGGGGCCTTAGTTTTCTTATGAACTGTTTTTAGGGATTTTGGGATTCCTTGTTTTGCCAGAAGTAGAAGTCTGCTACTATTCATGCCACTCATTGATTCGTCATTCATTGTTTTATAAACTTTTGATTTTTGCCTTCTTGCATTGTGAATACAAGTTTCCTTATCTGTTAATGATATTTTAGTAGATTCTAGTGTTTCAAATTAAATTCTCAAAGTCTGCCACCTAGGCCAACCTAAACAATGAAAAGACATCGAATTAATATTTCTACCCACTACTAGAATTGTTTAATATCATTGGGAGAATAAATAAATAAATATTAGTTAATAGAATTATTGAATATTAAGTTTGTGATTTTCATGAATAAGAAAAAAATTTCCTCATAGTTATAAAATTTTCAGTATTAAAATATGTAATGTATGCATATTGTTGAAGGTAAATAAACTTTTTTTCACCAATATATATATACATCTGAAAGGAAAATGGTAAAGGACTTTGCAAAAAAAAATCAAATACTAGTGTCTTCCTCAAAATATCGGCCTCAGAAATGGCCTCCAGCTTGTTAATAATCTGGATCTTGCAAGACATGAAATGAATAATTTGGATAAAAGTGTCACCCTATTCGTTAGCACATTTTAGATATTACACTTTGATCTGTATTTTGGGAAGCCAATCAATGAGCAAACTCTCGAAACAAGGAGAAACAGTGTTAAACCATCTCACGTGTTGTGTTTATTAGAACTCTTTTAGGTCTAAAGAAAAACTTTGTTTTGATGTAAAGGGTACTATCAATTCCCCAATGTGCCTGTACTAGTTAATCTTTTCAAAATTATTTCACCCAAAAAACAAAAGAAGTCCGTTTTAAAGTTTGGCAACTGCTTTATTTGTAAAGGATACCAGAATTGCATTCTTTTTTGTTATCGTTACACGCTAGTTTGTATTGTTTGATAATTTTCAAAGATCTCATATGGGAAAACAATTTAAAAAAATGATGAGCGTGAATTTGATTAGTCTTTTAGAACTATGTGTGCGCGCACATATTGCATGTGTGTATGTGTGTGTCTGTCTATCTGCTATGTGTATGTTTGCATAAGCTAGAAGCAATAAAAAAGTTCTCTCTCTCTCTCTCTCTCTCTCTCTCTCTCTCTCTCTCTCTCTCTCTCTCTCTCTCTCTCTAGTGGTACATAAACTTATGTTTTACCCTCCACAATCGTCACCGTGTGGTTTAGTTCCTCACTTAGAAAAATGGCAAAAAGAAAGAAGAAAATATAAAAGAAAATTTGACAAAAAAAAATGCATCAGTTTGGTTATAAAGAAAAAAAAAACCAAAGGAAGGAAAGCTCATAATGAAGCTTACACAAGTCTTCGTTTTTGTGTTAGTGCACTAAATGTTGTGCTTCTTTCTCAGCCACTATATATACCTTATTCTTGACCCGAGAGTTTTATAGATATGAAGATACATCTCCCTTTCTAATAAGTTCTAATTTCTTCGACTAAATTCAATTTGCTCAAACTTTCAATTGTTTGGAGAAAATAGTATGATTTTTTTTTTATTCTTTACATAAAAATGGATTTCTTTCATTTTCCTAATTTTTTTGTTTCAATAAATCCATAGTTAATCCAATTTGTTGCCAATAGTAATAATAATTTTGACTGATCCAACTAAGAAAACAATCGTAGCGCCACTGCTGTTTATAGTTAAGTCAATTGTTAAGTCTTTGGGAGTTGTATTAGAAACTTGTAATTAGATGTTGCCTTTTCGTCTAAGTTGGGAAGGTTTATGTGCAGGCGAAGCATTACACCTTCTTATATAGCCCATCACTATTGAAGAAGACAAACAAAAATCTACCCAGTTGTCTTTTTTTTTTTTTTTGGTTACTTTTTAATTGATAACTAACAATCAACAATGTTATTGGCACAAGATGCAAATGATATATATAGAGAACTAATTACCATTGTCTTGTGCCCATGTGATATGCTATATTTTACTCAAGAGAGAATAAGATGAGAATTTTTCTTATTTATGTTTGGTAATGCTAAAATAAGATGTTTTTTAGAAATATCACTGTGCCGTGATGGCATAAAAAAAACATTTCCTTAAAATTTAAAAAGAAACTAAAGAAACTAAGTCCTTTGAATTTGATTTTAACTAAGCTTCATATTTTATAAATTTGGCCCGTCATTGTTAAATATCAAACGTTGACCCTTACTATTATTTGTAAAACCAAAAAAAAAGTTTAATCATGTGATTTACAAAGTCCCAAAATAGTCACTTAGTATCAAGTTAATCCCATCATTCTAGAAAATTCAAATGGAGTCACTTGACAATTTCACTGTATGTGACTCAGCCCGGCCTAGAAGAACTTTAACATCTGTTATTTGAATGTCTTCTGTCATGGGGGCAGCTAAAATATAATGTATTTTACTGCTATTTGTTAATCTCTCTTTCTCTTTCTTTCTGTCTTGTTTAGGGGTTATTTCTCATAATTTCAAAATGGTACACCTAATATCAAATTAATCCCATCATTTAAAAAAAAAAATCAAATGGTTATGGTTGACCTTTCGATGTTTGTGACTCAGCCTGAACTAGGAAGAACTTTAATGGGAATGTATTTGAATGATTTGTGGCATGATGGCACCTAAAACATCTAACTCCTTCCATCTCTCTCTCTCTCTCTCTCTCTCTCTCTCTCTCTCTCTCTGATAATGACTTTACTAAATTACCTTTAGTTTAATGTGAATACATTCATTAAGATGAAAGTAGCATTTATAAAAATTTGTAGTTTTCAAATTGGGTCCAAAGGAATTAAATGAAAGTTGGGTTTTCAAATATGAATACAAAATGGGATAGAGAGCAAATAGACATCAATAACTGTTAATTATGGCAACTAAAGAGTCTTTGGATTAGAGTAGTAGAAAACAGTTATTTCAATACAGTAAAATTCCTATCATGCCCTTCATTTATGAGCTAATTATTTTTTTGATGAAAATATTCCTAGAAGTGTTAGACTTCAACAAACACTTAATTGACATTTAATTCCTGAATTACCTTTGTAATAAAGCATCTAGGAATTAGTTTTTGACTCCATTAAATGTTGAAACTAAAAATTAAAAATGTTTTTTTTAAATTAAGTTCGCTTGACAATGTACCTTTAATTCCTTTATAGTACTATGATTGGATTTTGAATTTTGGTAGGAAAGAAAAAAAAAATGAAAAGATACTAATAGAGTGACACACGCAACATTATTTTTCATTGCTAATAATTTATTTTCTTTATTTTATATACCCTAGGCAAGATTCAAGACTAAGGCCCTACTTTAATCGTATGTCTCACCTCTTTAATGTTATGATTCGGTTCTTGAATATGTTAAGATAATGGAAAAGAATGAAAAAAAATGAAATGAGAAAAACTAAATTCTTTCATTTTAATTGATTAAGCTAAAATAAAAAAAACAAATAAAATGAATAACCATTTATTACGTATAGAAAATTGAATTTCATCTCATTGTTTTTCTTTTCTTTTTTTTTACTAGAATTGAGATGCAAAGATAGTGTAAAAATTCTTGGGTTTGGAGCATAGCTATTAGAAGAGATAGTAGAAACGAAAAACATTAAGGGAAATGAAAGTGAAAAATGCATCTAAAAATACAGGAGAACTAGAAGGAGTAAACAATTAAGACTCCAATGTTATCAACTTTTTGGGTCTCTCTTAGGATTTTTGACTCTGTAATTACTCAATCTGTGTGGGACGAAAAAATTATACAGATCTCGAGATTAGTCAAAATGCGCGTAAAGTGACCGAAAACCCCGATTAGAAAAAAAACAAAAAAAAAATTTAAGACTTCAATGATAAACCTAATAGAGACTTGGGCAAACAAAAAAGAAACCTCTAAAAATTAAGTAAAAACTTGTATAAATATTTTAACTGATATTTCTCTTGTATAAAATATAATGAAAGCCTCATTAGAACTTAAGGAAAACAATGTTCAAAAATGAAAACTTTATTAAAAAGTTTCAAACAGTTTTCTCTTAATTTATTTAGAGTTTCGTTTCAGTATTCGAGAAGTATTATTTATTGGAAACATTTGTCAAAATTATCCAATATGTTTTCTAAAATTTTCAAGGGAGTTTCCCACCCGTATTGAAAACGGGCTTCTGAAAGTTTCTTGTAATTATGGTTTGGAGTTCATGTAGGCTTTAAGTAGCCAAAATTAAATTGAAGAAATCCGTATGCCCCAGTAAAACTAGCTGTCTCGTAGAAAATGTACAATTGCCACAGCAACACATACAACTGTGTAAAAAAATACGTTGCCCTGAAAGTATACAGTGTTACTCTGGCAACAGCAATTCCTAAATGGGTATCCCCTATCCGAAACTAATCGGGTCAAGTTGAGCTTCGGATCACCCAAATCACCTCTATAACCCCTGCTTCGGCGGGACAATCGAATCTATCAACACTTCGCGGCGTAGAGACAGAGATTGCAAAGTTCGATAATGGTTTGTGACTTCAACAGTAACTTTTTCTAGGTTGCTGAATGTGACTTTCGATTCCTATATTTTACAGGCCGAATCAACAGAAGAACTCGAACCGCTATTCGATTACAGCCGTGTTCAGCCCTTCGACATTGTCTGCCTTGACGGTCAGTTATTTATCTCTCTCTATCTACATACGCATGTATATTTATGTATGTATATGCGCAACTATATATCTCAAAATTTTGTTATTGAATTGACAGATGATTGTTCTGATTCATCCCCAGCTTTCTCCCCCAATTGCTGGAAGCTTTCTGATACTGTTGTAAAGAGCTCTCTGCTTTTTTTGAATATTACATTTCTTTGATCCTGTTATTGTCATTGATTATGGATGTAGTATCGTAGAATGTAGGTTCTTTGATTGAGTGGTTGTTATTAATTTGAATTAGGTTGAGAATGTAGAGAAGAATGGGAAAGTCATGCAAGTACTTGACTGTGAAGAGAACGAAGGAGATGATTGGCTACCTCCTCCTCCCAAGGTTTCGAATGATGCCAGGACTTGCGGTGAGGATTCTACTATAATGGAGATGAGGTATACACTAGTTGGTGCTTACACCTTAATGAATTAACTCATACTGTTTCAATTCTTCTGCATGAGTAATTGAATTCATTCTGTGCTTTGTTTTATGTGTAACCTTTTCCTTTATCTTTCAGTTCCTGTCTTGTATAGTTTAAAACTGCGATGAATTAGAAGACTTCTGTGTGTGTGTGTGTGTAGATATGTGTATTGGGTGTGTGCTTTAATTGGTGAAACCATGCACTGCACTGGAAACAATCAAGCTCTGACTAGTGGCTGCATCAATATTTATGGATTTTACTATGTTACAGCCTAGTAGGTTATATTTATTTGGGTTTTCCTTATCCTTTGATTATACGACTGTGTTCCACGTGTGCAGGTTAAAGAAGCAGGAGCTGGCATCATTCGCTAAATCAGCTGAAGAAATGCTGCGTTCTGTGGAACAATCTGTGAGAACTGATTTTAATACTTCCGCTCAACCTACGATAGAGAGTGTTTCCGACCAGCCGTTAAAGCCTCCCTGCGAAAGAGCTAAAATAGTTATTTCCATCCAGGACAAGGAAGGACTCAAGCAATTTCGGGTGTTCAAGGTTTGCATTTATTGTGCAGAAAACTGATGAATTTTTTGCAAAATAATATATTGTTGTCATATGGTTCTCAATCAGCTTGTTATTAAGTTGGCTATCAGACATCGAACGGAGATCCAATAATTTGATACTTGCTTGATATTAATTCCAGAAGTGCTACATTTTTTTATCCAATAAGAAGTCTTCAATTGAAGCAGAAAAAAAAGTTGCGTAATAGAAAATTTTCCATTTTAGTTTCTGTGAATGTAAAGTACATAGTACTTCTTATCAAAAAAAAATTAATAAAGAAAAGAAAAGGAAAAAAGAAAGAACTGTATATAATACTGATGCTCACATGATAATGCTGGACAAAGCATTAGCTAGTTGAACTGTGGCGCTCAGATCAATCTAGGGCAATAAATGAAGAGCTGTACCATATTATACAAATGGTATCTTTGTAAATCAAAATGGTTAGTATGGTAACATTTGATGAATTAAAAGAAACCGTTTGTCCAGGAATCTAAAAATGGAAGAAACTACATATTAGCGAGTCTGACATAACTGTATATCAACACAGGGATTAATAGAGTGATGAAATGCAGAGTAAATTGTGTGGAAATCGCACCTCTATACAATAAGTGCTCCTGCTTTACATTTTGACACACAAATTTTTAATTTTGTATTTGTACAGCTAAGGAAGTAAGATGGTGGTGACATAAAAAATCCCTTATTTTCTATGCGATGTCACTATGATCTGGGTTTTTTTTTTTTTTTTTTTGCTTTGTGTTCTTTTTAACATTAAGTCCAAAAACTTTACAAGGTCTCATTTTCTGAATCTGCTGGTCTTAACTGCTTCAGTAAGGAATTGGTTTCTGGTGGTGATCATATTTCATTCAAAGCTTATTTCGGAGTTAACCATTGGATGGTTTTCTTTGAGAAATCAATCTTTTTATATAATTGTTTCTCTGAATACTCATGATACTATGCATGCATTATTTTTCCTTCTAGCAATAATACATCTCTTTTTGCTTTTGTGCCGAAGATGTTACTCTGTTTTATAGTTCTTTCCTTCCATACTTCTTTAATACTATAATTCACATATTACCCTTCCGTATATGAATAAATAATCGTAACTCTGTAAGTGAGACTTATCCTATTTCCTTAGGATGATAAGTTCGAGCGGCACTTCAAGATGTATGCAGATAAAAGCAAGGTTGATTTACGAAGATTAGTTTTTTGTTTTGATGGGGATAAAGTTAGTCCAACAGAAACTCCTGATGGCCTTGGGATGGAAGACGATGACATTATTGAAGTGCACATCAAGTCAACATGATGAAAGTAAGAGATTACTGCATCTTTTGTAGCTATATTTCTCTTGATTGCCTTTGTGCCATTTAATTGATTCTGGACTTATTCTTTTCCTTTGGATCTTTTAGTGTTACTTGTTGCGTAGCACTAGATTTCAATTGATAACTGCTCAAATTGAGCCCACCAACAAATGTAACTTATATTGATGCTTTGCATTACATCTGTTACTGTTGTATTTAATAAAGAGGGACTGAATGCATGACTAATATCAGAGGATCCTAGGGTTGTAATACAGTAATGTTTCCAACAGAGTGCTAGATGCAATTTGAATAGCTGTGTACCAGGCTGAAGTTGTGATTTAAACAAATGGATTAGAAACATTCAAGTGAAAGCTACTATTGTTGATATTTCTACATGAATGTGATAAGGAAAGTGATTTAAACAAATGGATTAGAACTAAGAAGCACGGACACGGACACAAGTGTCGGACATGCTGACACGGCAATTTTAAAAAAATATAGGACATGACACGGCAGGGACATGGCCAAAGAATATATTTTTATATTTTTAATGTGTCATATATATAAATATTTAAAAAAAGAAGTGAAAAATATATAAGATAACACTAATTAAAATTTAAAAATATATATTTTACTACTTAATTGACAACAAATCATTTACAATTAGTCAATTACATTGCGTAAAAAATGACAAAGTAAACAAATATATTAATAACAAAAAAATTGTTCCATCAAAACATAATACTATGAAGTTATAAACTATCAAAAACATTAAAACGTTATTATACTTCATCATTATCCATCATCATCTAATATAAAATCCTTAAAGAATACACCAAACAAATTAACCACCGATATTAGTAGCATACTTGTTTTTCTTTTTCTTCTTCTTCTTCTTCTTTCATGATTCAACAATTAGTTTTAAAATTTATAGTTGAGTCCCCCGAGGTGTCCCTAACGTGTTCAAAATGGGACAAGCGTGTCCAAGCCGTGTCCGTGGAGTGTCCGATGTAAAAATAAATAAATAAATAATCTGACACGTAAAATAGAGTGTCCGACACGTATCCGCGAGTGTTTTACCAACACGTGTTTGACACAGGTACTGCTCCTCCAACGGAGTGTCTGTGCTTCCTAGGATTAGAAACATTTAAGTGAAAACTGCTATTGTCTGTATTTCTACTTGAATGTCATAAGAAAAGAGAGTACAGGGTGATGTGGTCATTAACCTCAGAATTGGTTAGATCTATGTTACTTGGAACGTGAATCGTTCTGGTACATGGAATGGGAACAATAATGGGCTACACCACATGATTTAAAATGTGGTACGATAGGGGTATTCTCTAGGCATCACGGATACAGCTGGTAGAGCAACGTACCTATGTCTGACACGCGTCGGACACGGACGTTCGCCGGATGCATGTAGGACACGCCCTAATTTTTTAATGTTTTTCTTATCGGACACTCTGTGGACGCGCGTGTCCATTTTCAGGACACTTCTAGGACACGGTTAACCTGATTGTTAGTTTGCGGGAGATTTGAATTTGATTTACGGGGAGGAGGAAAGAGGGAGAGAGGAGCAAAGAGCTTCATTTGAGCATCTGACAACCAGCAAAGGACAACACAGCAGCAGCCACACAACAGCAGTGGTCCAACAGTAGCACAACAACAGTTCTGGGCAGCAGCAGTGGTGCAGAAGAAGAAGACGAAAGAAGAAAGAAGAAAAACCAGTAATCGGTAACCTGCACTTCAATTTGCTACCTGGAGTTCAACTTCTCTTTTCTTTTTTCTTCTTCCCCCCTCCCCCACCTACGTGGTATTTAGGATATTATTCGTAAACATTTACTCATAAATGAATACATAAAAAATAAAAGCAAATGTATAAAAAATATTTTTTTTGTTATAAAAATCTAATTATAGAAATAATTTTTACCGTGTCCCCACCGTGTTATGTCTTCTATTTTTTGAAAATTGATGTGTATTGACCGTGTCCGTGCTTCTTAGGGCATACTTAGAATTTAAGATATGCCTAGAGCAATTTTCTTTTAACAATTGGACGTCTAATAAAATATAGTCTATTTTTTCATATTACTCATGTAAAAATACATTTGTAGAACCATTATAGCCCTTGTTTTTGCATCTTTGAATTTTTTTTCCTGCTTAGGTAATTGTTAAGGAAATATAGGAAAAAATTTTGGGAACTTATCAAATCGCTAAATTTACCGTTTTGGAATAAAAGTGTATCTCATCTCAGAACGTCGTTGCAAAAATGTACACTAGGACATTTGCGTTTCCTAGTAACGCTGGGCTGGATGAAGTATCATATTAAAAGGAAGATTATCAAGTTGTGGTAAAACAATAGCTATGAGACACTATTGTTAAAGGTCTTAACAGCCTCAACAGCCATAGCAGTTGTGGTTGAGTATGCATCTTGCTTTTCATGTCTATATCATGTTTGGTGTTGTCTTCTTTTTGAGACCTTTTGGGCCATCCTTGCGAATGCTCAACTTTAGCCACCTAGCCACAGAACCTTGGTGATACCATGTGGAGTCATGGGTGGCTCAGGTGCCTGTGTCCTTGGTGCTAGCCTGAGGGGGGTTCCTAGGCCCTGCTCCCGGCCCAAGCTTAGAATGTCTTCTAGAGAACAAATGGAGTTATGTGCCCAGTTGAAGAACCGCTCAGTCGAGACAAGGAAAATGGCAAACACCTGTTGTGCCCATGTGTCACCTCATGATGTTGACCTGTGTAGTTGAAGTTGGCTGGAGGGGAAGAACATGGTGATGACATGGTTTTGAGCTGGCATGCCAAGTGGGCGCAGGTGCCCATGTGCCTACATTTCTTTAGGCTTGGTTTCTAAAAGAAAAAAGAAGAAAGAAAAGTACAACTAGAATGTGGTTGTAGATTGTAGATTGTAGAGTGCCGTAATGAGCTCCTTTTGTTACTTTAGCATCAGTTTAATTTGTGTTTACCAAGTGTTGCTTCAAATATGTTATTCTCCACTAATTTCTCTGTATTTGCTTTGCCAATTCAAATTTCCTTCACTTTATTTCAGGTCTTTCTTCATCTATGGCACTGAACTCGACTTCGTGGCGCTTTTGGGAGCTCCATAGTTATTTTGTTGAAGTCTTTTCAACCCTTCTGTTAAATGTCGTTTTTGATTGTTGATTGGTCAAAGTTTGACCTTAAGCTGTACAGCTTCAGAGGAAGTTTTTCTATGTAGTTTTGAAAGAAGCATAATCATGTAAAGACAACTTGTGGAAAGAAAACAATTTTCGTACAATTAGGCAACCTCTTGTAATATTCTACTTTATTGAAAATGCCGGTTTACTTCTAAGCCCGGTGGACATAATATCCACTAAGGCAATCGGATGTTTTTAATGTTCCTGGTAAAAACCTGCTTTTGTTTGTTCTGGTTTTCTCTTCTTTTCAAGTGTTTCTTCTATTTAAATTGAGTCTGTTGTGAATTGTGTTCATTATCAGATGGAAAACCTTGTTTTGATACTTGCATTTTTATTGTGTCTAATTTCATGTGATTACTTTATTTTACTATAAACTTTGCCTTTGTTTTTTCCTCTAAATGCTGTTGGTTTGGCACAATAACCCCCGGAATCACAAATGTTCTGGAAATTGAGGTGTGGTAGCTTTCATCTAATGAGAAATGTAACCTTGGACTTGATAAAGGGCTTGACTTGAACTTAGCCTTGGGTTAATTGATCTTTTATTAGATGAAAGCTAACTCTTGAAGTTATTCATTTTGTGTTTGTATGTGGACCTCTATATAGATAACTTACGTTACTTAATCTTTTCTAAATATGTGAAGTATTCGCGTTGGACAATCAACACGCGACACCTAACACTCACACTTAATACTAGTTGGACATGTATTTAATAAAGATGTATAACTAATTGAGTTTATTATAAAACTAAGTATTAAGACTTTCATTTCATACATGAAATATTATATTTTATATTATAAATGTCATTTTATCTTTAAAAAAATAAAAAAATATTTAAAAAATATAAAATCTAATTGTGTCCGAATTAGATGAATGCGATACTTGGTCACGTATTTGCACTCGACACTTGTACTCGAGTTTAGGTATTATGACCAATTGATCCAAGGCCAAGTTCAAATCAAGCCCTTTATTATACCTGACTTCTTCTTCCCTTTTTTTTATATTTCCTTTTATATTTTTTGAGTTATTGCATTTTATTCCCAGTGGAACTCCTATGGTTGGCTTTTTCAGGTTTGCTGAACTTCTTACGGTATTATGAGGCAATGAAGTAATTACAGTAATTGATTTCCTCTTATCAGCTTTTGAGATGTTAAGAATCAAGGATTATGGTCTTCTTTTGATACATGTGGTGCAAAAAAAAAAAAATGAGGTAATTAGAGTTATTAATCATCCTTAGTAGGAGTTTGTGATGGAAGATGAACTGTGATAATGCAAACTTTTCAAGGGACACAATTGCTTTTGGTCCTGTTGGATGATCAGAAAGGTGGTTCCCTCACTTGTACATCACATGGCAGGCTTACTTTTAGAAGATTATATCTATTTTATTTTTTATGTTTTTGGAGTACATAGAAAAAAACAATTGCAATATTATGTTCATATAAAAGGAGGGGATTAAAAAGATCCGTTTAGTAAAACTTATTTTGAGATTTTTTGGCTTATAAGTAAAAAAATTAATTTTTTTGAACTTTTTCTTTTTTCGGCTTTTCTATTAGTCTTAGCTTATAAAAGTAGAAAAGTTAAAAAAAATAATTTTTTTTACTTATAAGTCAAAAAATAAAATAAAATAAACAAAAAAAAAATTGTACCAAGCGGTCCTACATTCTGAACCATTAAGCAGGTTGCAAGTGCCCCAACCATATTTTTTTTAAGAGAGAGATTTATAAATCTAACTTGAGTTGAATATACATGTGCATTTTAGAAATTAGCTCCTTTCCATATCCTCTATGCTATAGAATCATAGATAGCCATAAGAGGAGTAGGGTTAAGGCACTGGAAAACAATGCAACTCGGCTGACTTCCTCTAATTTGCATGCACGATGTTCCTTTCATGCCCCCAAAAAACAAAAAAAAAAAGCTAGAGATAAGAACTACATTATTATACTTCTGGAGAAACGCTGACAAAGAGATTAGAACAGTCAGAATATTGAATATTGGGATAGGTGGCCTTTATTGATTTGTTTGCTCTAATTTAATGTTTCTTTCTAAAATTTTGCGATGTAATAAATGTGAAAACCATAAAGCATGTTCATAAAAAGATTTCTCTGTTTTTCGCAACTATGAGGCAAGGGCCTGTTACTAAATATAAGCCCAAGTCACAAACATATGAGATTGCCACTCTTTTAGATTGTATTCTCACACTGCGAAAAAAAAAAAATGCATTCTCACCTTTTTAAGAAGGAAAATGTTATTATTTTAAAAAATATGTACGAAAATCTCAACAATATGATATGATAATGATATTATTATAATTAAAAATTATCATGTTGGGTGTTTGTTTTAAAGTGAATAGTTCTTATTCAACCACATTATTCTGACAATAAATTCTGTATAAGTTTTTCTATTTGTATAATATTATCTTTTCAAGAATTGGGCAATTTGTAGTAATGCATGGGTTTGAATTTCTTTATGCTAAGTGTGATTGTATGTGAATTATATTATTAGAGAGATCAAAAGATTATATTTGCGCCACCGTCACAATGTATTTGACTCTTTTTTTTCTTTGCTCTTTTTGTGTTATATGGTGTTGAGGCCTTCAAAACACTACTTCTTTGAGTTCTTATAAGGCCACCATTTACTTGAGTCATATAAATTTCATGTATTATGATGTGTTTTCGATACTTTAACTTGAATACTCATTACTTAATTAAATGTGGAATCCATCTTTTGAGAGCGGGGCCAGGGATAGAACTATAATGACTGTGAAATAAGTAATCTCATTTACTGCATGTAAATGTGTAATCATTTATGAAGAATTAGTAATTTATTACCTTTTAACCAGTATTCAATACCTCCTTCTCAGCTCCTCGGGATCTCTCTCTTAGAAAAAATATTCAAATGCTCTTAGAAAACTACCTTATCTTTGATTCATCTATCTCAAATGTAATGTGTCTTCCCTTGCTAAGAATGCTCAATAACTAGGTAACGATTTAAGCCTATAGATGTCAATTGGATCCGAAAAATTCGAATTCTGTTTTGTTCCGCTCGTAATAGGAATGTTTGGGATATGAATAAATAAGTTAAGGGCGGGCTATGGAAAACAAAACAAAACCTAATGTTGGTTTGGGATATGATAAGGTTCAGGTTACCTCACCCCAAACTCACTCTAATTATTTTATGAAATTCCTAATTGCTCATATTATAAACAAAATATTCTTACTATACAAGTAGATATTATGGGGTCTTAATGTTACTTCTTGTTATTGATTTTTAGGCTATTTTTTTCTCAATTTTATATTGTATTAGTGTTTATATAATTTGCATTATTTTTTATTGTTAGAGATTTATTTTTATTTTGAAATTTTATATGGGTTAAACCCGTTTAATTCGAACAAATTAATTTAAAAGAATCGAGAGTGGGGTGAAAAAGTTCAACCCGCCAAGAGTTTAGGATGGAGTGTGGGGTGGAGTTTTTCTAATAGAGGCGGTATAGGATTTAGTCTAATCCGTATCAAACCTGCCCAGTTGTTATTCTTAATTAAGCCTACCTTGGGAAACGTGTTGAAAGGATACGGAGTAATGTACACTACCTTGCGTGGTCCGTGCCTCAGCCCCACATTTCCCCGATACGCAACCCAGCCACTTCCTTTCCACATGGCGAACTTCCATTCGACACAGCGACTACACTTTTTGGATCTACATGACGCAATTCACATGAAAACTGGATAACGCTGCGGGCCCCACAACGAGCCACGTAATCACCTCCACGTAGGATCGCTGACGCCCAAAAGCAACACATGTCGACTAAAGAAGCCAAAGATGGAGAGAGCGAAAAGTAGATAACAGAAAGGTCACAAGAAGTGAAGCTCAAAATCCCTGATCCTGATGATGATTTTCATATGAGCATTCCAACATCTCTCTCTCTCTCTCTCTCTCTCTCTCTCTCTCTCTCTCTCTCTCATGCCAAAGCATGGCTCAGAATGTTTAGGGTTTCTGAAGATTGAAATCTATTACCGAGCTTTGGCTCGAAATTTCAGTCGCAGGTTCGGTTAATTGCAGCTTAATTTGAGAGTTTATAGCGTCAATCAGTTTCTCTTTTCCATTTGTTTTACTATGGACTGCTGATTTTTTTTTTAGACTTACTATGGCTTGCTGATTGATGTTTGAAGTTTATCATCTTACTTTGCTTAATCATTAGATTCTCAAATGAAAGAGCATTTGATCAATTTGCTTATGGTAGGTGAATTAGATTAGATTACTGCAATTTTTCAGTTTATGTAGCTGAGGTTTGATACTAGTTGTTCCTCCCAGTGAGTTCCTAACCCAGAGACAGAACAGAAAAAAAAACAAAAACAAAACAAAACAAAAAAATGAAGAGAAAAATTACTCTTCCCGAACTATGGGTATCCCTCATTTGTTTTTCCTTTACTTGGCCAAGCATGAGGTATCTTTATTGTTAATGATTGTTTTTCTTTTCTTGGCAACACATTTAACACATTGTCATGTCATTCATGGATCTCATGTTATTGGATGCTCCATGTGGTTGAGGGATGGAATGTTACGAGGAGTAAGAAAGGGAAGCTGAGAATGATGGAGAAAGAACCTCTAGGGAAAGGACACTTTCTTTTAGTTGGTTTGTTTGGTTTGCTAGGAAGGAATGAAATCTTGTTTGTTTTGACTATTTTAGTTTCACATATTGACACAAAGGTGTTACTTGCAGGGCAAAAGTGTAACAGAAAACTTAATTCCTTTCGTTCTTCCTCGTGCCTGCAAAAGGAATGCATTAGAGCTAGATGAGGGTTGAATCTGATTCAATAAGAAAGTACTGTGATCCTGTAATCCAACATATGCTCAATCCAGATAGGTTAACAATCAGAAATCCATCAAATAATCCAATCCGATACAATTAGCAATAATTGTTGGAATTAGTTTGGGGGAGTTTGTCCCACTTCGGTTATAAAAGGAAACTTGATGTCTCTCCCCTTCTATAAATGAAGCTTAACCATTATAATAAAATAATCTAAAAAATTAGATTGTAATCTCTTTCTTTGCTCAATAATGCATTGTGAGTACACGTGATTCATCTATTTCTACATGGTATCAGAGCATCCTATACTCCCCTCCTTTAATTATTTCTACTATAATAGTTTAAAATCTTGGACATATCCATTATATTCAAAGGAAATTGTACTCGAATTTTCATTATGTTAAATTTTTGTTGAACTATTAACCATATAAGTTATGTTAATATAAACATTTTAATAAATTGTAAATATGTTCTTTTTATAAGACTAAACAACTCAACTCAAGAAACCTTAATCCCAGTTGGTTGGGGTTGGTTATATGAATCAAATGATAATATGAAAATAAGGTGGGTTTCTTGCTATTAATATCCCTGGTCCTTAAAATTTTTTTATGAATAGAGCTTTCTAACATAGATATTAGGACTTTTTGTTTACACTTCTTTTCCAAGATTTAGAATGTTAAAAAACGATTTCTTACTATTTTGATAATAGTAAAATATATGAATGCATTTATGATGTGACAAAAAAATAGTCATTATTTGCATGTTTATGTATAGCATATTTATTCATTTGTTGTCGTGTCCTTGCTGTGTCGTATCCTTTTTCTCTTTTGAAAATTTCCATGTTGCCATGTCTATATCATGTCTCCTCTCGTGTCCATATTTGTGCTTCTTAGGCAATGAGCTTATTATTGCCAAGAACTGCCAAATCCAAGGACACAAGAACACTTCCAATGTATTCATGCTCCTTGTTTAAATATACAATTGCCTCCATGTCTTTGTGAATTGCAAAATGATGAACCTCATCTTAGAGGTCTATGTCTTTTTGAGCATTCATATTGAAGATTATTTTAATTGGTGATCCTTTCTAGCTTGATTGTTAGTTGTATCCACTAATTGATTATCGTCCGATATGTTATTCCCTCAGCTATAAGATTTTTTTTTTGCTTTAATTACAACATTGAACATCTTCATATAGACACTGCACGATCACCATGATTAGTTGCTTGGGAGTGAGGTGGTCACTTCTAATTCCACATGCGAACCATTGATCTAAAGTAAACCTATCTAATGGATGGAGTAAGATTTAGCTGAAACAAGAAAGAGAGAAAAGACATACTAGATGTAACGAGACCAGCATTTAATTCATGATTTCCTATGGCAGTTGCATCCAAATTCACCAGATCAATCAGTCACATCATATTAGTAATCCTGCTTGTCTTGGCAAATAAAGGAAACCAATCACAATAATAATGATGGCACATCCCTGGCTAAGTGAAGGAAAAGAGTTGGAAAACTTGTCAGCATCTTTCTCTTCTATTGAAGATTTAAGCAAAACCTGCTTTTGAAATTGATGCATTTTGTGGAACCTTGTATTGTATATTTTTTCACAAGAATCATAATAATACCTGTCCATTTTGATATAGTACTTAATCTTATTCCACCCATTGCGGTGGAGCGCTGATGTTTATCTTTATTCCTTTTGACACTTCTGATGAACTTTGCTATAGTTATCTAGAAAGGATAAAACATAGCAAAAATTAGGTCATTATACTCTGCTTCATATGTGTGTATATGTTTGTTTTAGAGCATACCATGTCCTTGTATCTGCTTCCAAACTGATAACTACAGTTTAGAAGTCATATATTGGCGAGTGTATTTGTAATTTTAGTTGTCAATGTTTATTGTGGTAGTGGTTTTGAAAGAATAAGATGGACTAACTTTTGTGGGTATTCCGTTGTTATTTGGTTTCTTTAATAGGCAGACCCTCCAACAATCTGGGTTCGTGAATTGATCAGCAGGTGATATTTATAGCTCAAACATTAAAACTTCAAAGTATTTTATAACGATATTAGGGGATCTTTATGATTGGGGAATAAAAAGATGGAGAAAGTTTGTGGGTTCTGCATGACATTGAGGCCAGTTGTTTACTGTAAATCAGATTCTGCACATCTTTGTCTTTCCTGTGATGCAAAGATTCATTCAGCTAATGCTCTTTCAAACCGACACCCCCGAACCCTGGTGTGTGAAGAATGCAGATACCGCCCAGCTTATGTTCGATGTTCTGATCATAGGATGTTTATGTGTCGTGGCTGTGACTGCAGTCTGCATGGGGACTCTTCTCCACATCAGAAACGAGTGATCAGTAGTTACCTTGGGTGCCCTTCCGCTAAGGATTTTGCAGTGTTGTGGGGTTTTGGATTGAATGAATTGGAGAGTAGAACTCTTCAAGATCGGCTTGTCTCGACTTCATGTGTGTCTATGGATAATGGTGTGGAGAATTTAGACTTTCCAAGACAATCTATGTCTTGCCCACAGACTGGAGGCCCTTCATTAGCATCTCAGGTGGGCACTGTGACTTCAATTCTTGGTGCAAAATCTGAAGTTGGACCAAGCAGTCATCATACTGAGGTTTGTGTGAGTTACCTGAGTTGAATCATTGTCATGCCCATATATTTGTTTGCTTAAAGCTTGTCATGCTCATATGCATCTTTGCTTGAATCTTGAGTTTCTCTATATTGGCCTATTGTCATTTCTCAAAGTGTTCTTTATTCTAGTGGATTGCAGTCATTTCTTTATTCTAGTTTATTGCAGTCAGTCAAATGTTTAATCCTTTGACAGCTCTAGTGATTAAAGCATTGGGCTACATGGGACTGCTGAAGTTGTAATCAATGATGTAACTCCACCATACAGAAAACATGATACTGCATATCAGACCATCCTTTAGATGGGAATGGATTCTAGATCTAGAAATTCATACCCATTAACCACTTTCCATGTTTTTGCATTGTGATTGCTTATTGTTTGTCTCTTCAATCATTTATTGTATATCATTTTTTAATATTATGCTGATGTTGGTTTCTTATACATTGGTATTATGTATTCTGCTGAAATAAAGATTTTTCGTTTGGAACTCATTAGTCCAATGTTGTTGAAAAAATTATTTCATAATAATTTTAATTTTATATTTACCGATCTAAAATGTTCAATTTTTGTTATCATGCCAACTCGCAAATTTTCCAGCCACCTAACACTGTCGGTCACAAGCTGGATAAACGACGGTTCTGCATTTTATTGGAAGCTTTCTGCTTTTTGATAGCTTGTGATGAAAGGAACGGGATTTTGGTTTCTGGCCACAAATAATTAAATAATGCCAATGTTCTTTTAAATAATGCCAATGTTCTTCTGCTGATGTTTAAATAATACTATGTGTTTTCTTTTAATATGTTTACAATATATCATAGAACAAAACTTCTGACAAAGTTGCAAACTAGATTCATGTCACCTGTTTCTTCTTTTAAGTTTTAGCTCTCTGCCTCTCTCTCCCCTTCTCTTATCCTCATCTGTTTGTTAGTTGATTATGCTCTAAGGGATGGGTATGATTTTTGAAAGTGAACAACATTCCTTTTCCTGATGAAATATAGTAACAAACATCCTTGATGTAGATTATGGTCAACACTGGAAGCATGCAACAAAAGAATGCCATGCTAATAACTATTCTACCAGTGTGAACCAGAAGGTCCACTATTTTAGTTGAGGTTCAATGACTTTTTTGGGGCTTCCACCAACATGTCACATTGGAATGTGCTCCATTTGTTTCTTTTTTAAAGACTAAAAAGGCCTACAATTAATGTATCCATTATCCCTTTGGTGCTTCATCTTGTAGGTGTATAACGAAGGTAAACTGCAGCAAAACACATGCATTATTCTTCAACAGATTCTTGACTTGGAGAGGCTTCAACTCACCGAAGGAATCAAGAATTCATCTTTAGTACGTGGCAAACAACAAACAGACATTTCTTCATCTATGTATGACACAGCATGGACGCTTGATAACAATCTTGATCAGTCTTTGCAGCATCCCCTTGGTCTTGGTGTTGATCCTCATCAGGAGCTGAATGTAGAACCTTTTTCCTCACCATTTCCTCCATTAGAGCACTTAACTTCATCTTCGACTGTTGGAAACCCTTTGCAGGGAGAGCCCTTTTGGCAATCAGCTCAGAGTTTCCAGGTTTGACGGAATGAATCACTTGATATTTGTTTAGACATTGATTTTTCAATGCTTCTAGGGCAAAGACGATGCAGAAGTTTTTCTCTTCCAATTAGCACATGCCTTTATTATCACTTAAGACCATGCTTTCCATGCGAAAGCGGAGTAAGATGCATGTCTGTTGACTTTGTTCATTTTAGTTTACCTTTTTGTTTTCACGTTTTTAGCTGTGAAAATTCAGATAATATCTTTAACTAGCTTATAAAAATCCCATATTTAAGTTTGGTGTCTATCAAGTGTTTCCACATTGATGATGCTATATGAAATCATAGTTGTGTGTATAATGGCAGATATAATTACCTTTCTAGGAGTTAAAGTGCCTTTGGTCACTACTCATTCTTCTTACATCCTTAAACTCAATGGACTAAACCTCTGTAATTTTAATTATCTCAACTGGGATTATTTTGACTGAAATGACTAATAGCTGCTTTCGGATCCTGTCAGTGGGGGGTAGAGGAAAATATGCGTCTCACGGAATATTACTCCTCTTTCCAGAAACCTGTCACATTCTTTTGTTTGATTTCCTGGTCTCCATCTTTTGCACGCACAAGGAGACCTTTTTCCTTGAAAAAGTACACCACAGAATAGTTTTTTGAAAGAATAATATATGACTATACATATACTTCTTATGTTCATAAGATGTAGCTATACATATACTTCTTATAAATTAAATGGCTTTCTAAATCAACTTTTGGTAATTAATGAAAAATAAAATATTTTCATACATGTTTCTTTACCCCCCAACAGGCGCATGTGCAGGAAGAGAGAGAAAAAACGACAGGTGTATATATACATATCTATTTGAACAGAAGTGATGTTCTCATTCATTTGTGGTTATGATAGGATATTTAAAACTAAGATAAAAAAATTCTTCAATTGCATTCTGCAGCTGTGGTCTCAAAATCTGCAAGATCTTGGAATCTGTGAGGAATCAGCTTGCAATGATGATCTTAACATACCTGACATTGATATGACATTCCGGAACTTTGAAGAGCTCTTTGGATGCGATCAAGATTTAACCAGAGCATTGCTTGATGACAAATATATGATGTGCTCCTCTGTGGACAAGGATACATCCCTTGATGGATTAGATCACAGCTATGCAAAAGAAAATGAGGTTTGCATTGTTGCCTCTTTTTACATTGGTGGTGTTTCAAGCAATTACTGCAGTCTCATCACACAAGTTCTGACGTCATTATTGTGGATGACATGGAAACATCTATGGAACAGCATGAAATGTTTGCAAAAAATTGGTAGCATAAGAGGCAGCTTGTGGATAAACAACTCAAATCACAACAAAATACTATTCTGCTGAACAATGTATGGGCAGTGTAGATAGCAAGGTTATGTATTTCTGGTGAAGGAAACTTGAGGAAGCAATATGTTTTTCATTTTAATAATATTGCAATAAGCATGTTTATAGGAAAACCAAAGGAAATTAACACAAAAAAGAAAAATCACATCAACCAAGGGCTATTCTTGTTGATATCTGAGAATGTGCTGTCATAGGTGTACGTTGAGTTGATGTTCAAAGGGTAGACTACCATCTTGCCCACAACTAGATATTCACTGGCACTAAATTTGTATTTTGCTCCAAGGTTAAATGACATTGTTCTTGTGGTGCTTTATATCTTTGTAGACAAAAGGTGCAGTCACTTCCTAAGAAACCATTAGTTTGATATCTGATCAATCACTGAATTGAAATTATTACCATAAATTGCCTTCTTGTAAATTATCATTATGGCCACTATATATCTGTAACAATGTGTGACAATGGAGTATGTTTAAAGCTCCAATATCGTAGACATGCATGCTTATCTTGTCATAGTTGATCATATTTTTCATGGATTCCCTTACTGCCAAGTGGACTCAAATTATACAGGCTGCTGTGTTGGTTTCTGTCCTGTGGATAAGTGACAATTTACCGTGCTGTGTTGATCAATATTATTATGCTCATTAGAGCTTGGGGTCACTGCAAATGGTTAGTTGTTGCCTGTCATAAGACTGGAGGGCTGAATTCGCTTCAAAGCCTGATTCTGCCTACGTAGTCTTAAGTGGGACAAAATATCAAGATTCATGGCATCTGTTGTCTTGACAAGATCTTGATGAAGTGTACTTTTTTTTTTCATTTTCTTTGTTTCTATTTTATGACATATTGACTAATTGTGCCTCATCACCTCAGTTCAACTATTGTTTTTGTATCGGTAGCTTAAACTTATCTTTCCTCAATAGTATTTATCATTTTGTTTGAAGGAGAGTCCATTTAAAGTTGTTATATATCCATTGTACAAGCTGTATAATAAAAGTGTCTGAGCTTCTAGCAACATTTTTCCATCAGAGGTATATACTGCACTGAAGGGCCTAATGAGCCTTGTTTGGCTTCCTAAGTGCATGCCAAAGGGAACCTGTCAAGGATTCAACCATTTCAACTAGTTGCCTAGACTCGTAAGAGAACTGCTTTGTTGGGTGCTTTGACCTAAGCAAAAGCTAGAAAAATCTTAAACTTGCATGTTTAAACCTGTATGTGTTTCAAACTCCAAGAGCAATATTAGGCCCAACAATAAAACTCCCACAAAGTGATATTTATGTAAGATTTATGCTTCTGGAAAGTTCAGAAGCTAATTAGATAAAATTTATTGAATGACCAGAAACTTTCACAAATCTTCTGTGGAACCCCTAGTGGTGGGTAGCTTTTTAGACATATGTGGTAAACCATGCTGGACACTTGTCTTGCCTTTCCTTTCTAACAACTCTGTTTGCAATGCTTGAGCTACTACTTTCTCACAAAACGGTTGGACCTGAAGCTTGTTATAAGGTTCTACTTTCTCACGAAGTAATTTTTTATCTTGTTGTCACTGTATAAGATTGTCTGCCAATCTGAATTTTTGCTTCTGAATCTGTACATTACTCCTTTCTTTTCTTTCCATTTTCCTTTTGTCATAACAGGATGCCTCGGTTGCTTCATCTGTTTACATCAGTCAGTCAGCTAATCTAAGCAAAGACATTGGTCCTTCTGACAAAGCTAGTCACTGTTTTAGCAGCGAGGGTTGTTTTCATCCAATTCGACCATCTTATTCAACATTGTCAGTCCCTCTTTCAAGATTCAGTGCAGAAGGCGATTCTACTGATTACATGGATAGTTGCTTTTCACCTGTCATTACTAGACATGAACCTCCATGTAATTCACATGACTCAAAGAGTTCAGAATTGGAAGCCAAAGGAAATGCCATGTTGAGATACAAAGACAAGAAGAATATGCGGCGGTAAGTATCAGATCTCTCCTTGTGACAATATTCAGATTGGTCCAAGAAAAACCTTAGATTGAAAATTCTCCTACCTGCTTGAACTTGTATTATTGAAAACTCACTCTCTCCTTTTCATCAATCATCCTTCATATGATCTTGAATTGATACCCAACTCTTCCAAACTCCTAGGTTATAGTTCCAGCAATTCTTGTTCTGTCATTGTGGAGCTACCCTATATTTAGTTTTGTAGTTCTTGAAGTTTTGTACGAGTTAGTGAATATAAAAACATTGTGCTCTAGTACATGCATACTTTGTTGTGTTTTTTGTCCTAATTGGTTGCATTGGCAGGAGCGGCTGAGTGTGAGGTATTTTTAGTAGAACATGTATATTTTCGTGGGCAGAAATAAAGTAGCTTTTGTGTTTAAAGAGTGTTTCCAGTTCTTTCTAAGAGTGAACATAAATTTTAGGTTGAGTATGTTCTTTCTCGAGGTATTTTGCTCATCACCTAGTTCTGAAGTTCTCAAGTGACAGACATGACCGTAATATATTTCTCCTATCATTGCTCCATGATCCGATGAAACCCATTGTGATGCAATTGAATGGGACTCTGGCTAGGCGTAATTATGTTATGGCCTTAAAAAGTTTATGATATCACTAATAGGAAAAGGTGAGGCTTGTATTAGCACACCTTCCATCTTGCTTGGGTTGTAATGCAAAAGTATGCTGGTATGCAGATAAAGTTTGTCAATGCTCCTATTTCACATTGTAACTACTTTGATTTTCAGGTATGAGAAACAAATTCAATAGAAAGCTAGAGTCGATGCTCGGAAGCGTGTACGAGGTCGATTTGTGAAGCCAGAAGGTTATGAATCTGACAACATCGATGTGACGCGAAGCTATTGAAGAGACCTTCAGTTTCTGCATACTGGTGGTTTACATAAGGCAAGGCACTTCAATGACATGTCTACCGGTATCCTGTTGTTTATAGCTTCGTTTCAACCAATTCTTTCAAGACTTAATGTGTATAGCCTATGCTTTAGTTCAAACAGAGAAAGAGCTCTAAAAAATTTGAAGGCTTTGTATGTATAGAAGTCACCTATGCAGCCTAAACAACAGATATAATTGTCTGAACTTCTGCTATATCCTATTTTCTATGTACGATACAGGCTCTTCTTGATGATATTATTCTAACAAGCTTTCAAAACAACTTTATGTCTTTGTATAGTTGCCATTGTAGTAATGAGTTAGTGCATTTGAAATGCTATGTTAAGCCAAACTGCTGCATTTTTCTTGATTACCCAAAAGACTGTTAAGAGTGTTTGAACTCATATTTCCTTATACTTTGAATAGTGAAGCCTAGCTTTCATATAGGCTTGTGAAAAGTGTAGATGCCCAACCAGATTCTTAACTCAACCAAGGCTGAGTGCAAGATAGATGGATCAAGACTTTTCATGAGTTCAGATTTGGTATACCCACTAAGCCTATCAATGCCATTGTAAAAAATAAAAAATAAGAAGTTAAGAAAAAGAGAGGTATTAGAGGCCTTTTTTTTTTTTTTTTTTTCCCTTTGAAAAAATGAGAAGTAAGAAAGAAGCAATCAACATCTGTGGCAGGACAGTGCCGAGTATTGCCATTTAAATCTTAGTTTTATAATAGAAGGCCCGTCCAAAAAATTATTAATAATAATAATAAAAGTAGTATCTAAAATCATGTTGTACTACTTACCTCCTGAAATTTTTTCTACTACTAAGATGCTCTTTTAAGCTACTTGGATTGCTGCTGATACAAAAAGTTAAAAACTACTTCAATGTTGAGAGGCCTGCAGCCATCACTTCTTACCATGTCACTATTAAGAATGAAACCAAGTTAATCTTTTCCAAAACCATAATTCAATAAATGGAACTTAGAGAAGACAACCATTTTTTTTAAATAAATAGAAGATCATAAGTGAATAATAAAACTTGGTTGAACGAATATGATTTATTGTTATGCTTAGATATGATTTGGAAACAAGAGGTATTACTATAAATTTTTGCTCACTAAAAAGAAAAGAATAACGTGCACAAACATAACTTTTACACAAATTTCATTTAGTAGTATTTTTTAAATTATGAGCTACTATGATGAGTGTTTTGATTCAAAATAAAATATTCATAAAAGGTTAAATTATTCATTATGAATTTCCGGGTTGCATTGCTCATAAACAATAAAAACAAAAAAAAAAAAAAAGAGTTCGCATAATTCTCTATAAAAAATTCTATTTGTATGAGATTACTAACAAATTATTACGAAGTTTGTCGCAATATCATTCAATTGATACCAGCTGGCCTATAATGAGTGTCAATTCCAATGGTCTACTCTTAGTTAATGCTTTGTTGGAGAAAGAAAGTAAAGAAAAAAGAAAGGAAAATCAAAATGAATGAAAGAAGCTAAATCCTCTTTACATTTATTTCGTTGGCTAAGAAAACGAAAAAAAGTGAAGAGACATTTTTAAAAATTGAAATTTTTTTAGCTTATCAATGAAAAAGTAGACAGAGTTTCAGCAAATTTTTTTTTTTTTCTGTTCATCAACTAATCTTAGATCCAAAAATAGCATAAGGCACCAAGGTTTAGTTGGTGAGGACCAAACACTTCACTTGGGTACATCTAAATTTAATTTCCGCTATCAGTAATTTTTTGTTAGTAGGCGATTTGTAAGTTTAATGTAAGTCCTTATATAGATATACGACTTACTCTATCCTTGGTACCTCCCCTCACCCTACACTTTTGAACACCACAAAAATAAATAAATAAATAAACCGCATAAGGCAATTAGAAAAACAAAATAGGAATTGACCATAAATGATCCTAAAATTGAGGGAATATAGTCATTTGGAGTGTCCTTGATCTTGCTGGTGTATGCATGGAGAAATTACTCGTCCTCTTGAAGGACCACTTCCTTCTTAGGTCCAATAAATATATACCTGCCTCAAGAGGCAGCAGCATTTGCCAGGTTAGCAGTAGAGTTTGAAGAAGATTTGGGATGAATGGAGGAGGTTCCCTTTCTATTTTTTCTTTGGTATTGTGTGATGTTTCTGCTTGATATTTATTCTGGCTTTTCAATCGCAGAAAAAATAAATAAATATATACCTGTCTATTAGTTGTTGCATAAACAAGGTTAGTATCATTTTAATCCACCAACTTTATCTGAAGTTTCACTTTAGTCCTAAAATCTTTCATTAGACCAATTTTTAAATCACATGAAGGCGATGGGGTCAATTTCTCAGGGCTGATATTGAACATAACGAAAACTCTCGGGTTTTAATTGTCAAAGTTACAAGTACAAAGACAAAAAAAATTTTGGCACATTACAAGGATATCACAAAAAAGTGACTTTAGTCCAAAGACACCCGACAAACATTTTTTTTAATAATAAAAACGACTCAGTCTGCCGGTCAATCAAGGCTCTAAGGGCACCAGCCAACCCAACAACATCTCGGCCTTGTTTACCTGATAAAGATATTTTCAGTTTTATTAATTTTAAATTTAATTCAACAGAAAAAGGTATTACTAATAGTGTTTTTTTAAATAAAAATATTATTAATAACAGCGTCTGCTCAGAAGTTATCGATTTAAATTTAAAATTATTATTATGACAACAGAAAAAGCTGGTTTGATATATTTTTTTAGTTTTTTTTATTTTTTTTTATTTAGTTTATAGGAAAAAAATAAATATTTTCAATTTTTTTGTATTTTTTATTTTTTTTTACTTGTCTTACCTTGTAAAAATAAAAAGTTGCAAATTTTTACCAATTTTAATGTTGATGACAACTCCAACTCACCAACCAAAAAAAAGATGCTTTATTTCATTACTTCTAAAGCAAACGCGTTTCTGGGATTGCCAATGAAACCGCTACCTACCTCTCTTTTTCTGTTTATATAATGGACTGTTTTACAAGGGTACTTGTGGGTGTGAGAGAGAGAGACAGAGAGAGAGAAGCAGAGTAGAGGGTTGTGAAAAGGGTGGCTGGGCTTCAGGAAGCTGTAGGGTGGGAGGTTTTGGGAAGAAAATTTGTGTATGGTTCTCTTACAAGACATGTATACTCATATATATAGTGAGAACTTCGTTCTTCCCGACCCCTCCCATTCCAACGGTTTCATGTGCTTCCTCCCTCTTCCCTTATACTTCGACTTATGTTTACTGCTATAATCTAGAGAGAGAGAGAGAGAGAGAGAGAGAGAGAGAGAGAGAGAGAGAGAGAGAGAGAGGGGTACATATAGAGTGAAAAAGAGTGAGTAAGAGGGAAAGGGAGATAGATCTGCAGGACGTTGTGGGTATGGGGAGCTTGGGGAGGAAGAAATGGATGGGTAAAGAATTTAAATCCTTTCCAAGACCTCCAATACCGAAGATTTCCTGCGGTTCCTCCTCTTCCCTGCCTTGTCCTGCTTAGATCTCAGTTTATGCTTCCCCTTCAAGGTAGCATCTTCTTTCCTTGCTCTCTGTAGTATATACATATCGATCGATGTATTTATGATCTGTTGTTAATGATTTGCGTGATAGTGATTGTTAGTGTATTTGCTGTATGATACCCTATTGTTTTTATGTTTTGTTGTTTATACCTTTTTTTTCCTGTCTTAAGGTCAGATCTGTTGTATTTTTTAAACTGTTGGTGATGTTTTATAGCAATCTTGTCGTCCTCTTGAGATTCTTGAGTAATTTTACTACGATTTGGTTCATAAATCTCCTCTTTAGAGAGAGAGAGAGAGAGAGAGAGAGAGAGAGCTAAACAACTTCAATTTAGAGCGGGTTGGGAAGGTGGATTTGTTTTAAGGAAACAGACCCTGTATTGGCCCTGTGCAAATCTCCGTCATACAAGATCAATAATGAAGTAAATCTGACCATTGGATGGCCTTCAAAAGACTTTACTTTTTTTGTTACATTTTGTGGTTATTGTGATTACAATGAGTAGTAGTTGTAGTCTCATTTTGTAGTAACTAAGATTAATCAAAGTGGTAAGTAAATTTTTTTTTTCATTTTTTTTCCAAAAACACCTCGAATCAAGCTCCGCTTTTGCAAAGATTCTCAACCGATGGTCAAATTTTTACCTTTTTTTTGTCAAGGGCCAAGATTTTTGCAAGGTACTACTACCCCAAACCAATATTTGGTACTGGAGAAAAATCAATAAAAGGTTGTCATATAGGTCATGATGTTTTCCAAATATTTGTCTCTGCTTAGCTGCAGAGGTTACTTTATAAGAAAAGGGTAGAATTTACCAAAGGAAATGGTGTGGCATTAAATTTGTGTAACTTGTGATGATACGTTGGAGATGACCTTGCTCCAAATTAACCCATTTCGATAGTGATAAGCACTGGTAGTAAGAGATATAAATTTGTACATGTAGATATACACCTTGAGGTTTGGTGCATTAACACCATCATTGTTAAAATCCTTGTATGGATCTTATAATCCTATGATCTATTTTGGCAAAATTTGACTCGGATCATGTAGAAAATCCCTTGGAGGTAGTATCTTAAGATTTTTCATAGGATCTAGATCTTAGAATCCTGATCCTATTCCATCCATTTTTTATACTTTATGTAACTTAACATCTCACTTTTTCGTCTTATTGTTATTTGTGGACACTAGGTCCCAATCAAATATAAACATGTCATGTTGAATTGAATATGATGGCCTACCCATTTTAGAACACTTTATACACCTTGATGACCACGTTTTGTATGCATCTATGCAAGAAGTGCATGGTTGACAACTCAGCCATTCAATACAATGTTTGGTTATTTATGATTCTTTATCTAAAAGTTACATCAAAATATGATTTGACCCAATTTGTTGAGTTCTATTGCCCTTTTAGTCCAATTTTATTTATATTTTGGCCCCAGATTGTATTTTAAATGTAAGTGGTACTATTACATAAAATAGGTCACACTACTCCCAAGAATAGAATTAACCCAAGACTTCTTGTTTGAGGTGAATTGCAAACCAAAGACTTCTTGTTTTGATATTATGATATTATAGGTGAGACTTGAGAAACCTTAGTTGAGGCAGGTACGGGGTTCAAATCTTGGGGATTGGGTCTAGGTGGGTTTGGGATACTTCTATTGTTTGGCAAAACAAATAAAAAAATTTGAGCCATATTATAATATTTCCAAACTATAGAAGAATTCCTAACCCTTTTGACCTTTTTATCATGTTTCAATCCTTCAAACCTTTATTGCAGGGTACTAGTTAGATTTTGTGTTTGCATTTTCAGCTTTGTTTTAAGTTGTGATGTGAAATTATCATACTCTTCAATTTCATGCATTGGTTTGTTGAGTTGAATGTGGGATCATTGCAGGCCATGAATTGTTCTATGTGGCTTTTTTGAAAGGGGAATTGATATGATGATGGTCAAATGTGTTCTTAAGTGGAAAAGGTAAAAAATATTATATGTCCTATTGTATTATTTTTAAAATCTTTGAGATGAACAGTATTTGCTAGAATTGAGTTTAGGTAGTGCTGCTTATTTTGAAACGTTGTGAAATTCCTTGCTGAAGTAATATGGAATTAGAATCTCTTTTTACTCCTGTTTGGGTGTTCAAAGATTGTAATTCAGAACAATTGCATCCTCTTTATTTATTTATTTAGTGTTATTATCATTTTCACATGACAGCACATGAATAGCCGTATCAGGAAACCATAGAGCCACCAGAAATGATGGGGTGCATTTGAGTGACAAGCATGTTTTATAGATTTGTTCATTATTATTTAATGAGTCTTTTTTGTATGACCTTAAAACAACCCCCTCCCCCATTCTTTCTTAGGGTTTGGGACCTGTAAGCCTTGATAAGTGAAACATATCCTTGGAATTTAGGGGTTATAAACTTATAAAACATATACTTACAGGTTGTGTGCAAAGAATAGTCTAGATCATCTTTTCTTCTTTTTAAGATAAAATGAGTGTAAAATGGACCTAGGTATATACCTGGCGATAGCCTAGTTTAATAAAGAAGTTGGGCCACATTTACAAATTACAACTTTGATGGTAACAAGAATTTTAGGACTAGGAGGCATTGCCCATTGGTCTGTCATATGTCTATGACATAGAGCATGTTTAATACTATGAGAACTTAGTGGAACCAACATACTTTGGATATAGGTTTTCGAACATTTATATATTGATGATTCATTTAGTTGATTGCTATTTATAGGTTTTGGTGATGGTGTTGCTTTGCTTTTTGTATCAAAGGTCTATTGTTGCATGTCACATAAGAAAAAGTCATGTGAGCAAGCATGTGATCATCAAGAGATCATGTGCAAGCCACGTGGCTTTTCCTGATGTAGTGTAAAAATGTGGCTTTTTGATGTGCGTGAAGGAAGTGGATCTCAGAAGTGGATTTCTTGGTGTTAGTTATATTAGGACACCGTGTTTTCTTCCAAAATTGTAAATACAAATGTAGGGCAATGTTATTGTTAGAGCTACTTGGTTGTTTTTATGGCAATTCAACCTAACTCATTAGGTAGTTGTAAGTAAGAAGGTCATGGAAGCAACAAAAATGGCTCTGGCAATATCATTTTCCTCCAATATATCTTTTCACTTTCTAGAGAATGTGTTCTCATTTCATTAATAGGATTTGATTTTTTTGTTTCAAATAGACTTCATATTTACTGGACCATACCCATGATGCCTAGGAAATTGGTCCAATTAAGCCCTTCAACTAGGGAAGGAATTGATGTAAGTTGGCCCTTCACCTGGAGAAGGAATTGATGTAAGCTGGCCCTTCAATTATGAGCGAACTCTTTAGGATCAATGTCTTTTAGGGAGTATATCAAGTAATAAGCGACATGCGTTTCGACTTATATTAAAACATATATTATGCAATTTAGCTTTAAATGTGAGATGTATATCCACTAGTGGACTATTAGTAGATTGTGATTTAAATCATGTAAATACCTTATGTGAAATGGTAAAATTATTCCATGTGATTGTCACATAGTGTGACAACCGCTACGATCTTGATTAAACATGGTAGGTCACATGGGTATCAAATCACAATGGTTGTCACATGAGTGTGACAGTCACATGAGATAATTTTACCTTGATATGGCACATGAGGAGGTGTGGCTTTTTGGGTTCTAAAATTGATATGGAAATAACTATTGTTTTTCCTTGTCAAAAATATAGTTGAGAAATTTTTTCAAGTTTGACAAAGCCTTCTCATGATCTTAATTCTGTTGGGGAGCATGACAGCAAAATTAAATTTCTTTCCTTTTTTAGTACCATATGCAACCGCATTTTGATTTGACTATAGGACCACCATAGGCCACAAACTGTTCATGAGACGAATTTTTATTAATGGTATTTTTTAATGGATGGGTTAGGTGATGGGTTCTTTGGTGCAAAGGGAACAATATATCTATGTGCTTCTTGTGAAAGTTGTATTCTATAATTTCTATTTCCTTTCTACTATAGGGGCGTTTTAGTTATTTGATGTTAATTGGGGTTTCTCTATTTATTCAGTGTAAACCAATCTTAGCATGTTGATATCTGGGGATAATTCTATGTAGAAAGAGAAGAAGAAAAAGATGAATTACTGTGTTCCACAACATCAACAAGCAAAAATAAGTTTACACCAAATAAATATGGAAACACTAATTAATGTTAAATAACTAAAATACCTCCAAATAGAAATTATAAAATTCAACTTTCACACTTCTAGCAATAAATGTTAAAAATATTTGTGATGAACAAATATTGCTCAAGACATAAATTTGAGTGGTTTACACGATGAAGTTTTCATGACAATCATCTCTGAGTAACATTTATTATAATTTCTTATGTCATTTTTGTACAAAGTAGCTAGAAGTATTTGCATTGGATGGGAAAAAGTATTATTGTTAAATCAGTGGGGATAGATATCCAAACATGGTGACTGAGAATTTCTTAGTTCCAATTAGCTAGAAGTTCTTCCATTGGATAGGAAATTTTTTTATTGTTAAAACAGTTTGGATATTCGAACATGGTGACTAAGAACAACTTCTCCTTTTAATTATTTTTTCACCCGCTAACAACAAGAATAAAAATATCAGCAGCCTTGAAGCCACAAGAATTACGGGGGACAGATAATAAGTTGCAGTTGCTCTGTTCATTGACATCTGATGGATTTTTGAAATTGTACATCAATGATAGACAATGGCGGCCTCATTGAATCTGGGACTATAAGGCTCCTGTGGACTATGGCTTGGCTGTGGCTTAGTTCATGCAAATGCTACACCTGGGATGAACATGCATGTAGTAATGGCCTTTCAGGTTCTGATACGTAAGGGGGAAACAACTGATCTGTGTTTTTGGGGTGGTAAATGCTCGCACTTTCTTTTAAGCTTTGCCAAGGAAAATTATGTTGAAGAAACTTTTTGGTACTTTGCTCATGATGTAAGTTTGGACGGTGCTTTGTGTTTAGAATTTATTTTTAAATTTGATGCTTGAATGAGGATTAAAATTTCGTTTCAGTGTGTGGTTTTGATTAGCACTTAAACAGGAATGTTTGGAAAATATTTTGGAAACATTTTAGAAGTGACGCATATTAATGTAATAAAATACAAGCTTTTTGCATTTATCTCAATAACAATTGTTCAATATTTGTGAAAGTTCTAAATTTGTGTAACCGTAACTTCTTGTTTTGTTATATTGTGTTTTGTTTTAGTATATTTTGTTGTGTTTTGGTGTGATTCAATGGAAAGATAGTTTCATTACCCCACTTGTATTTTGTTTTAGTTTCGCAATAAATGGTAAAGTTTTGGCCGTTTCAACAAATATAAATTTTGTTGCTAGACTTGAATGACATGGTCTTTAAATTTTTGTTTCCATTTAACAACTTTTTGTGAGGGGGAAAATGGTGTTTGTTATGAGTATTCTCTGATTCAGAAGAGCATCTTTGTTTTTAAGCGCCACTTGACATGGCTGCACAAGAACAGCAAGACCAGAATCATTGGGGCCAACACTCAAGAGGAAGGGTTCTAATTCATGAGATTGATCCCTTGAAATATACATTAATATATATAGTGCAAAGCAGATCTAAAACAGGTGTTGGTGAGTGGAAAACTCAATTATTAACTGAACACTTTGGATGGTACAACTACAAAGTGTTGCAAGGGGATAGCAAGAGTTCCTTGTCTCCTCTTACATCTTTATTTATTTTTGCTATGAAGTGTTTCAGCCGACTACTTTTCGAGGTCACCCTCCACATGAAATGAAATATATAAACTGTATGTATTGCTGGAGAACTACGGCAAATTAGTGGATTTAGTATGATCATTTCTTTTATTGTTATGGTGCAACTTTAATCATTCATTCAAGCTTTTTAATAGGGATGTGTCTTTCACATAGTGGTACCTTTTTCTTGATAATTGAAGTAGGTTTTGGTGAATGGGTTGCTGCACTTGGTCAAACACTACTATTTTTCACTTTAGAAAGCCTTATATGATAATGAAAATGTTGTTTTTTAAGAAAATTTTATACAAAAGATTACACCAAAATAATGTAGTAATGATGTTTTTCTTACGTGTATTTTGTTTTAAGGTGAAAAGTTCTCATTCAACTGACATTTTATGCACAAATTATGCACAAATTTTTTAGTTATATAGCATTACCTTCTATAAAATCATCTACGAGTGGATGTTAGTTTTTGTAATACGGTGTGAGTGTGACACATGATTTTCTATATGCAAATGTTCAAAACAAGTGGCTTTGTTTGAAGACTCCCCTCTGTGGTTTAAAACAGATGTTCATCATGATTTTCTTGATGCTGTGGTTGGTAGTTTGAAGACTCCCCTCTGCCCCCATAAGAGATTATTTAAGGACCATCGTACCATGTCATCATGTTAGTCTAAATTTACGTAATACGTTTCATTTTGATTGTGTCATTTGTGATCTTTTTGCTTGAGAGGGGTTTTAAAATTAAAAGCTTTCCATTTAACTATGGTAATGGGAATAATTTTTTTCATTATGGTGTTTCTAAAACACGGACGCCAGGCATAATTTAAGTAGACTGTTACATCGCGTAACCATGATAATGAAGCTATCCCACGCCTCCCAGCTTCAGCTCTGCAAGTCCATCCCAACTTCTGTTTATATATCTGTGTATAAAATTGAAGCTAACAATTGTATAAGCGAAATACTAAATTCATAGATTCGAACAGCATTTTCTTACTAGCTTTTTTTTTTAATCAAAATTCAAAATTTTATATGGACTTTTAAGGTGGTACCTTTTACTTTTTAACCGAAAAACATTAAAAAAATAAAACAAAAAGCCAAAAACTAATTAAATAATAAATAGGCAAATTTTTTACGTATTCTTGATCCATTTTTTTAAATAAAAAAAGTTAAAAGCACCTCTTAAAAGCTCATTTATATATATAAAGATATTGGCACTTTGGTATAAAATAAAAAAAAAAAAGCTAGATAAGTAGGAAAAAAAACCTTTAGCGTGGCTGATGGGATGGGGCAGGGCCGCAGGAGAGAGAGAGAGAGACCAAAGATACAGAGATCACCATTTAGCCCAAAAAGTGTGAATATTTTTTTGTCGTGGGTGGGACAAACCAAGTGCATGGTCATTGTAGCTTGGTATTTCATGTTTTTCAAAACAAGTAAAGCCATATTTTTTTTTAAAATTTCTTTTTTACTATTGCGGCACAAACTTTAAACTCAAACATTTGAATTTTAAAACGATAAATTTTTAGAATCAGGTTTTGAGAAATTTATTTTTAAATCTTCTAATTTAACTAAACCCAACATGAGGGTAGTTGATACTGAGGTAGCTTCCATATCCCTAAATGCATAATTGAAGTAGGTGAGGAATCAAAACAAAGAAATGATTTCATGCCATGACAATCTTATATGAATGGGCAATTCTTTTGATGGCGGTTTTGTTTTTTATTTTAATAAGAACAGAATCCATACCAAACGAGACTAAGCATTTCTTCCTCAAGCTTTATATATAGTAGCCGTGTAGGAAAGCCCAACCACCACGGAGCTGAATTGGCCTGAACTTCTTCCCAAACCTATCAGTCTATTGTGCTACGCATATTCACTGTAACTATGCTACTGTTCCTTCTTTTGGCTTCCTACTCTTCGATGAAACCCAGGTAGATTTTGTTGAGTTCTATCTGTTTCCATGAGAGAGAGAGAGAGAGGAGTAAGAGGGAAAGGGAGAATGATGGGCAAGAAATTGTGGGAATGGGGTGATGGGGGATGAATTCCTTCTGTGGGTAAAGGGTATGGGAGATCCTTCCCCACACCACCCATTCCGTTGATTTCTTGCTGTTCCTCCCCATCCCTTTCTTGTCCTTGGATTCTCAGCTCCTCCTGCTTCCCAAAGGTAACATTTTCTTGTCCTTGTTATCTATGAGTTGCATAGTTAGTCCAGTTTCTTCAGAATAAAATTATGTTATATATTTGCAGAAATCATGGGATTGAAAAAACAGGTGATAAAACACGGAAAAAACTGAGTTCTTGTTATGTTGCTTTTTTATCTATTCAGTGAATATATTTTGATTCGAAATCCCAAATATGGTACAATCAACTGGTGATGGTTTAGAGTTTTCTTCAGCAAGAGAGAGCTGTTGGGCCATTGAAATATTAAAAACAGAATCTTGATTTGAACTGGACTTCTTGCATCCATTTCATGATTATAGAAGGCAGGGATTTGTCATTATACCTTTATTTACCCCATCTATTGTGCTTCGCTTACCTCAAGTTCACCAATTTTCAAAGTTAATAAAGACAAGCCATGCTGTGCAAAGGGGTTCTTGGGAATCATTTTACTAGGATCTGAATCAAATAACTCCTGTAAGATCTTAGATATGTATTAAAGACCTTAGAGTGGATCTGCTTCCAACTATGTGTTACATCTGTGTAAGTTGTGAAAAGTTTTCTAATTATTTCTATTGCAAGTTTGTCATCTTATTTAGTAGGAAAGGAATATGATATCATGTTTGAATGTATGTTGAAAAAAATGTACAATTTAAACATGGTTTGGCAAGGAGGAGTTGTTTTTGAAGGGTATGTTATATCAAAATTTAAATAGGTTCTCTAGAAGTCGCCTAATTAATTTTATAAAAAATTGTGTTAATTATTCAATTGGTAACGTTTTCATACTTGCAGGCATGCTAATCTTTTGATTTCTTTAATGGAAAAGAGAAAACCTGCTCAAAGGAAATACTACACATCTGAAGCTAAATAATCCACAGCTTCTAACACTCACGTGCCTTCTAACCAACAGTTTTATGAAATATGTTTTATTGAATGGAACATATAGTTCAGTTCTTCAGGAATTCTTCCTTTTTCTTATAATGTTTTAATCTTTTTACATGTGTACAGAAGGTTAGTAAAAAGTTTCACATGGCTATGAGAATTGAGTAACTAACCACTCTTTCTGAGGCTAAAGAAAATTGTCCAAATTGTTGTCTGGTCAGTCATTACAAAGTCTGTGCATATGGCTTCAAACAGAGAGAGTGAAAGGAAATGAGGATAGTAGGAGGGAGAGAAAGATATAAAGATGGAGAGAGTAAAGCTCTTTCATATATTTAACTTTAAGTCGTCTTCTAAAAATTGATTTAGTTTTACTCTTAAGCTTTTTAAACTCCTAATAAATGAAAATAGAAGAAGATTAAATCAAAAACTCCTAATAAGACTGATCACGTAACATTTATCATCTTCTCATCGATTCCACATCAACTTGACTATGTTAACAGTATCCCACCCCACCCCCTCACAAGAAAATAGGAAAACAAAAGAAACCCCCAAACGAAGTTTGATTGCTGAGTTCATATATTCGAGTAGATACATGATAAAGTAACAACCAATATGCAGTTCTAGATTGCTAGGTGTCCTAATTTGAATATGAACTATCATGGTCCATCGGTTGCTTTTGGCCTGAGCAGATGTAAATACCACAATTGTAATGAAATGGGAGAGGTTACAGCATTTTGGGTTTTTGAATGTATAGGAAACAACTGAGTTAGGTTTTTCTTGTGGTGAATGGAAACAAATTTTGAGTTGCAAAGACTGCTCATAATGGAAGTTTGGGTGTTGCTTTCATTTCAATATTTTTTTTATCGAATTTGTTGCTAGAATAAAACATAACATATAGTTTTGTTTCCTAACTAACTTCTTCTGTTAAGTGAGTAAAATTCTAGTTGTTAAATTATTTTAATTGTTAAAGAGTCTTGATTAAGAAAGGAATCTGCATCTTCAAATTACTGCTTTTTGCGTGGCCCCTACATGAGTAGCAAGATTAGAAATTCTTGGGATCAACTCTTGAAAACAGTAAAGTAAACCTTTGTTCATTGAAAACTAAGCCATAAGATTGAGCCCTTGTAATATACATTATTTCGTTTTGTTTGACCTTTAATCCTGGATCATCCCATTATATTTCCATTATGGTTCATACTAATGAACCTCGTAGGTAAAAGTTGGTGCATGCGGATTATTTTTCCTGGGATTTGCTTACATCTCTTCTTAAGTTTAAGCTATAAGCAAACTAGATCTTAAATATATATATTTTGTGGCAGTATCGGCTGATGCCAAGGAGCACCTCGAATGGTAAGAACTACTTCGGAGGTGTTCCCTTATTCACGTTGAGAATTATGACAATTAGTGGTTACAGCACAGTTGTTTCGTATCCTGCCATAGCAAAATCAGTTTTCATTCAGGCTTCAAGCTTTCCAATAGGGAAAATTTTCACATAGTGATAAAAGTTCAGTAATTTAGTAGGTTTGGAGACTTGGGTTGCTTTGCCTTCACACCTTCAAGGGCTTCTATTTGATGCCGGGTGAGAAAAAATTGTGATTATTGAAAGTCCTTATATGCTGGTCATGTTATATTTTGCTAGTAGCGTAGTGATATTCTTGGCTTCCTAGTTGCAAGTTTGTGAAATAAGTGGCAGCTTTCTTGTCGCGTGTGAAATAAGTGGCTTCCATTAATGCGAATGCAAATTATGGTGGTTGTCATTTGGTCTCTCTCTCTCTCTCTCCTCCAAATTTTTAATCACGAATGGAGAACAAGTTAGTGTTATAGTTGCTTTCATTGCTCTCGTGGTGAAGCAAAAAAGTTGATGTGTAACTGCAAGCAGGACGGTTGTTGAGGTGGCAAATGACTTGATTATTGCTCTTAATGCATCTTTTCATATTTCTGAAGAAAAACTGATAATTATTGGGAAGTTGCAATCAATTGCCTCAAAACTAGTCTAGCATGACGAGTTCAAGTTGAAGAATTTTCATAGGCCCTTTTCTGGTTTCTTGTCCCATATCTTTACATGCATGCTCAATTCTGAGGTAAATGTGCATTGCAGTCGATGATAATGTTGAACCAGATCCACTTCCTTTTGTCTATTATTCTAGGAGTCTTCTATGTGGAAGTGTCGAGGCTGGTTGGAGCCATTTCTTGATTGTTTTAGTTGCAGGTGCTTCTCACATCAAAGACGTTGCCAAAATTTCTATCTTTAAATTTAGCTATGATTTGATGGGTTTTGATATACAATTGCTGCTGCAATATCACTACTCTCCCCTCATTTGGTGGACTTAGATATATCTCTGTTTGTTTTAGAATCCCAAGTCATGTAATGAAATCTATGGTACATAATCTTTGTATAATGGAGAAGTGCTTGACAATTGGGGTGGGAAGGGCATATGTAGCAGAATGGAAACTGTCTGCCTGTTTGATACTTAGGAAAGAAAGGAAAGAGAAAGTTGTTTTCTGGCTCACTTTCCCTTCATTTTCCTTCCTCTTATTCTTTTAATAGAAATTCTATTATTTTTTTTCCTTTCTCCTTTCAATTTAAACAAGGGAAAGTAATTTTTTTTTTCTCACTTTTCTCTCATTTTCTTTGCAAATCAAACAAAGGAAACAAAACTACTTTCTCTTTATTTTCTCTCTCAGTTCATTTCCCTTTCCCTTTCCATGCCATTTCGCAAGAATCAAACAGACCCAAAATTGGCTATATGTGCCAACTTTACAAAGGCTGCTATGATGTATGGCTTTAGAATGGGAAGCTGCTGCATATATATGCCAGGGGAGCGAAGTCTCCATGGCCTTGTTACATGTTAGACCTTGAAAATTGCGATGTCTGAAGTTCTGAGAACTGTACGTGTATATGTATATGTATATGTGTTTGTATAGGCGGTTGCTCGAAGACATCAACCTGATCAAACTGGACTCTATTAGAAGTTATTGCTGCCTTGAATGTTAATTACGTGCTAGATCATTTAAAACGAAAGCAAAGTTAAGGTGAGGAAAAAAGAACAAAATAAAATATATATATATTTTTTTTTCTTCACCTTTTGTTTTTTATCACCAAATTTTTATTTCTCTCAAGATGGAATTCAAGTAAAAAATGTTCGCAGGTTGTTTTGCCTTTAAGCATGGAGTGGATAAAATTGTGAACCTTACTTTTTTTTTTAAGTCTAGTGGAAGACAAGGGATGGAAATCTTTTTTCCTTCTCTTCCTCTATTCGATTCCTAGTTTGGGAAAGGAAAGAAAAATATGTGGAAGGAACCTTTAGAAAATTTTTATTACGAACCCGCGTGTATATTATCTCACTGGAAGTGAGAAGATTTGAGGAGAAACTTGGTCTCTTTCTTCCTTTGTATTTGTCTAAAACCAAACAAGAGGATTTTGCTCATTAACTTCTTTTCTTTTCCACCAAACCAAACGTAGGTAAATAGCGTTAATGTTATACCATCCAAAATTTATACAAAGTATCTAGTTAGAATTATGTGTTCAAATAAATTTTTTTTAACTTTTTAAAATAAAATATTTATCATATAAAATAGGATAAATTACATTTATCTCCCTTGAGGTTTAAGACTATTACAACCCACTTCTGAGGTTCTAGAAATTACATCATCCTCTCTTGAGATTTGAGGTAAGTAATATTTTTATCCAGATATTAAATTTTTTAACAGAATATATGTGACGTCAGCAAAAAAAAATAGGTTCATTACCTAAATTGTTCTCAATGTGCATAAAATGATAAATAATTTTTTTTTTTTTTTTGCTTATGACATGACAAATAGATCTTACATACTATAAAAAAATCAATACACGTGGGAAAAAAAGATTTAACATTTGGAGAAAAAAATAAAAATTTTAAAAATTAACATACAAATTAATTTTAGAAGCAAAAGAAAATTTCTATTTATATCATTTCATGCACATTAGGGACAATTTAAGTAATAAACATATTTTTTTACTGATAACACATATATTCTGTTAAAAAATTTAAAATCTGAATAAAAATATAACTCACTTCAAACTTTCACCTCAAATTTTAAGAGAGAAAATGTAATTTTTAAAAACTTAAAGGGTGAGTTGTAATAGTCTCAAATTTTAAGAGAAGTAAATGTAATTTATCCTATAAAATATAATTTAATTAAAAAACTGTCATATCTACAATAATTTTTGAAATAAAAGGTAGATACAAGTACTTTCTCTTCTCATACATTCTCCATCTCACCGTCATTTCTCTATCCTTTTTGTCTGTTTCACCAAAATAAAATATAGCCTTGATACTCTCAGTCGGACAGATTCGGACGCCACTTATAGTTTTACCCAACCTTTATCATTGTTCGGAGGCAATAATGCACCACTTGCAAGTTAGTGGGTTCCACTTGGAAGTTCACAAAGCTACCATCTCTGCTTTTATTAATAATAATAATAATGGAGAGAGAGAGAGAGTAATGGCTTCCTCCCCTTCCTTCACCTTCATCATCATCATTCCAAAATTGCTCCAATTTTTGCTCCCTCTTGCTCTGTAGAGATTGAAGAGACAGACAAAGGAGTAAGAGGGAAAGGGAGATAAGACTTGCAAGAAATTGTGGGAGTGGGTTGAATGGAGAGGATTCCCTTAGTTGGGTAAAGAAATCCTTTCCCAGACCACCCATTCCTATGATTTCTTGATGTTCCTCTCTTTCCCTTTCTTGTCCTGGTTACATCTCTCAACTTGTGACTGCTTCCCCTATAGAAACATCTTTTTCTTCTCTCTCTAATACCTCTTAAAAATAAAATTTTATTAAAAAATAACAAATGTGTTTCATTTTCTGCTGTTGTTTTTTTTTTATTTTGCCTTAATCAAAACAAATCAACATAAAGTGGTATTTATAACACTATTACTTTGCATCAACAAAGCATATGAGAACAAAATCGACGAACAAAAAATTTTTTCCGTCCCATCAACCCACCCCCTGTGTCTGGGGGTGGGAGTAATACTTCTCTTCTCCATCTCACCGTCATTTCTCTATTTGCAAGTTAGTGGGTTCCACTTGGAAGTTCACAAAGCTACCATCTCTGCTTTTATTAATAATAATAATAATGGAGACGAGAGAGAGAGTAATGGCTTCCTACCTTCTTCATCATCATATTCCAAAATTGCTCCAATTTTTGCTCCCTCTTGCTCTGTAGAGATTGAAGAGACAGACAAAGGAGTAAGAGGGAAAGGGAGATAAGACTTGCAAGAAATTGTGGGAGTGGGTTGAATGGAGAGGATTCCCTTAGTTGGGTAAAGAAATCCTTTCCCAGACCACCCATTCTATGATTAATATGGCTGTTGTTTTTGAGTTGCATGGACTGTGGGAAATCATTGTGTGGTATTGTGTTTTTATCTTGTTAGATTTCTTTTCTGGACTGAAAAAACAAATGCCCGATCTGTTGACTAGCAACTAGATGTTATAGTCCGAGGAATGTTGGGTTGGAAAAGTGAGATTTCATTACATTGATCTTGGTCCTGAAGTTCAAAGGTTAATGATCATAGTTGTCGGGAAATTCATTTAGGAGGAGGAAGCCCGGTTCCGGTACAAGTACAAAACTCGTTGAAATTTTTTTGAAAAACGCCGAGAAAATGTTTTGAAAACTATTGAGAAATGATTAGGATACAATTGTGTGAAAAATTAATATTGAGGAATTCTGTAAAAAAATTTTAATAAAATTTTTTAATAAGATTCTGATAAAGTTTCTCAATCGTTATTCACTTTTTGTTTTGTATTGTATTTTCTTTGTTAACTGTATTTTTCACTTTCGTTTTTCAGTTTTTCACTTTCGCTTCCCATTTGATAACTGTAGATTTATTAGAAATACATCTAATGTTACTGTATTCAGTCAAAGCATGTAGCATGACAACTAATCCTCTCCCTTTGTTTGTTAATCCTTTGACCTGAAATCTCAAATATGAATCCAAGACTCTCATAGATCATCAAGTGTCCAAATATTTGGCACCATCGACTGGTATGATTTCCAATTTTTCTTCCCTTTGATAGGATGTGAAATTGTTAATAGCGATATCACATAGTCTAAGGACCATGTGAATTTATGAGTGTGTGTGTGTGTGTGTCTATATAAATACATACAGAAATACAATGCTTAGTTTTTAATGCCGTATCATAATAGAATTCTGCAAGTTTTCTAATGAATTTTCCTAAAATCTCTACCATGCTTGCTAGTTAACGTCTCCATTTTCATGTTTGGTAGATTTTTAGAAACTAGACAACTTAGAACTCCTGTATCTTTATTAAGGTAAGATATAGTTTAGCGGCTTTAGCCTCCCAGATATACTTCTCCTTTTCTGTAATGTGCTGAAATGTACTGATCAGAAAATGTCAATGAGTTGGTTTTGAATCCCAAGTAAATGAACAAAAATTTTGAGTGGCTTTGAGAAAGGAATATTCAATCACACTCTTTGTGGGACTTGGGAATATATTGAGAATTGCTCTGGGTTGGTCTATCACCTAATTTTTGTAACCTTCATAGATTTTGATCTTGGTTTCAAGAATCGTCTACGATTTAGAATGGTTTTGGAGTTGAGTGGGAGATCATTGCAAATGCTTAGTGATATTACTGTTATGCATTTCTGTAAGGGCTGCTATGGCCCAAAGCAAGCCATGATGACCAGCATTTGGATTTGAAATTCCACTTGCAAACCAATTTTAACTTTATTGTTTAAATCATTTTAATGATCATTTCCACCCTTAAATCTACTAACCTTAACATGGAAAAATCAAGTATTGATATTTTTTTATGCATAATGTAGAAGGACCAAGTATTGAATAGATGCATGCTGGTGAAGTTTACTTTTGATAAATTGTTACTACATTATTTACTTGATAAGGTTGGCTCCAACTTTGCATTTCTTGCAACATCTAATCTTTTTCATAGAATCACTTCTCATCTCTTATATGGAACTGCTTTATATATATGAACTTCTCTTATATTAGATCATCTCGAATAAGCATATAATGGAATTGGCCCAAAAAAATGTCATCAAGTGTTGAGACTAATATCGGTATAACCGAGTCCTTGAACAAGTGACTATTAGAATTTGTTCTGGTAAAAAAGTACTGTAACATCCCACCCACCACACACCATACAAAATAATAAATAATAAAAAAACTTGAATTATAATGGAGTAAGTTAAGAATGAGAGAGAACAGCCCGAAACAGATTACACCATATGTTCTTTCAGTGGTGTTGTTTAGAAGTTTTGAAATGAACTAGGACTCCCATGATCAAAGTTCTGCTCATACTGTGCATTTTGAAATTCTTGTGAAGTTTATTGCTTAAATAACATGGACTCTGAATTTCCCTTTTGTTTACTCACTTCTTCGATTTTGCAAGGAAATGTGCTGTTGGTAGTTTAAGTTATGGAACCGAAAGATGGTCATTCAGAAGAGTATTTTCTGTCTTTACATATTTCAGCGACATCAGGAATACATGGGATCAACACTGAAGAGCTCAATAAGGTAGGACTTTATTCAACGAAAGCTCTAATCATATTATCAAGCCTTTTAAATCACACATCTTTATGCTTATGTTGGATTATAACCCTATACATTGATCTCTGTTTCCCTTAAATTCCTTATAGGCTCATGTTGTCTGCTTATCCATTTTCTAGAGATTTGCTAACAATTTCCTTTTTTGTTGTGGTCCCATTTCTGTTTTTGTTTTTGTTTTTCATTTTCTCATAAACAAAAAAATTGGGAGCTTCTCGTTTTTCATGTTCTTTGAAACAAAAAAATGAGACCATCGGTTTCCTATCATTTTATTTTTCCTGTGAAAACGGTTCGGGAAACTCAGAAGACCCCTTTTTAAAGATTCTCAAAACTGCGGTGTTTTCTAAAAAAATTTTTAAAAATTAGTTCTTGAACAGGCTTACCAAATGCAATTTTGACAGAAATTGTTTCCGGAACTAATCCGCCAAATGCAATTCCGTTGAATTTCAGAAAACGTAAACAGAAAACAAAAAGTCAAACCGTTACCAAACAGAGATGACTCTATGAAAAACTCCTGCCAAATAGAAAAACACCTTGTATGGTAAGACTAGCTCAGGTCAGTTCAATTATGCCAAATACACAGTAAATTATTGCTTCAAGCTTTTCCATATGAATGATTTTGTTTTGCACTTGATGACAGCATTTTGGTGATCTTTGTGTGCAATTTACTTGCACACATCAAATGGCCTCTATTTCATTTCACATTGGAAAAACTTTTTCTAATGTGGTGTGAAGCATAGAGCTTTCTTGAAGCAGTGGGATTCTTGATGCAAATGCATTGTTGGTTATCCTTTTGACATCACTTTCTTTCCTCCAAATTTCTTAAATGCATAAGCATATATGTAGGACAATATTACTGTCAGAGCTGTTTAGTTGCTTCCATGGCAATTTCAAGCAACTTATTCATTAGGTACAAATAGAAAGGTCATGGAAGCAACAAAAATGGCTCTGTCAATATCATTGTGCTTTGTTTATGTTCCACTCTTCGGGCAATCATTTCTTATTTTGTCATCTCTTTTGAATGTTGATTTTTGTCCCCCTTAAATGGCCATTTTGGCATTTATGAGACCAAGGGGAAAAAGCCTGTGAAAGTTCGGAATTAGCATTCTCAAAAAGTGAATTATTTTTTGTCAAAAAAATAGTGAATTATTCTAGTTGCTAATAAAACACTCGTCATTGGTAGATATAATTGTTGGTTGGGGAGGAAGAGTCTAACAAATATAGAACATTTAAATTAAATTAAATAAGAGATTAAAATGGTATACCAATTCAGATTCTGAGTCAGAGACTCCATCTTCGCTCAGCCCATCCTTATCTTTTTGTGTGCCCTGTTTTCTACACCTAGGGGCACCACTGCCCTGCGCGCTTCCTGAGCTCCGGTAGTTAGCGGATTAGCAATTGCGTTTGCTTATATATATATATATACATATAAATATATACAATGGCCACCTACCCAAAGAGTCTTTTCTCTCAAAGAATCACTGAGAGAGAGGGGAGTGGAGGGAAGGAAAGTTACACATGTAGAGAGAGAGAGAGAGAGAGAGAAAAAAGAAACAGGAGTAAGAGGGAAAGAGAGATAGATCTGGAGGAAATTGTGGGTATGGGAGGCTGGGCGAGATACAAGTTTGGGTTGACAAACCAAATTCTTGCCTAACCCTCCCATTCCGCTGATTTCCTACTGATCCTCACCTTCCCTTCCTTGTCCTGATAGATCTTCTTACACGTGGTGGTTTATAAGGTATAACCTTTTTCATTTCATATTTATTCAGTTATTCTCTCTCTTCAATATATGTTAATTGTGTTCTTGGGTTTATTGTTGTTATGACTTATGATTCGTGGATGGTGATCATCTAGTATTGTGGTTTTAATTTCTTCTTTGCTTGCTAAACTGCAATAATATCACATCTGCTGACTGTTATTTTCGTTTTCTGTTTTTGCTTCTCACAGCCTGTTTGGAAATTGGGGAGGGAAGAGAGAGAAAAAAAAATCCATGTTTAGTTTTGAAAAAAATTGGAAGGAAAGTGGAAGGAGAGAGAGAGAGAGAGAGAGAGAGAGAGAGAGAGAGAGAGAGAGGGATGATGATTTTTTTCCCTTTCCATTCCCTCCTAGGTAGAATCAAACAGGAAAAGGAAAAATTTCAATTATTTTCCCTGTAGAATCAAACAGGGAAAGGGAAATCCCCAAGTTACAAACCGGCTGTTAAGGTCTAAATGATCAGAACCCTGGTGCTTCTCTTTCTCATGTCATAGTTTTCAGTCCCTTACTGAACATAATATGACATTGTCCATGTCATATAGTGTTTAACACTGTACCTTTCAGCATAACATAAATATATGGATGTAGAAGAATTTGTCAAAAAACTTTAATGATGTATCCATTCTCTCCTACATATCCAACACTAGTTCTTTATATATATTTGTTTAATTTTTATATATTTGATGTTTTTATAACTAATATGATAACTCAAAAATTACTTTTTAAGCAACCATTGCCAAGGACATTCACAGTCACAGTTTATGCTTTCAGACACTTATGTTTGAGAATCTCTAATACGTCACCTTCAAAAAATACACCCCCCGGTCAAAGTGCTCACTAGGGTAGCTTTAACTTATGCATTGTTGTGTCCTAAGAACTAATTATAATGTAAATGGTTATGCTTATACTTAGTCTGGTACTTGTTATTGACTTGCAAAGCTGCTGATTTATTTTAAAAGTGATTAGTCTCTCCAAATTTACCTTGGGCCCCTTGGGTAAATTTTGGTAAATGTTGTGTTACCTGGGTTCTTCTAAAATGTATGATGTACCCATGTCAGACACATCACACTTGGACTCTGACCCTTGGATAAGTGTATGATATTTATATGTGGCCGACATGTATTATTAGATATTCACAAATAAGCATGTTTAGTAAGTCGGGTTTATCATATAAATATGCATGAAACTCTCATATTTTGCATTAAATGCTCTATAGCACCTTGTAAATATTACTTTGATCTTTTGTAATCTCATTCAGAGAAACTATAGAGAGGGTAAGTAAGATATGTTGGTAGTTTATGTGGAAGGTGAGTATTAAACAATGAACGTTTATATATATGTAAGTCTTAGATCAGGGACCTTTCTACACTGAGGACAATGTTATTGCTAGAACAGTATTGTTGCTTTCACTGCAGATTCAAACAGCTAATTGGATAGCTAAAAGTAGAAAAGTTGTGGAAGCAATGAAAATGGCTCTGGCAATATTGTTGCTCTTCATTTCATACTAATGTTACAATAGAATCACTTCCTAGCCCATAAACGAGAACTGATTCGTATTTCTAAATTAAATTCTTGACAATTATTAATCCATCCAAAAATATAAAGCCTCGGGTTTTCATGATCAAATTAGCCTAAAATAATTTCCTCCAAGCAAACTATCAAGCTCAATTGGAGCTCCTTATCTACATTTATGTCCATGTACTATGTTACATATTCATTGCAGTGCATCTTATTTGTGAACTAATTTACTCCAAGCAACAATGTTGTAGAAGCCATCTCGTGATTGTCTTATGCTAGTTGCTTGCAGATGTGATGGAATTTTCTTTACATGACAATGCCTTAAAATAGTTGTAAATTTGATGTTTTGGAGGTGGCTGCAGCAATTCTAGTTGTATGAGTGCTGTTGCATGACCATACTTCCCTTGATTGATATCAAAAGGTTGTTTGCATGTAAGCACTCATGCAAAGTTGTATGACTTGGCATCAATTGGGTCCTAACAAGGTTGTTCGGTTGAAAACTCGTGTGTTTTTGGTTGAAATCTTTACTAAATTGATAATACTTTAGCTTTTCTTGTACAGTGCTCTTGTTTGTTTCTCCACATCTTTCCCCTCTTTCTTTGGGCGAGTGGGGATGGGAATGGACGTACTTCCTCTCAGGACTGAATGTACTCCCAGCTGTAGAGAATTGGCTGTATTTGGATCTTACTAAAAAAAAATTGAGGGCCAACCTCTTTACAGTTTTCTTGACTCCCACCTCATATACAAATGTACAAGTCTATTCTTTAATTGCCTCAAGCTTCAAATTTTTTTAATTTGAGTTTATATTTGATCCACCTTTTGTGTTTGCGCAGGGGCCTTGAGATTTTGCCAGCTTACTTGTTATTATTGGTACTGTTACCTTACTCATGTTCTATGGTAATCATCTAAAGCTATCTGTGTATTCACTATCGGTGGATCAAATATAAACTCAGTTCAATCTGTTATATGAAACAATGGTCTAAAATCTTTATAGGCACAAGTAAAAGGTTGCGGTTGTCTTAATGATCAAAGGGAATAAACAGCAGAACTGAAATATGTGAGAGAGTTGTTCACAAGTTGCCAACTCAGCCAACTCTAGGTAAGGCTTTTATGCTATAGGTCAAAATCAGAAGCTGCTGAAAACTTTGTGATCAGCTAGCGGCATAAACTGTCAGGGCTTAGCTCTAATTTCAAGTCTGAAGATTTGCAGTGCCTTGGTGAATATCATAGTGAGTTGATCTTGGGCTGGAGCATGACAGATATGATAGCAGTTGTAACACAAGATGATTATGAATCTTGTTATATTTAGTTTCTTCATGAGGAAATGACTGTGCTAGCTATTGCAATTCAAGATGATTCTGAATTATGATGTACTTCATTTATATATGAAAAAATATGATTTGCTTGACATGACTGGAAGCTTGATTGTTATCATAAAGGGCATTGGCTGGGTAATGGCTATAAATGATATGTTTTAGCTAAATGAGTGCAGTGATTGTAGCCGCCTTGTAACCGTGTTGCTGCTTTTGCAGATACGAAACAGCTAAATGCATAAGCAATTGAAGAAATAGGATTCTATGATAAAATAGTTTCTATTGGGTTATTGACTCCTTGTCTTATCCAATTGAAAGTAGTGAGAATTGTCAAGTGGATGAAAGCAGGGCCTTCACCCAAGTTCAAATAGCAAGTGAACTCAGTGCAAATGTTTTGGGGGTTGGGTTATGGCCTAAAACATGAAGATACATGGTGTACTGGACATGGATGCCAGTCCATATGCCAGGGAGACAATACTTTAGTGGGACAAGGAAGTGTCTCAGAGAGATTGATTATTGTCATATTCAGATATGTAGAGATATATAGTTGTTTATAGGGATGGAAAGGAGTATATGAAAGAGCTATATGGATGTTTTGAAATAGGGAACTGGCCCAAGAAGTCAATATAACTGGCATAGTATTTGCGAGACCATCGGCATTTGGTGAGCTAGGTGATAAAAATTCCTGAGGCAAATTCATTGGTTTGAGAGAGAGAGAGAGAGAGAGAGAGAGAGAGAGATCTATTTGATCATCGGTTACCATGAAGATTGTAGCAATTGCTGCGGATAACGATATGAAATACCCTCAAATGGTCAATTATTTTTACACGAAAAATTGGATAGGTTTATTTGGATTCTTTTCACTTTTCAAGGCTTCAATGCATGAACTGTATAGAACTTTGCAAGTTCATAGAACGGACTTTTACCTTTACCAGATATGGCCTAACCCAATTGACTATGAGATTATTTTAAGTTGAGTCTCTAAGCGTGTTCGTCAAGTAATTTTTCATAGTTGGGTGTCGCTTATTAAATCTTTGCTCTGAAGTTGCACCACATGAAAGAAGTTAAATTAATAGTTTCTGTGCTGGCAGAAAATGAGAATAGAGTAATGGACATCATCAACCTGTTAACTCTGCTTTGTTTATATAAAGTGAAACAGGGCAAGAGGTAGATGGAAATCCATTCCTCACAGATGGCCTTCTGTTTTTCGAAACAAATTTCGACTCTCTTGGTATTCATTGTTGCCGTCTTCATCGTGCAGCTGGTTTTTGTTAACGCAGGTTGGTAATTTATTATTTCTAGCTACACAAATTTTATGCGACCTCTAATTTTTAACTTTAACATATGACAATCAAAAGTAGTTCACCCTATATATGATTTATGAACTATATTTGGTACTCAGAAGTAATGTTTGTTAGTTTTCAGATTATGTAGACAGAGTCTTATTTTCAATTATGTAGGATGTCTTGTTTGTGTTTGAAAGCAATTACTATGGCAACCTGTTTTATATGTTGATTTGTGCATTAGGGAAAGTTAGGAAACTGTGTTTTGGCAATCACGAACCATGAGAATGATCTTTACATTATGGGCTTAAAGCAAGATTTGTGCTTTGTCTTTGTTTCATTTTCGTGTTTGATATTCAAGCAACCACCATGGGTTTTATAATGTCTTTATTTCTCAAATTTGGGCAGATCCAAATGCAAGAAATTTAGGATGGAGAAAGTACAACCCAAGTCCTCCACCTCCAATTCCGAATCGAGCGACGCACATGTTTCCACCGGAAAGGTGGATTTCACCAGGCCCAGCAAAATCACCGGACTCCCCGGACGCTAACTAGCTTGGCTATGAGCTTGATCTTTGTCAATTAGTGCTACTGGACATTGTACTCTTATCTCGTATTATATAGTGTGTGTGTATGATTACCCTTGTGAGATGAAAGAATGGTAGATTCATGGTTGTTATTGAGAAGAACTTCAATCATGAAAATGGAAGTTTTTGCACCTTCTGCTAGTACCATCCTACACCGTCTGGGAAGAAGACCTTTGTTACACCAAGAAAAAGGTCTTGCTTGACTTGCTGGGTTTGGCCAAACACCTAGGATTCAAACATCATGAATGTTTGTCTAACAGGTTACAATGCCTCTACCCTTGGGACTTTTTGGCCAATTGGCTTAACCCTTGAAGAGGCACATAGTTTTCAAGATAATATTTGTACATTTGTTTCTCAAGATGGGATAAGGAATATTAGGATTACAAATCCGGATGAGGGGTGATTTTGTAATTTGATCTTTAATACTTGAATTGTTTATTCCATCGGCTTGAGATTATTTAATTTAGTGCATATGAGATAAAAGACCTTGTTCGGACAGCTTATCTTACCTTCTTTTGCGCGTTCAAACGCAGGATAAAGACTGAATTCAGGATTGCTATTCCAATCCCATAGCTTTTGTATCACGAAACAAACGTGGTCTTTGTGTTTGTCTCAACAAATTGTGAACAGCAAGTGAGATTATAGCAAATCCTGAAGTGTGGAAAGACACTCCCATCTAATTCAACATGTTTATGCCTGCGGCCTAGCTTTAATGGACGCCTCTCCTTCAGTAAGGCGTTCTATACCTTGAAATGCTTCTCATCGTAGGTAACTCTCAATGCTCAAACGTAGCCAACAAAATTTGGGAAAAGAAAAAAAAAAAAAAAAAAAGCAATTCTCTTTAGCCTTTACCCTTTGCAGCTACAAAGAATCCATGTTCTGGAATGCAAAATCTTAAATTTATAAAGGGGTCAGATTCAAGCCCTATTGCGTGAGACTCATGGCAGCATGCCATACCAATTCTATTTTTCTTCTTCTTTTGATTATGTGATTAGGAGTGTTCAGATTAGTATAAGCACATCTCAAATAATTCTTTTTTTAGTTTGGTCAAAGACAAATGTTATTTACGTTAAGATTAAAAAATTCACAAGAGATAAATATCTTGTAGTGTGACTCCAAAAAAATTGTTAGGTTTCAAACTCTGAACATATTAGTTTATAATTCATCACATTAAACATGCTCCTAACAACCTGTTTGAAAGTTGTGGAAAAGAAAGGAAGGGAAGGGAAAGGGGAGGAGAGAGAAAATGAATGAAAGAGGGAGGAAAAAGGAGGAAAAGGTTTAAAAATAATCTCTCTCTTTCTCTACACTGTTCTCTTATTTTTTTTCTAAAATCAAGCAAGGAAAGGATTCTAAATAGTAACTTTCTCTTCTTTTCTCTTTTTTTCTCTTCCTTTCCACAAGTTTCAAACAAGTTATAAGTGAAGTAGATCAAGTTCTATACATATGCAAAGTGAAGGGACATAATCAAAGCTAATAATCAAGCTTTTTTTTTTTCCTGCAGCTCAATTTATTTATAGCCCTATAATTAACACAACCCCACCATAAAAAAAAGTTAATAATCCATATTAGAAGGGGGCCTAGGGGCCATGCATATCGAGGATGAGAAATTGCTCCACGACAAAGAGAGGGAATAAAAAAGAGATCCCAAACCACCAGTAGCCTGAGCCTGACTTAGGCCCCAGATAGATTAGCCAATTAATTATGATTATTTTTTGTTTTTTTCTTTTGTAACCTCATACTGATTGAATTAGATTGGATTGGATCCGATCATTATAGTGATGCTTGGCATTAGGGGTGTTCAAAAACTTATCCTACCCAGCTAATTCCACCGGAGTTAATTTAACTTTTGGATTCCACCTGTAACTTTTGAAAGTATAACGGGTGATATTTTTAAGCTACGGACTTATTTGATTTGAGTGTCGGATTATTAATATTCTCATTAACCTGGTCAAACTTAAACCGAACGGAATATTTTTATACTAAAAATTAATTTTTCACCCAGACCGTCAAACAAACCCAATCATCCATTAAATCAAAATTGATACAAAAATTTTCAACCCCATCTTTTTAAAAAGAATGTCAGGTGAGTATTCAACCCAACCTATGTGAAAAGCATCTCAGAAAAGTGAGTATCACTGTCACATGGCCCTCAATTTCTTCTCTCTCTCTCTCTCTCTCTCTCTCTCTCTCACCTACCCACATTACCTACAGTAGCCCATATACCGGATCCGATGACGAGAAGGCGTGCACTCTCAGTCGTTGACAGTAGCCACCTCTCTCTCTCTCTCTCTCTCTCTCTCTCTCTCTCTCTCTATGTATATCGAATATATATATATATATTTTATGAACACTCCGGCCAGACCCTAGTCACCCAACCGCTTGAAACGGCTAAAATGGGGAAAGGGAGGCTGGGGTAGTGGGACCCGCGAATTGTGCTAGCTGTGTTGAACTCACGGGGGCTGACGCGCCGCTTTGTGTCCACCGATCGGGTGGCAGAGAGCTTGGTTGTAAGTGCTTTTTGGATTTCCCCAGCTAGACATGAGACGTGGAGTAGGCCGTCGAGTATCTTAATCATTGATTTTTTTTTTCAATTTCAATTTTAAAATAACTATAAAAACATTTCTTCAATTGCCATTCAGTTCACAAAACTACTTAAATTTTAAAATATAACACATTGGTTCTTGGCGCTATCAATTTGTATCAAACAATATCGTCGATTAGATAAAGTAGATGAAATATTATTATATCACTTATATATGTTTACAAAAATATTAATTTGACAACTAATTCCAACCGAGTTAGAAAAACTTTGATGACTCAAGGTTCATGTTGGATTACTCTTATATTTATTTGTCAGTTCAGATGATGAAATCAGAAGTTAATAGAGTTTAGTAAGACTGAATTATAGTTTATAAAATATTTTTGTAATTATTACTTCATTTTTTTATAGTATCACAAAAAAATTTCTTTAATGCAATCGATCGTTATAACTCTTATAATTTTGATATTCATTGTGAATTTTACATATAATTACAATACATTCCAGAGGTGGAATCACATGTAACTTGGGATTAGACCCATGTGAGTTCAGAAAATTCTCCTCATATATAGAATGGGGGGGCTAACAATTGGTTGTTTGAATTAGCTTATTTTACGAATTTATGATTTAAATTTATAATCTTTTTACCAGTGTTTAGGCTATATTATTTATGGCCACAAATGAAACTAGTTATGACGCATAAATTGCGCAGTACTGATGTAAAAGGGTGTGTATGGATGGTCAGGAATCAGGATTCATTAATTTGGCGTCGTTTTAGTAAGTGGAGCACCCACTGAGGAGGAAAAATGGTGTGGTAACTAGCTATGGAGTCTTTCAGGCTGAGGCTTTTTGGGTTTCAACCCACTGGGTCCCCATTTCTACTATTATTGCTTTATCACGATTCATGTGTTTGCAAACCATGAGTCAACCAATACAGATTAATCAACCAGGAAAAGCTTTTGTCAAAATATCTACCAGCCGATAGATCAAGATTAGATATTTAACAAGAGATTTTGAAGCAATGACACAGACAATCCACCAACTTTTGGGTGGCCATCAGGAGCACAGTATCACCCATCATATATATATATATAGAGAGAGAGAGAGAGAGAGAGGAGAATCTAATCGCTGACTTAACGGGGGTTTGGCTTTTACGTTTGCTTTTTTTCATGTGATGGACAAATCCATGGAAAAGTGATTTTCATGGCTCATTTTTCTTTGCTTACCCACTTGGCTTCTTCTTCCTCCACCAAACATCAAAAAAGTGTGTTTCTATGTCTCAACCACTCTTATCCTAACCAAAAAGACTAGACATTAAACACTAAAGTCTCCAATTATTTCTCGAAAGCCAAAGTCACTGTACCCCATCCCCCACTTCATTTTGACAAAGCAGACCCTTCCAGATACGTATATATATATATATATATATATGTTGCACTATCATATCTAATGTTGTAGTGGTTTGACAATATTTACATAATTACATGTATGTTGGGCTTATGCCTCGCATGACAAGAAATGACTTTCACAATGTTTTACTTGATATGTTATCGTTGAACTAGCGAAATGATTAAAGCATATATTCAAGAAAAAGATAATGGTGAGAAAAAAAAAACACAATGACATGTCATAGTTCTTTTAAATAATTTTGAAACAAGTTACAGTAATTTTTTTTACCATATCCTCAATCAATGAGATGGATTTCTTAATATTAATGTGGAGGAAAATGAAAAAAGAAAGGGAAGAGAAATGATAGGAAAAGAAACTCTAAGTAAAAGAAGTTTTATTTTTTTTTTTAGTAATGTTTTAATGATACTTGCATTAATAAATGCAAGTGGGACACATTCACTTGTGTCTTATGAGTAAGAAATAGATTAAGAATAGATTTATGTATCGCATTTTTCTGTTTTTGGTTGGGTAACGAAGAACAATAGAATAAAATGTATAGGTATTTTTCAAGAAAAAATTATTTTTTGTTTAGTTACCCATAAAAATAATTATATATATTAATAATTTTATTTCTTTTTATTTCTTGATAAATTCAAGATCCATCACCCGAGGGGTTGCCGAGTTGGTTGGGCTCAAATATAGCTCATTCCTTCCCAAAGAGTCCAGCGGGATAGCTGTTTTTTTTTTGTCACACTCAAACAGACCCACTACTATTTTTTTATACAAAAAAAAAAAAAGAAAAAAAAAGTTCTAATTGAAGTGCTACACATGCATCTTCTTTCTCCCAAAAAAAAAAAAAAAAAACAAAAATGAAAACGAAAAAAAGTGATTCATCTTCTAACAAATTCTACATCTCATTATATATATATACATATATGTTTTTTCGTCTAGGAAAAGCACGCACACTAGTCATTGAAAATTTTTGCATCGCGTATAGAAATGATTGCCAAATTCTTTATTTATTGGAAAGGTTTTAATCCAGAGTTTGACAATGATAATCTTCATCAAAGAACTAAGTCAATTTCTGAATTATTATGAACTTTCTCGTGTAATAATAATCTCAAATGTCTTACTTTTTAGTGCTTCATAACGTAATTATTGCGATTTCATCCTTTTATGATACTTCCCTTTTTAATCATATCTTAAATCATTCCATGCAACATTTCTAAGATTTAAAACTCATGAGCTAGTGTTGTCTTCTTCCTTCATTTCTTAATCAAAACATAAGTCCTTAAATAATAAATTGCACATTCCCAACACCTAAAAAGCATTACCCAATAAATTATGCCTTTCAAAAACAACAATAATGTAGTTACTTTTAATCAGCCTTTCTTATTAATAGACATGCGCGCAAATATACATATCTAATATCATGCATGAAACCACACATTACCAATATTATACATTACCATGGCTTTGGCTCCTCTCCGGTTCTAATGCGATGAAGATCTCCGGTTCAATAAAAAAAAGATGATCAACAGTTGCAAAAGAGTCGCCAAATCTTTAAATTAAACTCAAAGCAAAATTATGACAAATTTTAGTGCAATGTATTGAATGATCAAGCTCATAATGACCTAGCAGTTTCTAATCGTTAATTCTAAAATTCCCATAATATGTTGTAGTCGTATGTATTGAACTGAAAATTTCACATTCTGCAAAGACTGGAGATGATTCAAGTACGATGATTCATGGATGGATGGGACGAGTGAATTCACTTTGATCTCATAGCATTTTTTTGGTACATAAAAATAGATATGCAAAAAGATTTCTCTATACATCCGTTAAAAAATATTGCTTTAGCATATCTAAGTTGAGATCAAAACTTTAAATTTTACTGCGGTACTCTGAATGTTGAAGAATATACTTAGTCTCAATTAAATTACTATAGAGACTAAAACTTAAGTATTGATAGAAAAAATTTAAATTTTTATCTACTAGACCAATAACTCGGCAGTGATTTTCATACTATTCAAAGAGTAATACTATGCACAGCCGTGTCGAAATGATTGACACATTAAGCAAGTGAGTCCCAACTATCACTAAGTTTGTCCACGCCCACTCAATAATAACGTAATCAAAATATAAAGTTGGTCATGAAGAAGACTTTTGTCTTGAGTTGAGTGTGATGGACTGGAATGCACTCCATTACATATATACAGTTTGAACGAGCCACGTTGCCCTACACAGACATACAAACCCCATCAAGTCCCACTTTTTCTCTCGTCCATGAGAATAATTTGAAAATTCCAAGAGCCTTGGAAAACGGGCTGGTGGAGTATTTTGCATTTCCCACAAACATGCCCTTAACCAGCTTGGACCAAGAATTTCGACACTACTACAGCTCTATCATCTATACATAGATACATAATATACATACACACACATATATATATATATATATATGTATAATAAATTCATTCCACTTGCCTTTATAAACGACCTATCATGCCCCCTCTCAGTCCTATATCCACTTTCTTTCTAGTCTCTCTTTCTTGGTAACTAGCCAACTTTGGCACCCATTTTTTCTTTCCTAGCTCATTTCAGCTTTGGCCTTGTTCTTTAGCTCGATCTGTTAGCTCAGACAATGATAGGTGGTGGTCGCCGTCGGCGAGTCTTTGACTCTGGCGGTAACTATAAGGGATGTGGCTGGCAGCGGCGGCGGTGGCGGAGGAGGGTACTTCTGTAAATAAGCATATAAGCTGATGGCAAAGAAAGCAAGCTTTGCAATTGCGCTCTCCGGAGTTTCTAGCTTTGTCGAGGGGCAGAATCGGGAGAGCGATATTATTGCATCGCGGGGAATTGAGGGTAGCGGTCCGAATTTACCTTAGCTTAGGTCTTTCAATTACTTGTTTAGCCTTTGGTGTTTGTCTTTTTTTCACTTTTTTGCCCTTCTCTGAACTTCTTTCTTAGTTGGTGTGATGAAGAAACATGGGCTGTAAGAGATGCATACGAGGTAGCTTGGTCTTGTTAAGATTTGGTTTTAATTTGGTGGGTTTTAGATTTCAATTATATATACATATATGTATGTATATATCTGAGGAGGGTATGGAATGCTTGTAATGCTGCTGGGCATGCATCACTTACACCAATCATGTATTTGCTTTTTCATGAATTAGAGATGAAAAAAAATATGTATCTGATTTTTCTATTATTTTTTTTATATTTTTAGCTTAATTTGGTGAAAGTTTGCAGAATGAGCATTCCTTGTGCATGGGTTTGTGGGCGCATGCGTGTTTATGTTTTTTTTTTCATTTCATAAATGTATTATTATCCAAAAAAATATTTGATTGCTCTGCAACATCTTGAAAAAGCTTATTAAATGTTTTTGGAGAAAAAAATTATGGATCTCACACCTTGTTCATTCCAATACTGCATGTTTAACTTATACCTTACCAATATATGTTAGCAATACCATTTTTTCTTTTTGCATAAAGGTAAGGGATGAAATCATATTGACTCTTCTCCTTCCTCTTCCCCTTCGTATCCTTCACTTTCACCAAAACCCGTCAATCCAAACATAGTGCGAGGCATGCTATTAATCAATTTAAACATTTATAATATCAGATACAGTAGTTCGAATCCATATCCCTGTCTCTTGTCTTTTTATGGTCTACATCATTAATGTGTCTCATTATTAATGGATCTTTTATATTTATCAAGTAAAGATGTAAAGTAATTATTAATGGATCTTTCATATTTATAAAGTGAAGATGTAAAATAATTATATTGAGCAACAGAGAATAAGACAGATAATTTGGATTCATGACGGAAGCACATGGTGCCAGAGGGGGTACATGCCCCCCTCAAATTTTAGAAATTATGTCCTTTTAACTATAGTTTTTTAAATTCTTTTCAATATAGCCCCTAAAAATTAGAAATGTGCCCGTAAATTTTTAAATGTTTTATTTTTTCTATAATTTTAAGAAATGTTTTCAAATTTTTTCCTTTAAAATTTTATAAATGCCCTCTCAAATTCTCAAATATTCTATTTTTACTTACAATGTTAAATTTTTTTTTTTTTAATTTTTACCCATTAAAACTTTATAAATGCTCTTTTAAATATTTAATTTGCTTTAAAACCCATTTATATGTGTAAATTTGTATATATTATACATATATATAGAAGCTAAATGTCCTATTGTTGATTATACCAAAAAAAAAATTTATTATAATCAACGAGTACCCTTCTGAATGGATTTTTTTTACTCCGCCACTGCTTGGATTCAACCCTCACAATGTTAGGATCATATGCCTTTTGGCTTTAATTTGGTTTTTCAAAAAAAGAAGTCAAACAGAAAGTTGAATGTTATACTACCACGCACATGGGCTTAAAAGTCTTGGCATGATTGCCTCCCTTTTGTGACTTATTTAACCATACAAAGAATATGTTCTTATATATGCATTATGTATACTAGTTTCAGCATCTTGCAGGAATTCTAGCTATAAGATTTTTCAGCAAAACTCTATTTGTTTTTTCACTCCCTCATTTTCACGTAAGTATTCAAATTTTTTGATAATATTTTTGGAGAGCAATCCTACTAGCAATTGTTTGGTACAGCTTAGAAGCCAACTTTTCTGACTGGCAATTTCAACCAAATTCCATTTTCTGTTTTGAGGGTGTGGGCCGGTTTTAGTTTATGCTTACCCATAAAAAAATTTTGAATTTTAATTATTAAAAAAAAGTTAGACGAAAAAATAAACGCTAGTACCAGACAGGTTTGAGTCAAGATTTAGTCACTGAAAGATCTCTATTGACCAATTGATTTAGGTAGCCTGTAGCTTTATGGCGAATTCTCCCTGAAACTGGAAGAACATTTCGGAATCTTAAAACATGTTCGAGGGTTCAAAGTGACTATTGTCAAGAACAGAAATTGACAATAGTTTCATTTAATTAACAAGAACTAGAAGAGAGAAAAACTTTGAATTAGGAAGAACCATTCCTTACATACACGACAGATGCTTTAGAAGACTCATAAATCATAATCTTGACTCTAGTGGCTCATTGTTTCCCTTTATAAACTATTCACTGTTGTATACTAGAGCTTTTCTGGATGTTCTTTACAAGAAATGAATTCGTGTGTAGCAGCCTAAACTTGGTGCAAAAACCGATAGATCGGTTTTCGACTAGTCAGTCAAATTCCAAGCATGCTACACATAATGGACTTAATCTCCATTTTCATGTGGTTTTCAAGCTGCGGTCAAGTTTTAAAACAAAAAGGATTAGCTACAATAACACTACTTAATATGATTCAGTATCAATAAGTTTCCTTAAGCTTTGAAGTGTAGCACATTGATCTTCTGAACTATCAATATATATTAATTAACTCCTTCAATTAGTTATATATTAGCAATCTATTAGAAGCATGGATGATGCAAAATTTGTCATGTGACTTTCAAATGTTCACAAAACTATAATATTATACCAAAATTTACATTATCTTTTTGGTAATAAAAAGTGTTAAATGATACAACTTGATAGTTTAAGAAATTAATGTGTAACATTTTAGAGTTTAGTGATATTGGATCATAATTCAAGAGATATTGTTGTAATTACCCAAACAAAAAAGCATAGTGCGCTAGCATTTTTCTGGTATTGCGGTTAGGGATATTCGAACTAACTTACACGTAACTCAATTAATCTCTTTTCTGATCTCGTCAAAGGTAGGTCATCTACCTCAAGATTAGGATATTCACAAATGATAAAATCTCTAGGACAACCCGGACAAGAAAATGAACTCATCTCAAGAACCCCATCTCAACTTGAGGCATCTCTAAACTTTTTAAGTCACTTTCAAGTATGACCAATAGATCATCCCACAGTTTTCTTATATCTTCTTTACACACCTAAAATCAGTGAGGCATTCATACAAAATGTGTGAGGGTATAGAGGGGACATGCCTTCATATATAATAATAGACATTCCAATCCATTAAAAATTTGTGTTCAAGGTCTAACCTCTATCCACTCCTAATAAGTGTACTTTAAGTAAATCAAGTACCATGATCCCGAATATTTCCGGTCGTTGGTCGCTCGGGATCTTAAGATCAGAGGTAAATTTAAGGTTTTCCTTTTTGGAGTCTTTACGAAGTTGAAAACTTTTTATTCATCATAGCTATTTGAGGCTAAGGAACTTGTTCCCTTTGATCTCAATAGAGGAGTTCATTTTTCACGGTACCCACCATTTTGTTGGGTTAGGTAGTGTTGATTAGTAGTAAGATCTGAAAAACGTACACCCAATTATTAGGCCTTTGGTTTGGGCTCAAAATAGAGGAGTGGGGCAATGGTTAAGCAGACCTCAAGTGAGCCCAATGTTCTTTTGTACCACTGCGCTTCAAATTATAGACTACGGACAACAAGTGCCCAATAGTTGGACACTCGCAACTCCAGCTCACCAACCAGGGCATTATCTTGTTATTTATTGTCTCATAAGAGTGTTGCCATGGAAGATGCTATCTCGGTGACCTTGAAGAAGGTAACTAAGAGGAAAGACGTCCCATCAATCTGCGCCAGTGCTTTGTCGCTTCGGATTGCAAGAGTGGCTCCTCGAGTCTTTTCAAAACGGCGGGAGCTCCTCATTTCGTCCTCGGATTTGACTCTTCTTGTAATTCTTTTCCATAAATCATTTTTTTCCCTGTTGTTTTAAAAATTTTCAACATGGTGAATGATCAGATGATAGTAGATGAAGCCACACTTAGGACAAGGTTATGAATCAAAACAGGGACCATATACGTTTACAGTAGGACAAGAAGTTAAGAAGCTAGGCTTGCTAGCCAGGAGCCAAGACCTTGCTTTCGATGTGTGGAAGTTTTCTTATTTTTTATTTTGTTAGAGAGTGTTTGGGTCTCAACTAATCCTTTGAATTTGTGCAGTGTTATTGTTCATTCAAACCATATAAATTTTATATATTACGTGAATGATAGCTAACCACAAAAGAGCGTGAGACCAGTAGGCCACCTATTGGGATTGATTTTCCTTAATTTAATCCAAACGAACAAAAGCAAGGAATTTGACTTCTCTCCTTTATTTTCCTTTTCTATGGTTTTTCCTTTCTCTTTCCTTTTCCTTAATTCTCATTAATGAATCTTAATACCAAAGAAAGCTTAAACCATGTTTGGATGTTGAATTTGTTAAGAAAAATATAATTATCTATATATATATATATTTTATGAGTGACTAAACAAAAAAATGAATTTTTTTGACAATTACTTATCCATTTTCCCTCCATTCTCTTAACCAACTAAAAAAACAAGTTAAACTGAATTTCTTCAACTTTATTTTCTTTTCATATTTTTGCTATTTTTTTTTTTCTTTCCTTCTACAAATCCAACACACAAACATAACGTTTGAAGCCATGAGCATTTTCCCATAAAACATAGCAAGCACGGGAAAAAAGATGAGAGTGATTTGGGAATCGCATCATCCATTTTCTTTCGGGTACAAGAACCATTCTTAGATAATGAGTAGACCAAACTCCACTAAATTGGACCTAACCCACTAGTAAAATTCCAACCATTACATCTTTTGACCAGTGATCAAAACATCCCAACTACCATCACATCAATCAGAAAAAAAAACTCCACCCAAATTGTGCGTTTTGTTGCACATCAACCCCTATAAAACTTCCATAAGGGTCCGTTTAAAAACAAAAATTCTAACAGTTTTATTAGACCCATATTTGCTAGAAAAAATTATTTTCACAATTCAAAAGGTGCATTTACAGTTCACTCAGCCACACATGGCGATTCTCCACTTTAATAAGGAAAGGTGCACATATAGTCTATTAGAATGCTACCATAGTAGCTCCTTAATCATGATCGCCTGGGACAGCCTACAGTGGTTGAACACTTCACAACCCTTTTGGAACTTGGGAGAGGGAAGCAAGGGAAGAAAAAAATTTTCTGTTCGATTCTATCTAAGAAAGAAAGAGAAGAAAAGGGGAGAAAAACTTTTAAATTACTCTCTTTCTTTCTCTCTGTTTTTTTGTCTTTCACTTTCTTTTTATTTTCTTTATAAAACCAAATAGGAGAGAAAAAATATTTTTTCCACATTTTTCCTTTTCTTTTCTTTCCTCCCCCAAGTTTCAAACAGGACTGTTAGTTTTTCACATGGTTGGACGCAAGAATTTTGTTGAGAGGGCCAAGGTAAAACATTTTTTAATTTTGAAAGGTTAAAGTAAAAAAATTTAAATTTCATGAGGATCAATATACTATTTCTCATCATAAATACATATAAATTTATAGGGCCTAAACAAAATTTTAAGAGCTCAAAGGGCCCAGGCCTCTTGGTCTAAATGTAGATCTGCCACTGATTTCTCAAGTCATCATCCAAAGTTTGAGCAAGCCTCCCCTCTCGCCAGAGGCAGACGAAAAGGGGGCCTAAGATTTAAAAAAAATTCTTTATACCTCAGTTTTTTGAATATTTAGATTGCAATATAGCATATTGTCTCTGCCTCTTCCTTTCAAAGTTTTTAAATTTCACTTCACCATTATAAATTTTTAAATATTTAAAATATTATATAGTGTATTGATTCTCCAAAAATTATAAAAAATTACAAAAAAAATTTTTGACACCCCTTAATTGAAATCTGGGTCCGCCACTGCCTCCCCATGCTTCCCCCCGCCCCTGGACCAAGCAAGAAAAACTTCATTACTTCATATGTCTCAATGAGTCAAATCCATCAGTTGATGTAATTAAAATAAATCTTGAATTGTTAAGTAGTATTGTGACTAAAGCTCAAGCAAGAAAGTGGCCACAAACTAAAGCCAAAACCTGGTACAAGAAGTTATTCAAAACGAGACCTATCTTGGTTATTTGAGTCATCATCTAAGAATGTATATGGGTAGATCCATACTAAACTCATAACAAAAATGTGTATGGGTCGGGCCATACTAAACTCATAACAAATTTCGTCTTTAATTGTTTTCAAATTTTTAGACACATAACCGAATCAATTTTTTCATGGAACCAAAACTAACCAACTTGAGTCGATTTGGTTGCTTCGGTTCATTTTTTTGCCTCAGGTTAGTTTGGTTAAAGATCGGGTTCGTTCAACTATTGTCTGCTTTTATTCTTTTAAACACGGTTTATTTAATTAAAATTTTAAAAAATAAGATTAATTTTACATCATTAATTTTTTTTTTAAATTAAAAAATACAAACACAAATTAACAATAATTAAGTACCAACAACAATAATTTAAACATATACATACAATGTATATAAATATATAAGATCATATCGCGATTCAATTCTTAGTTCAGATTGAGTTTTTGAAAATGCAAACTCGATAATCAAACCAAATTGATCGACTTTGCCTTTTTTGAGCCCAAAACCAAAGGAACTTTTGATAGAGTCGTACCTAATTGTCCCATAAAGGTTGGATTGATTCAGTTATTGGGTTTTTTGTTTGGTTTGTACACCCCTATCCGTCATTATTTCCATTAATCTATTTGTTCATGTTAGAATAAATGGGTGTAAACCCATTATTTTGTTGATCTTTGAGCCAATATAAATGTGGGACCCATGCATCCTTTGTGTCGGGTCATTGGTGCGTTGGATTCACCTCCGAGAGGAGATGAATCTAGACTATTTACTTGCTCAAATCCGTGTAGGATTGAATGAGTTATTGGCTTCCAAAGTCACCCCCTTGAATATGGGTTATGTAGTTGAAAGTGGGTTATCCCACATTGATTTCTTATGGGAAATAAGTTGTCCATATATAACCCAAGTTTGGAGTAAGGTTTGGGCCCCAAGGGGCACCCCACTTTTGTGAAAGGGGGAGGACCTATGGAACCCATGGGTTAACCCAATACTCCACACGCGCGCGCGCCGCCGCCGCCGCCCGCCCGTCCGGTCCGGGACGTGGGTCGTGGGTTCGGTTCAAGTCTTTCCTTTTTTAGGCTAGGGTCGGAATTAAATTAATTAATTATTTTATTAATTAATTTTATATTAATTAATTAATTAATTTCTGACGGTTTGACCGAACAGGTGTGTCCCTCCGGTAAGGGACTGTTTGGCTGCTGGTACCTGTTCGAACCAGTGTTTCGAACAGGCACCTGGGCTCTATAAATAGAGCAGCATTCTAGCATTCATTACATTAGAAAAATTCCGATTGTTGCATACAACGAATTCCTTCTTCCTCCCGTATTTTCTTGAGAGAGTTCAGATCATCTGGTGAAGCCGCCGAGCAGTTTTTATTGAAGTGCTGCCTAAAGACTGCTGAGATCGTTTTATCCTGGGAGTCAGACGCCCATCATCCCGTGAGCACCAACTGTGGGGGGTGAATCTGTCTTTAAGGAGAGAGTGTGAAACACTCGACTCGATCTATCTTTCGATTTCTACATTTTCTATTTTTGTGAACGACAACCGGGTAAGTCGTTACGATTTAGTTTGTTCTTATTCAAATTCTAATTGTCTTCTAGTTAAAAAATTGCTTCTAGTTGATAATTAGATAATTCGTGTTATTTTATTGTTTGTGATCACTAATTATACACATAGTGATTAAATAGGAATTATTTATCCAACTATTTAAACAACAATCTTAAAGACAGATTCAATTCCTATTTTTAACTGTGTTAATTAGTGTCGTGTTATATATCGTTTCTGGATTAATACTCAAATTTTGTGTAAAATTGGTTAATCCAGAAATGGCTGATGATACTCCTATTCCTACTCTTACTTCAACTCCTACTGTGATTGGGACACCGGTACCGACAATGACATGCCGGTGAATCAAGTGCATACACCAAATGTGCCGGTGAATCACGAAGAAAAGCCAGAGAAGTTCAATGGAACTGATTTCAAAAGGTGGCAACAGAAAATGTTGTTTTACCTGACGACTCTGAACTTGGCAAAATTTCTTCGTGAAGATGTTCCTACTCTGAACGAGAATGAGTCCGACCAGCAAGTAGTTGCGGCGGTGGAAGCATGGAAACATGCTGACTTCCTATGTAGGAACTATATCCTCAATGGACTGAATAATACACTCTACAACGTGTATTGTGCCGTGCAGACGGCAAAAAAACTGTGGGAATCTTTAGACAAGAAGTATAAGACGGAAGACGCCGGCTCAAAGAAATTTGTGGTCGGTAAGTTCCTTGATTACAAAATGTTTGATTCTAAAACAGTTATTAGCCAGGTCCAGGATCTCCAAGTTATACTTCATGACATCCATGCCGAAGGCATGGTTCTGAGTGAGTCTTTCCAAGTGGCTGCGATAATTGAAAAATTGCCGCCGTCCTGGAAAGAATTCAAGAACTATCTGAAGCATAAGCGCAAGGAGATGAGGCTTGAGGAACTTATCGTCAGGCTAAGAATTGAGGAAGACAATCGAGCTTCTGAGAAGAAGTTTGTTAATACCCATATGGTGTCAAAGGCAAATGTGGTGGAGCAAGCCAAATCCAACGACAAAAAGCGAAAGCATGAAGGTCAAGGGTCCTACCAAGGTTCCAAAGGTGGCGATTTCAAAAGGTTCAAAGGGAAATGTTACGTCTGCGGCAGGACTGGTCATACGGCCAAGGAATGTCGCAAGCGTAAGGATCTTGAGAAGAAGGATCCAGAGAACCACAAGAAGAAATCTGCTCAAGCCAATGTGACCGAGGATCTCTGTGCCAATGTGGAAGACCTGAATCTTTCTGCCGTAGTTTCTGAGGTAAACTTGGTTGGCAATACTAAAGAATGGTGGGTGGACACTGGGGCCACTCGTCACATCTGTGCCAACAAGTGGATGTTCACATCTTACCACTCAGTGGACGGTGAACAACTCTACATGGGCAACTCGGCAACCTCAAAGGTTGAAGGTCAAGGGAAGATCGTTCTGAAAATGACTTCCGGCAAAGAACTTACTCTGAATGAGGTGTTCCATGTGCCAGACATTCGTAAGAATTTAGTCTCTGGTTCATTGTTGAGTAAGAAGGGCTTTAAGTTGGTGTTTGAGAGTGATAAGTTTGTACTTACTAAGGGGGGAATGTTTGTGGGAAAGGGATATCTGAGCGATGGGCTCTTCAAACTTAATGTAATGACTGTGGCTCCTAAGCCTTCTAGTAATAATACTGCATCTTCTATTTACTTGCTTCAGTCTTCAAATGTATGGCATGGTAGACTAGGTCATGTTAACTTTGATACCATGCGTAGATTAGTTAAATTAGAGTCTTTGCCTAAACTTGATTTTAATGCTAATGATAAATGTGCAACTTGCGTTGAGGCAAAGTTGACTAGAACTCAGTTTAAATCAATTGAAAGAAGTACGGAACCACTTGAACTAATTCATAGTGACGTTTGTGACTTGAAATATGTTCAAACTCGAGGTGGGAAAAAATACTTCATAACTTTCATTGATGATTGCACTCGCTATTGTCACGTCTACTTAATGAGAAGTAAAGATGAAGCAATAGACATGTTTATACAATACAAGAGTGAAGTTGAGAATCAACTTAGCAAAAAGATTAAGGTGTTAAGAAGTGATAGAGGTGGTGAGTATGAATCACCATTTGCACAACTATGTGTTGAACATGGTATCATACATCAAACCACTGCACCTTATTCACCTCAGCAAAATGGAGTTGCTGAGCGAAAGAATCGCACTTTAAAAGAGATGATGAATGCTATGTTGATAAGTTCTGGGGCACCCCAGAATTTGTGGGGGGAAGCGTTGCTATCCGCCAACTATGTTCTCAACAAGATACCCCACAAGAAACTTGGCAAAACCCCTTATGAGATGTGGAAAAGTCGAAAACCTTCCTATAAATACTTGAGAGTATGGGGTTGTTTAGCTAAGGTAGCGGTTCCTTTACCCAAGAAGGTAAAATTAAGACCACAAACAGTTGATTGTATATTTATTAGCTATGCCAAACATAGCAGTGCATATCGATTTCTGGTTCACAAGTTTGAAATATCAGATATTCATGTGAATACAATAATGGAGTCTAGGAATGTATCCTTCTTTGAGGAGGAGTTTCCGTATAAGTCTACACATGGATCAAGTTTGCTTAAACGAACTCATGATACCATTGTAGATAAAGACTATGGGTCAGTGGATAAAGAAAACGACGCTGAACCTAGAAGAGGTAAAAGGACAAAGGTTGCAAAATCATTCGGTCCTGATTTTCTAACATATTTGGTAGAAAATGAACCTCAGAGTTACAAAGAAGCAATGTCCTCTCCGGAAGCACCTTTGTGGAAAGAGGCTATCCATAGTGAAGTTGAGTCAATTCTGCAAAATCATACATGGGAACTAGTGGATCTTCCACCTGGTAATAAACCCCTTGGATACAAGTGGATATTCAAGAGGAAGATGAAAGCAGATGGCTCAATTGACAAATACAAGGCCAGACTTGTAGTCAAAGGCTACAAGCAGACTAAGGGAGTGGATTATTTCGATACATATTCTCCTGTAACCAGAATAACGTCCATACGTATCTTGATAGCCTTTGCGGCTTTACATAATCTTGAGATTCATCAAATGGATGTTAAAACGGCATTCTTAAATGGAGATTTGAATAAGGAGATTTATATGGATCAACCTGAAGGATTCATTGTTCCTGGCAAAGAGAAAAAGGTATGCAAACTTGTTAAGTCTTTATATGGACTAAAACAAGCCCCGAAACAATGGCATGAGAAGTTTGATAATGCTATACTGTCAAACGGCTTCAAGATAAATGAATGCGATAAATGTGTTTATGTGAAGAACACTGCTCATGGTTATGTCCTTGTTTGTCTTTATGTAGATGATATGATTATCATTGGTAGCAATACTGAGGTTATTAAAGCTACTAAGAAATTGTTGAACAGTAAGTTTGACATGAAGGATCTAGGGATTGCAGATGTTATACTTGGTATTAAGATTACTAAAACATCTGAGGGATATGCGTTATCACAGACTCATTATGTCGAGAAGATACTCGATAAGTTTAGTAAGTCTGATAACGGTCTAGCAAACACACCCATAGATTGTTTTCTACATTTATACAAGAACGATGATGAGGGCATATCTCAATTAGAATACTCACGGATAATTGGCAGTTTAATGTATCTCATGAATTGCACACGTCCGGATATTGCTTATACGGTAAGCAGATTGAGCAGATATACGAGTAACCCAGGGTCAAACCACTGGAAGGCTATAGTTAGGGTTCTTAGGTATCTGAGATACACCTTGAATTATGGGCTGCACTATACGAGATATCCAGCTGTTGTAGAAGGTTACACAGACGCAAATTGGATATCTGACACTAGAGACTCTAAATCCACAAGTGGATATGTGTTTACTCTAGGAGGTGCAGCAATATCTTGAAAATCCTCAAAACAAACTTGCATAGCCAGATCCACCATGGAATCTGAGTTTATCGCTTTAGATAAAGCAGGAGAGGAAGCAGAGTGGCTTCGTAACTTTCTGGAGGATATTCCCGTGTGGCCTAAACCAGTCTCTGCTATATGCATACATTGTGATAGTCAATCTGCAATAGCAAGAGCACAAAACCACATGTATAATGGGAAGTCACGACATATACGTCGACGACACAATACTGTGAGGCAAATGCTTTCTAATGGAATTATATCCATTGATTACATCAAGTCTAAGGACAACATTGCGGATCCGCTTACAAAAGGCTTGATGAAAGATCAAGTAGAGAATTCATCGAGGGGAATGGGCCTTAAGCCTATGACTTAAAAAGTCACCATAATGGCAACCCAACCTAGCTGACTGGAGATCCCAAGATCTAGGTTCAACGGGACAACAAAATTGTGCGTGACTTAGGACAAATCACTGAGGAACTCGTTCCGCTGTCCATTTCTATGATGAAATAGTGATTACCTGTAGACAGTGTTTAGGATGAGCTTAACTCTTAATGATTCTTATACCTTGGAATTCCAAGTGGAGTATAGCAGGATACTCTTAATAAGAGATCACCTATATGAGTATGAAGGGGCCGCTTCTATGAGAAATTCTTAAGGCTAATTTCTCTAGAGTACTCATGAATCTACCAGGCATTGTTCAGGGCCAAAATGAACACAACCGAATGGATCACTAGATGATTTGAAAGGAACCGTGTGAGTACTATTGTCTTGGTTTATATAAACGGCTGAACAGTTCAAGACATCATGTTCACTGGTTAGCCAAATAAATCCGATGGTATTTCACTAGGGAAGGTTCAAAGCCAAAAGCCACCTTTCCCGATGCGGTAACTTTCTACCTCTCTCTCTCTCTCTCTCTCTGTGTCAAGTCAGTATTCTCATGTGCATTTTTCATTTCCAGCCAATCTCATTCATGTGGGGGATTGTTAGAATAAATGGGTGTAAACCCATTATTTTGTTGATCTTTGAGCCAATATAAATGTGGGACCCATGCATCCTTTGTGTCGGGTCATTGGTGCGTTGGATTCACCTCCGAGAGGAGATGAATCTAGACTATTTACTTGCTCAAATCCGTGTAGGATTGAATGAGTTATTGGCTTCCAAAGTCACCCCCTTGAATATGGGTTATGTAGTTGAAAGTGGGTTATCCCACATTGATTTCTTATGGGAAATAAGTTGTCTATATATAACCCAAGTTTGGAGTAAGGTTTGGGCCCCAAGGGGCACCCCACTTTTGTGAAAGGGGGAGGACCTATGGAACCCATGGGTTAACCCAATACTCCACACGCGCGCGCGCCGCCGCCGCCGCCCGCCCGTCCGGTCCGGGACGTGGGTCGTGGGTTCGGTTCAAGTCTTTCCTTTTTTGGGCTAGGGTCGGAATTAAATTAATTAATTATTTTATTAATTAATTTTATATTAATTAATTAATTAATTTCTGACGGTTTGACCGAACAGGTGTGTCCCTCCGGTAAGGGACTGTTTGGCTGCTGGTACCTGTTCGAACCAGTGTTTCGAACAGGTACCTGGGCTCTATAAATAGAGCAGCATTCTAGCATTCATTACATTAGAAAAATTCCGATTGTTGCATACAACGAATTCCTTCTTCCTCCCGTATTTTCCTGAGAGAGTTCAGATCATCTGGTGAAGCCGCCGAGCAGTTTTTATTGAAGTGCTGCCTAAAGACTGCTGAGATCGTTTTATCCTGGGAGTCAGACGCCCATCATCCCGTGAGCACCAACTGTGGGGGTTGAATCTGTCTTTAAGGAGAGAGTGTGAAACACTCGACTCGATCTATCTTTCGATTTCTACATTTTCTATTTTTGTGAACGACAACCGGGTAAGTCGTTACGATTTAATTTGTTCTTATTCAAATTCTAATTGTCTTCTAGTTAAAATTGCTTCTAGTTGATAATTAGATAATTCGTGTTATTTTATTGTTTGTGATCACTAATTATACACATAGTGATTAAATAGAAATTATTTATCCAACTATTTAAACAACAGTTCATCCACATGCTAATAATAGATAAAGAGTAATTCAAATCAATAACCCGCATCAAGCGACAATTGTTGCTTATTAAGTAAAACACTAACAAAGTGCAAAATTTACAGCAATAAAAAAGAACCCGTATAGAGCTCTTCAAAAAAACAAAATTTTAAATAGCTATAGCAAGTCAAAAGGTCAAAACGGTCCTCAACCCTTTAACACAAAAACTAAAAAGGTCCCAAAAATAAATGGGAAAAAAGTAAATAAAAATTTAAAAATTAAAAACCCATCATAATTCACCAACAACCCATCACCACCATCATGTTGGATCACATCATCATCATCATTTATCAGAGATTCACCGCAAGGAGAAAAAGGTCAGGAGGTCATGACCCACGCGCCGCTCCGTGAGGGCCACGCGCTCCTCCGAAACCAGAGTCGACCGGCAGAGAGGGCAGTTGAAGTTGAGGTGATCGAGCCAACCATCAAAGCACTCCTTGTGGAACACGTGCCGGCACGCTAACCTGCGCACCTGCTCCCCCTCCCTCAACCCGGACAAACACACCACGCAATACGAACCGACCATCGAACCGCTCGCTTCGCCACCGTACCGGTAAGAGAAAACCCGGTTCAGGTTGAGCTGCTCGGCGAGAACGATTAGACCGGCCAATCCCGAGCCCATCGCTCCCAATATCCCCTCGTCGACCTCATCTGGGTCGATTCGAGAGAGACCCACCAACCGGAGGATTGCGAAAATGACGGAGCGGATATAACTTACGCAGTTGGCGACGATTGCCACTGCCAGGATGAAGATCGATTCCGACGAGCAATCGCTCACATGACTCTGTAGCCCCATAGCTTTTCTACAATTTTTATATACGTTAGTCTGAAATTTACGTATGTATATGTATTTAGAGACAGGTATACAAGGAAGGGAGTGACTTTGAGGCTATATAAAGTTTTAGAGAGAGAGAGAGACCTAATGCTGCTATGGTTTATGAGGCATGGCTACCTAAATGTTATGTTTATATACATACATGCAGGGCCGGCCCTGGGTTGTCGTAGCCCACCTCAAATATAATTATCATCTTATTATTAATTTATTATAAAAAAAAATTATATAAGTTAAAAAAAAATTTCTTTATAAGAATAAAAAAAATTTAATGGCGTCAAATAATTTTTTTTCTTTACAAGAATAAAAAAAATTTTTTGAACCCTAGAAGTTGCCTGGCTGAAGGATTGCCCAAGCCCAGAGATTTGTTGAGCTCACCCCAAAGCCAGCCTGCGTATATATATGTGCATGTTTTTTGTTTGTATGTCATAGAAGAATAACCTAGGTGAGCTGGTCCCTCTTGCTTCTTTTCTCGCAATGCAATGTTATTATTGTTTTCAAGCACATCTATCATATCAACCTAACAATTGAATAACTCACTGTGATGTCAGGAAAAAGAACAACGGTCATGTGATGCTCTAAGAACACTGAATAATTACTTCTATTTATTGGATGGATAAAAGGATATTAGATGTAGTAGGATTAATTGTCTCGGCCTCTTGGAACATTTAATCTTAGAATTATTACTACCTTAATTTAGGTGCACTAGAAGAAAAAAATTATTATCATCATATAAGGCATATCCTACAGTAACCATCTCCTTCTTGATGGATAATGTCTATTTTAAGAAAAATGTTATTCGTTTAAAAAATTTGAATAGAAAACTTCATTAGAATGATATAATAGTGGCATTATTATAATTAATAACCATCATGATAGGTGTTTGTTTTAAAATGAATGGTTCTTATCCAACTACATCATTCTGGTGATAAATTATGTATGAATTTTTTTATCTGTATAACATTACTCCTATTTTTAAGTCACAATAGGTATAAGATTTTAAATTTGATTTCTCTTTATGCCCTATTGTGGCCAGTCATCTTTCATGCGATGCATAAAATTTATGTGGTTTATGTGAACGTGGTCCAGCATTAGCTTGAAAGAGTAGTCAGCCAAAAGCGTGGACACCCTGCAGCAAAAATGTTTACTTTGACTTGTGAAATTATGTTGGGTCTTCTTTTATTTCCTAATAGCTTTAATTATGTCAGCCCCATCACACTAACCATTAGCCATAAACTATGAAATTTTAAATTTGATTCCTCTTTCACACCCCACTGGTGCCAATTATATCATTCATGCGATGAGTAAAGACTACATGATTTATATGAACGTGATCTTGCATTAACTCGAAGGAGTAGTCAACTAAAGACTGACACATTGTAGCAAAAATGTTCACTTTGACTTGTGATGTTATGTTAGGTCTCCTTTTATTTCCTAATAGCTTTAACTACTTCATTCCCATCACAGTAACCACTAACCATCAACTACGAGTTATTATTTAGAAATTTGTAGATTCATAATTATAATGGTACTACTAATGATACTCCCTCACATGGGGCCCCAAATAAAAAAATGAAACAAAACAAAAACTCTTAAAAGTGCAATGGACTCACTGCATAAAGGTTGTAGGCTGTGGGACATTATTATCCCCACACCATATGCAATCTTTAGAGAGAGAGAGAGAGAGAGAGGAATGGGAAAAAAAATGAGGGATGTGAGATGTGAGAAAATTATAATTGCAGCCCCAATTTGGATGTTTTTTTTTTATTGTTTTTATGACTACAAGATCATCAAGACAGAACAAGGTTGTTCTATGTGTAGTCATGTATATAGTAGTGTATATATATGTACATATATATATATGCTGATTTGTTTCCTTCCAGTCTTCCACTTCTTGTTCCCTTTCCCATGTGACAAAATTCGGTACATGACGGACTCTTTCCATTACCTCTATTTTCTAAACTTGATTCCAATTGGCTTTGCTGCATTGTGGGTGGTAATGAACATAAAGATAATGAAACAGGTATTGGTAACATTAATTACAGTTAAAATAAACTAGCTGTTGATAAGTCCTCTCTCTCTCTCTCTCTCTCTCTCTCTCTCTCTCTCTCTCTCTCTCTCTCTCTCTTAAAACATAGACAATGCATTGACCTATAGAGCACACAGCTTGAGTGAACAGTTTGGAGATGCCAAGATGACTAGAGAAAAAAATTGTCACCAAATTCTGCAACATTAGTTTGGTTAATAAAATACTAATGACAGGTTAAAGACGCGTTTGGGGCGGTGGAAGATTAAACCATTTGGACAAGGACCATCTGAGAAAAGAGATTCGCCGTGATCTTCGGGTAATTAAAAATCAGCTTGAAACAGCGCATAATGCCAAAGTTTGCAGCATTAAATTAATAAGAGGGTTAGAGAGGAGATTTAAGAGAGAGAATGCAAATCCCACCGCCAATGAAGATTTGCATATCCGCCGACCAAAAACAACTTGCAGTTCTTAAAACAAATTCTAATCCTCCAACTGTTAAGAGGGGTCTGAATGCCATCTTTGCAATGTATGGTATAGGAATGATCAGAAATATATAGGCTCATTTATGAGAAAATGAGATAATATGCATTTTAAATCTACGATAATATAATAATCCCGTAATATTACTTATAATAATATATGATCATTACAGTTCAAAGCTAGGTATAGGAATGAGTAATCCTGCATTGCTTAGCTGCAACAACCAAGTCTCTCTCTAGAAACTTTGACCAGAAGAAAGAAAATTAATGTATATAGGATAAACAAGAAAGAGTTTAAAAATATTCTTGTGATGAGATCAACCAACCAAGAAAAGAGAACTCAGCCCCTATATGGGAAGGCAAGAATGTTCCTAACTAGAAGATGTTGAACAGCCCCTATATATATTATATATGTATATATACTTGTATATAAGTTAAATATGTATTACAGGCAGTAGAACAATCGAGAGAGAAGTTTTGGTGTGGGATAATGATGATAATGAGGATGAAATGGTGACAATTGACAATGACTTTGAGAAGGACATGCTAAGTAGTGATCTGAAGATTTCAATTAAATTGCACCTTGTGACCAATGAAATACAAGTCCAGCATGCAGTACCAGCTACCATCCCAATGGTTTCTTCATTAAATTATTGGACTTAGTAAGAAAATGAATGATCAGACCAAAGAATTAAATGCAATACTGTTGAATGGAATTGTAAAAATGGAAAATGTTATTCTTACAAAAATAACTATATAAAATTTGCATACTAAATGATGTGTCAGTGACAAATTTATAATTAAAAGATATTATGGTGGGTGTTTGTTTTGAAGTAAAAGGTTCACATTAAGACACATCATTTTGTATAAAAATTTTGTATGAATTTTTTATTTGTATAGCATTACATTTAGAGTTGAGCTTCTTGTTCATAAGATGTGTCATGCATCACCATACCCTTCTATCAATTGTAGTGAAGTTCTACAGCTCAAGGATGAATCTTGAAAAGAGTACCAGACACCTGCAAATGGAGAAATACTTCACTATCTTGATGGAATTCTTTTTGGAGAATTCTGGCAAGACTTGAAAAATTCTTAACCACTTAGATACATATATATATGTATAGATGTGTTAGGACTAGTCACATAAAGGTGTATGTGGTGTTTATCTTTCATTTTTTTTCTTTTGGTATTTAAAATGGATATGCACACTTTCGGTCAAGGAGCATTGTCCTTCAGCACTACACAGTCATCTATAGAAAACTTCATGCAATGGTGGATGCAGGAATTTTGGTTTTTTTTGGGGGGGGGGCACCAAGGTAAAAAAAATTTTATTTTATAGAGGCTAAGATAAAAATTTTTAATTTTAGGGGAGGCCAATGCTCTATATTTTAATGTAAATACCTAAGAAAGTATAGGGGAGAATGCGAATATATATACAGATATTAATGTATATATATACAATTATTAATAGACTTTATTATAATTAGTGACAACTAAAAAAAGAGATGAACCAGGATTGAGCTCTAGAAATCTATTCACTCAACATTCATGAGACTTTTCAAGATTAGGCAGGTTAACTAAAAAGATGCTCAAAATAAAGAAAAAAAGGATCACTAGTGATGATGATAACCACGATTAGATTAGAAGCACAGCGAGAAGTCATGGATGAATCTAATTGCTTCACGGAATAGATTAGTATGCGAACAAGATGGCTCTCGCGGGCAACTGACTCTATCTTACCCAGTGAAAAAGCACACAATAATATGGAAAATGGAAGCAGATAATTAATTTGGACAAATACTAAAAGCTTTGCTGGTGAGTTCATCTAAGTCTAGATTCATGTACACTCCAAGAGAAAATGACAAAAAAAAAAATGGACAAAAACATTTGAATTTCAGACAATGTGAAAGTCAAGAAGGGGCGCGTTTGATTTCGCGTTTTTGAATGGCATGGAAAACTTGTTTTTGTAAACTATTTTGAAATTCTTTTTTAAAATAGCCCATTTTTAGGAACCGTTTTTAAATAATTATCTGATTTTTCAAAAGCTACTTTCATACAAAAGTAAAAACAAATATAAAAATAATTGTGTTTTATGACCATATAGCTTATTCAGATTATGAATGAGTATTGATGTTCACTAAGAGCCTATTTAGAACTTGGGAGATGGAAGTGAAGAGAAGGGGCCAAAAAAAAAACAGAGAACAAAAAAAAACTATTTTCTCCTCGCTGTTTGGTTTGTAAGGATAATTAAAGAAAAGTAGATAGAATCAAATAAGGAAAAACCCCCACCCACAACATCCCCCCCCCCCGACCCGAGTTCCAAACAGTCCGTAAAAAGAAACCCAAGTTTAGCAGCATTCAAAATGCCAGTAGAGCTTTTAGCAACAATTTTGAATGACTGCAGTCGAAAAGTTTTACCGTCATTTTTACAACACCATAATAAAATGCAAGTTCATGGAATTTATAAATTTTATTAGGTGCAATGTTATCAACTGCTGACGAAGGAACCTTATAGCAACATTCCCAAAAGCTACTTAATCAGCGGCATTTTCAAATGCCTCCAGATCCACCCATAAATGTCTCTAAATCCAGCATTTCAAACCTCGTTCTTGGATTTGTTCAAATAGTAAAAAAGAAAATTGACAATATTTAGTCCAAAAACTGTTTTCGAACCTTTTATAAACCAGTTCCACCCAGTACTTGCCTTGTTGAGAAATTTTTCATAAAGTATCGCAGTTTTAAGAATATAACAAAAAAATATTTTCTAAGTTTTCTTAAACCATTTTTATATTTGTATAAAAACAATTGTTTTTTTCCGTCAAAGATAACAATTATACACCAAAATTTAATTTTTTTATTAAAATAAGTTTCTAACCAAACTAATCGCCAAAATGATATTTATATCATTCTAGACTTTCTTCTTTTTCTAACCTTTTTCTTTCATTTGGATGCTTTACATTGATGAAAAAATATTTTGTTCTTTCATTTAAACGTATTTATTTGAATAAAGCCTCCATTGAGCTCCCGCGCCCCCCCACCCCGGCGGCGAAAAACAGAAAAAAGCGCCAAACGAACATATAGGAAACCCAATCAAAGAAAGCATTCAACACCAGTTTCCTTCACCAAACTGGGCAGCAATCACAGACAAATCAACAATTTTCTCGGCAAAGCTCAAACCTTCCCAAGAAAGTGTGTAATATGTTGAAGAGAGGAGGACTGAAGGAGAACACGGGTCCTAATCCATGAAATAACACAATCAAGAATCTATAGAAATAGTTATTGTATATTTTTTTATTTTCTTTTGCCAAAATTAAGAACTCCAATCCAGTAAATAGAAGTACAGTAGAGAACCATAGTCCAGACGCTACCCTTGTGAACTAATAAATATAAACAAACAAGAGATGTTGCCATGATAATTTGAATTGATTCATTGCATGTAACTCAGAAATACTCTAGCATTGACAAACAGAGACATCGAGTTACCTATGGGATATATATTACAGATGCTTTCGGTCCCCTCCCCGAATCTTTCTACACACGGTTAAAGAGGAGGCAGCCTAGGGGATAAGGAAATTCCAGTTGAATGATTAAGCCCGATAGTCAGAAGGATCTTCATTTCTTGATGATAAAGCATAACAGATCCAAGCAACATCGTTCTATGATGATCACGGAGCTCTATTCCAGCCCTGCCCAATATAAAGCACATACCATCATGCGCTATTGCCAGTTGCTTTTGCCAAAGAAGTGAAGTTCAACCTGCAGAGAAACAAACCACCACCACCAACCGACCAGAGTACTGTTAAGCTAAACAAAATGATGAAATCATAACACGTTTCGCGAAAATAAAAATCGACCATCTCAATCTGATCCAATCATAAGTTAACCAAAAGACAAATCACCTGATAAGTGGCTTCCTAGGGGCCACAGATGTAGAAGTGGACGCTATATTGGAGACCGGTGCAGTCAGCTCGATAGGCTTTATTCAAGAAGAGGACGAGCGAAAAATGTCAGCAATGATCAATTTCACTATGTTCAGTTAAAAATTAGCTACCAGATATAGTGGTGAACGATTATATTTGTTTATTTTTTGTGTAGTAAGAATACTTCGAGATTACAAGATCTAATGCCTACTGAATTATATCTCTAAGACTAAAACATGCGAGCCATATATGCAACACAGCTGTGATGAACACCACGTATCAAAGTAGTTCAATCGGTTAACCATAAGGGCTGGGGGGGGAAGTAGGAGAGTTTGATCTTGCACGTGTGCCCTGGAATTTTATGTTAACGAGTCCACCCAAAATCGTCCCACACACACACACATTTGAACAGAAACCCAAGCAGTATGAACCCATCGAGGAATTTACAGGCACATATCAAACAACGCAAAATCAAGGGCAAAAAAATCAATGATGTGCACAGGCTAAAGATAAAAAAAGAGTTAGCTAACAAGACCTCAAGCTCCTCCAAGCACCCATTCTGCCTGAACTTGGACGAAGAACTGACCCCTGTCCCTCCTGCTGCTGCTGCTGCTGCTGCTGCTGCGACTTCTTGTTTAGCTGTCAAAGACTGCACGGGACCAAATTCTGTGCTCCCACAGAGACCTTGAACTTGATCTGTCAATCCTACATCATCTTCAAGCTCATCAAGTTCTTTCAAAGGACTTTGATGGCGAACAGACAGTCCAGAAGGTTGCTCCATGAGAAGCTTCTCTTCTCCTGCACTTAATGAAACACTCGCAGAAGATGAAGGCCCAACAGGTGGGCTGCATTTAAGCGATCCTTCAACTTCCTGACCATGGGACACAGGATTCTCAGGAAATCTCTCATCATTTGGGATGTCCTCTACATCAGCTTCGAATCGTTCTTTTGCTCTTTTTTCAACGCGCAAACCTGCACCATTACTCTCTACTGCCTGACACCGGGGTTCCATTGAGTTAGTTCCTAAATCAACTTCATCCAGTTTTCTCTTCTTCCCATTCACAGCTGCATTACCCTTAGTTTTTGCAACAGGAGGAGTTTCTCCTGCTACTTTCATAGGTAGGGGGGGCCTAATCCCACCAGGAAATACAAAGTTAGGAATGTTTTTACGTCTTACGTGACATACATTGATCCACATTCCACGACTCCAAGAGTGGTACATGCACACAGTGCGCTTAAATTCCTCCACAGTCAACCTTATGTCAAACTGTTCACCTTCCTGAGCATTAGTGCCTTCCTTCCGCCGTAAACCCATAAAATAACAATAATGGAATAGTCTGGATTTGTCAGAAAATTCACCTGGGTGTGGGTGGCACTGGAGCATGCTGTTTGTGTCCCTCTCAATCTACATCAATTTGAAAGCCAACATGAGAATAGAGCTTCTAGAAATTCTCGTGTTGATAACCAAATAAGAAAAGGGAAATATGAATGTCACCTTTAAAGTAAGCTGGCGAAGCCGAGACTCAATCCAGCCTTTCCATTTCCTTGAGTCATCATCATTCTCAGCTGCTATATCTATCTGCAAATAATTTTTGTATGCTTCAAAAAAGGGGAAAGGCTCAAAGAGTGTCATCCAGCCAGCCTTATTGTTCTCCATCGCCTGCCAGTATACAAAAGACAAGAAAAATTTTCCATAAGACAAACAAATAAAAATCAGTCAAAGAGAGATAAGAAAGCAGTTACAGAGCTAGCTCACAACAGGATGAATAAAGTTTGAAAACACTGACGGCCATCAAAAGCTCAATTGGCATCAACAATTAAACCGCAAAAGGAAATGACACTCTTTTAAAAGAACACACAGGTAAAAGATGGAACTCAGGAGTCAATAAACCAAGAATCCTCAGCAGTCAGCCCAATAAGGATTGGAAAAGCAGCAGTTAACTTGAGGCCATGAACAATATATATTGTTCAATGATAAAAATCTTTCCAAAACACTAAAACCAAGGCATGACATGGCACTATTGGTCACGCATCAGGCTCCCAGTGTAACAAATATGATAAGCCCATTAGGCATATTAGTCCATAGATTACAGAAATTGAGACATACACCCTGGATTTCTTCCTTCTTTTTCCCTCAGCCATAGAAGCCCCAGTGACTGCAGATGCTACACATAATTTACATACCACTAGTTCTAATGATTTTTAATGAATTTTCTTCAATGTATACAATGTACCATGAGTAGTCAGACACCGCCTCTACCTAAAATATGAGCGGAGTTCTCCTTAATCCCCATCAATGGGTTTAGAAGCAGTTGCATGAGGAAGCAGCAGACACAAAACATTATGGTCCAGTATTAGACTACTGATACCCTACACAATCAATATTTCAAATATAGTTACCAAAATAGGAAGCGGAAGCGGAAACGTTTAGCGAAAACAGAAGCGAGGAAACGCAGCCAAAAAATATAGAGGCAACAGAAAGCGGGAAACGATCGGAAAACTTAATAAGAAACTTTTTCAAAACTCAAAGGAGACTTTTAAGAAACCTAATAGAAACCTTTGGGAAACTTAGTAAAGACCTTTGGAAAACCTAGTGAAAACCTATGCAAATAATTTCGTAGATACTTAGTGAGAACTTAAGGGAAAAAATGTATAAAAATTAATATTTTAAGTTTACGAAACATTTCCCAAACGATTCCCCCAAGTTTTCCAAGAGTTTCCGTTAAGTATCTCTATAGTTTCCTAAAGAGTTTCCCAAACATTTCCTAGAAGTTTCCGAAACATTTTCCCCACGTTTCAGAAATGTTTCTCCAAATTTTTTAAACAAGTTTCGTACCCGTCCTCGAAACCCGTTTCCGAAAAAACGCATTTCCACCCCCAAATTGAGTTTCCGTGCAACTATGATTTCAAATACATTAGCAATGGCACCACTGGGACGGACAAAAATAAGTTGACATCATAATAGCACATGTTTTGGGAACTCACAAGAATAGTAGTTTGGGCAGGTGACTAGTGAGGGGGTGAATTTTTGGAGGCATTTATGGCAGGGGACGAGAGTTTGAAGTGGCTTTTCTCTCTCTTTTTCGTATTGTAATCAAGGAACAAAATTTCCATTTGTTTCCACCGAAACAGCCGAAATGTTTCCGTTTCCTAAGGGATCGAAACGAAACACTAGTAGAATAACGAAACACTATTATTACAATCAAAACACACTGAAACATAAAAAAATGCACCAAAACACAATGTTATATACCTAAACAATAAGTTGTATTAATCTGAATTTAAAATTTTTATAAAAGGTGTACAATTTTTATACAAAAAATTGTATTTTACTATTTTAATATTTGTCACTTTTGAAATGTTTCCGAAACATTCCGAAACATTTCCGAAACGTTTCCGTTTCCGAGCCAACCGAAACGACCCTTCGAAACGAAATTTTGATCCTTGATTGCAATTGATAGAGAGTCATCCATGGGATTATCTTTCATAGAAGGGCAAAATTTTAAGGATATCTCGTTTAGAAGGGATTTAATTTGGAAAAGTGGATCTTCTTGGCTTGTTATATATAATTCCTATCATTAGGGGAGGGACTTGATGCTTTGGCATGGACAAGATTGATTTGTGGTGAAATCTTCCTATGAGGCTTTGTGAGAGTGGTAGAAATGCATATTTTCCTTAGAAAGGGATATGGCTTTTTAAGGCCCCTTTTTCAAGTTAGCTTTTTTTGTAAATTGGTGTCGCATACGCAAAAACATATTGGGAGCCAGCAGATCACTTCCTCGTTCTTTGCTTGGTGGCTAGGGAGGGTGGGTAATGATCCTAGGCATGTCGGGCTTAACTGGGTTTTCCCAAGGAGTGTAGTAGGCTTCTTGTTTAGTTGGAAGATATGGGATAGTGGAAAAGAGAAGGTAGAAAGCCTGGCTTTTGGCGCAGTTACGTTATATATGGATGATTCGGGGCAAGCACAACCAAAGGACTTTTGAGGGGGTAAAACAACTCTTTTTAGGCTAAAAAGTATATTGTTGTCTTCTTTATATTATTGGATCTCTTGATCAATTTTTTGATTTCATATGGAGGAGTTTTCATGTAGCAGATTTTTCTTTTAGTGTTTTGCTCTTTAGTTGTATAGAGGTGGCACCCCCTTGGTGCCTTGTTAATAATATTTTAATCATCAAAAAATAAATTATCAGCCAACATTAATACCACAAGTGAGAGAAAGGTGATGAGATAAGCAAAAGCTGTAAACTCAAGTCACTAAATGCACCGTTAGGCCAACTCCAATGTCTCAAAAAGTACAAAAATTCACATTGCCAATTAATAGATTCTATCTATTCAAATCTATAAAGTTAAAATTTTGATAAAGATGGGCTTCCACGCTACCCAGTGACTTAGAATAAGGTCCCCTCATGCTAACTCACTTAATTTTATGCACAGATTCTAGCAGTTTAACTTCAGATTTAATGCACAGTTAAACAAAAAAGGGAAAGAAAGAAGGAAGGAAAGTGTCACATCCCTAAGACCATTTCACAGATCTATCTTGACACTTTATAAGACCAACATACACATTGCCCAGACGCTGGGTAACAGATAGATATTGCCAAGCAATGCATTAACGAAGCCGACACTAGCCCCCCAGCTCTAAAACAAAAGGCAACCTAAGGGAAGTATAATCATAGAAACTTCAAGAAGAGCAGCATTTGAAGAAAATCAACACTCGTGGAGAAGCAGGCGATCGAAAGATCCACGACTTAAAATAAATGGACAAAACCAATTGTCCCAATGGTTAGGATGGAAAAATGATATGCCTACCAAGTAGAGAAGTGGTTAAACCATATTTGAAGTTGAATGCCTAATTGTAGTAAGTTATAGTAAATTAAACATTGAAGGTGTGTAGCTAAAACTGCAGCATCATTCTTGGAGATAAAGCTTAATGAACCAAATTGGTGCAAATCATCAAATTGTAAACATCTACAACATCAACATAAAATTTAAAATTCACAAAGGTACCTCACAAATCTCATTGCCTCTTCGAAACTCTTCCATCATAACACGTAATGTACTCGTCGACACATTGTAACTAGAGTTCATGCAGGGATATGCAGGAGTTATGATTGGCATCAAATGTTGCCTGTCCCTGAAATTTTTTCTAGGATCCCAAACAGGAAGTCCCAGAGAACTTTCCTGAATAGGACACAACATGACAGGATTTGGCCACCGCCACAAGTTATAGACCCTGAAGAACCTCGATACCAACATACTAGGCAGTGCATTTGGATAAAGTTGGCATATACGAGCAACAAGCAATGCCCAATTGATACCACCAAGAAACCCTGTAACCTGGTTATGACAGAACCGCACAATCAATGTGGTCACAGAAATGAGATAACAGCAGTCAGAACAAACAAACATTGAGCAGGGAAAAACTTCCACACATTTGAATAAACCCCACGACGCTTCGCCCAGAGTCTCATACATCTTAGTGTAGTACGAAAGTTCTGCACAAGACAAACAATAAACACAATCAGCAACACACATAAAAAGTCAAATTTGTGCACAAAAATATTCAATCACAACCGGAATATTTGGCACCAAACGTAAAATTTGGTCAGTGACTCTGCATCCATTGAGACTACGAACTGTCTGATCATCTACATTCTGTAGTATTGAATCTTGTGAAATATCCAAGTCCTGCAACAGACAAACATGTTTAGAGATTGCTCATACACCCTTTTGACAACAATAGGATTCCACTAGCAACATCAAGTATTAACTGCAGCCTGCCACACGGCTAAGAACATTTATATATGCACATTTATATATGCTCCTTGTCAGATGATGATAGATGCCCTTCACGCTTTGCAGTAATACAACGTCCTTAAGAGAGGACAGATTATAAGTATGGGTAAAATAAACGGGAAAAAAAATAAAGAAAGAAAGAATTAAAAAGACTTTCCATTTGAAGGAAGTATGCCCTAAAAAATGTGACATTCCTGAACAAATATTATCCATTTATAGGGTTGTCCGATATAGCAAGAATGAAGGTTTCACTGAACACCTGCTCAGGAAAGTCGCAGATTGGGAAGGCAGAGTGAGAATGAGGTAGAACATGCAAAAATGTCGGCAAATTGGGAATTTCATATGAGCCAAGTAAGACATCAATCACATTTTGGCTTAAATGTAATCCTACTTTATGTTAATTTTAACTTAATATACTGCTCAGTGTTGTTTTACCTAGGCTTTCTTATGCTGAGCCAAGGGTATTCTATCCAATTCAAACAATTCATGTACATAGGCTGTAATAGTGGTCCAAGGGTTTAATTTTTGTATAGACTAGATAATATTGTAGGTCTTCATCTGTTATTCATAGTGTGTATTAAAAGCCTTAGTTTCAAAAAATTCCCTACCTTTGACCCTAGTATAAGTCTAACAGTTTATATGTATTTATGCCAATCAAACATAATTTAAGAACTTGAGAAAAGCTTTTTGTTAAATTTAGTTATTGTGTGATTCAATCAGTAAAATTATCCAATAAAGGGGTTCTCAGTCAGAATCCTTGAATATTCTTTAATTCTTCACAATCAAAATTTGCTCCTGCATGACAAACATAACTAATTTCTATGGTTTTCATCCCATAACCCTAACCACAAGCATTGTACTTATCAACAAAAAAAACCCCAACCATGAGCATTGTGCCCATAACTCCGAATTCTAATTGCCTGAAATTCAAGAGTTATAACTCTCACAACCAAGCAAATTCTGATAGTCTTTGCTTTCAAAATTCTACATCTATAAGCTTTAAGAAGTCTTAGCCCAAAACAGAATCAACCACAAGTAACATTATTTTCGGTTTCCTGCTTGTTGCCGTGCATCAGAAAATCTACCAAACCAAGCACCCAAACAACGGGTCATATATACATCTATATAAATTGCTTAGACATATCCACTAGCAAACAAAGATGCATATCATAAAGAAAAGAAAGAGCTAGATAAGAAGAACTAGAATTCCTTCAAGGGATTAAAAACTGAGAGAGGAACTGAACAAAACAAATTTTGGCCAATGGAAGACAAGCAAAGAACCACCAAGGAGGACAGAACTATCCCCTAGTGACATTGAGTTAAAACACTCTTTCCCAGGCATGAGAATCTGATGCCATTGACAGCCATACACAATGACAATCCAAAGCAAAGTGGATACATCACTGAGCTCTAGCATGAAGTGCCAAAATCTCCAACAGCCATGAACGGCTGACTCTCCTCACTCAACCACCATAAACAAATGCCATTCAGCCAAAGAAATCTCATTACGATTCTTCTTGGCATAGATGAAGCAACATATTCTTGTATCTTCAAGACCATTTTAACAAGTGCACAAGATTTGATCCCCAACAAAAATTTGATGCCCGAGGTATAAATAATACTATAGGTCATATACAAGCATCAATAAAAACCACAAAGTCCGGTGTGAATTTTTCAATGCAACCTGCACAGCAATATGTGTAACTCCTTAAAATGACGATCAGCCATAGATACTGAAAAAAATAACATGCTGGAAGTCACAAGGCATGAAAGATATTAGACAAACATAATTGTCAATGATAATTCAGTTGGCATCAATATATACATAATTTAATCAATGAGTACATATGGTGGTTTTAGAATCAAACATTAATCAATAAGCATACATGATAACTAAGAATCCTCTAAAAAAAAAAAAATTTTTTAATGTCGCTGAAGACAATAAATTCCTTTCGATTTCCAACGTATAAAAGTAAAAATATATGAACAAATAAACGAGACTAGGACTAGGTAAAATCTCTCTTTAGAATATTGACTAGAATGCCAAAGCATGGAAATCCAATGTCCATAGTGCCAGCTAATATTTTACACCAAACATAGCATTCCCATTCTCCTAAATCACTAATCCACTGAACCATTCATTTCAAGTTGTAGCCTCAAAACATCCCTGCCAAGCATGAAATACTGAACATTTTTTTCACAAAATCAACAAATATATTTCCAATCAAAATACCCCCCTGGTACCTCTTTAATATATCTAGCTTTACTTATCAAAACAATATATACATATATATATGTATAAAATCAAAGTTGGAGGCAAAAATATACTTCAACCTGTTGCAGCATATAGACATGTAACAGCACCATTAAGAACCAGCTATGGTGAACACCAAAATGATTTTGGAGCAAATCATTTAATTAATAACTCCTGTGTGATGGTTTTTTTTCATTATATATAAACATACTCAACTCAAAAAAGGGATATAAATCAATTGAATGTGTGCACAAGTTTGGCACAGAAGCATTTTTGGTTAAACCTCAAAACATAACATCTACCTCCCACTCAAGGATATGGTCTAACACCTAAGGCAACTACCAAAGAGACTTCAAATGAAAGTTCCTTCTCCATTCCATTTTCATACAAATTGTGATGGATAAAACACAAAATATTTCCACAGTAATCATTTCTATTTGGAAAATATAGGGCTGAAAGTTGCACAAACTGAGAAGTAACTTTTCCTTTACAATTTCAAATTGTATTAGTGATAATAAGTGCCAAGTCTCTAACTTTATGTTAAAACAATTCCAATAAACTCGATGACTGCCCCATTGCAACCCAAGTTTTTCACTGAACCTACCAAATGATCCTTCCCAGACGCATTTCCTCCCAACTTCCACATTCGGTGCAAACTTATCTACCCAAGCATATTAACACCACATAGTATACTAATTCATATAGGGAATATGTTTTTCCTTCTTGTACAGCATCTACAATGATTTACAGCACTCACTAGTACTAGCTCTCAAAATGAGTGGAACAAATCAAACTGATAGGATTTTTCCTCTTCACAACGCATTTCTTGGTTTTCATTTACGACCTAAATATTAGAATAAATAAGAACGGAACAGCTTACACAAAGATTTATGAGCAGCAATTTTTTTAACTTACATTTATACCTCCTACGTTGAAACATTTAACGAAAATGACTTTTCACTTAAAAGCGAAGTAAATTTTACATTTTTGTACCATCATCCAGGAAGGGTTAGTGGTTCCTTTTTACTTTTATGATGCAAACTTGCCTCTACACAAGCAATCTATCAGCAGCATTTTCAAAAGACACCAAGCCTTTTTTTTTTTTTTTTTTTGATAAGTAACCAAGCTAAAAAGGCTGAACATCTAAAAAACCATGTCATTTTGTTATTTTCCTTGAATGTTTGTTATACGACATTTGGAAAGTGAATACCAGGTTGCCACAAAAAAAAGAATACTTACTTCAGGAATAGCCCAAAGTGCTACATTTGCATACAGAAGATCTATAGACACCCCACTGAATTTGAACTTCAATACTGGAACATGAGCATCAGGAACAGGATGTAATTCTTGTATTTCAGGCATCTCTGTTAGCATTCTGTATAGGTCACCAAAAAAATCTTCCTGCATTGAGTTACAGCGGAAAAATTGGACTCATCAATCTCCACTTAAGGAAAACTAAATATAAGTGCACATTTCTGCTCATGGAGGATAAAGTTCTCATCATACATCTCGAGTGGCATGCCTTGGTCCAACACATAGTGTGTCTATATCGGCACCTGGGCCATGTACCTGTTTGACAACCATAAACCAAAGAAACCCAATTCAGAACATACAAGATTTATAATGTGTTTAAATCTAAACGCTAAGTCTTAAGCAGGCCATCCTTGAAAAACTTGTATTCTTGCATTACCATAATATCATTAATACATCAATTTTCCTAAGTGAGTGTATTGTATCTCCTTTCTGGGGTGTAGTTCATTCATGTAGTTCAGCATCAGTCCTTCATGATTTCTCTGTTCTGTGAGTTCACGGTGGTGACAATTATTATTATATACATGTGAATCTACAAGTGTCACTAACTAAAGGTTGTGTTTTCGTGGCAAAGGGCTCATTTGGTACAGCTTTTTTGCAAAGTTTTTTTTAAGCTTACAAGCAAAAAAGCTAAGTTTTTATGGCTTTTTTGCTTTTCTATTTTTGCTTTAGCTAAAGATAAGCAAAAAAGCAAAAACAGAAAAGCAAAAAAACTAAAAAAACCTGGCTTTTTTTGCTTATAAGCTCAAAAAAAGCTTGGCGAAAAAGTTGTACCAAACAAGCCTTAACTATCGAGCCCAGATAACCCAAACCCAATTGAGCCGCACCCACGAAATCTTCTCCATTCGACCATGTCACGAAGATCTTTAAACGCTCGTTGTCAAGAGTGGAACCCCATGGGCTCGAGTAGAAGCAATTTCTCCCACCAATATCTTACCCACTTGACCCAGGAGGAGGATATGGGGGCCGATCTTTGATATTTAAAAGTGATGAGGAAGTTTTAGAATACATGATTTTGGAGGCCGTGATTTTTTTATATGTCAAGTCTACCCAAATGAACAAGCAGTCATGCAAGCCTCCAGACACACAGGAAACAGGAGGAAAGAAGAAGAACGGGAGGGAAAGGAAATAAGAACTGCGAATAGGAGTTTTTCATCCTGGTGGTGTCTTTACTCTTCAAATAGACAGCATCCAATAAAGAGTATTAAATAGAGTAAATAGAATCATCGTTAATAGTGAACAGATTGAGAATTTTGATTTAGCTTCATTCATATTGATTCGTTTGCACTTAATAACTCGGATTTTATGCTTATCTTTGTCCAATGTGCCCTTAAAATACAGATTACATCTTAAAAACTAAGCTCCTACTCAAATTAGAAGTACCAAATCTCAGACATCATAAGCCCAAAGACAACTAATTTTAACCTAAAAGTTTATAACCATAATCAACCAAATGGTCCAAATCTTTAAACTCAAAAGTAACAAACCCTACTCCCCAATTTTAAACCCGAAAACTCAAATATTTATATCATAAAACCATGACCTCATTGACCATAACCATTACAATTCTGAAAACCATTTCCAGGAATTTTTTAAACCACAAAGCTAACAACATTGAATCACAAGCATCAAACATTGAAAATTTTGACTCATACATTACAATAGTAGAAATACGAACGAAGAATCATAAACTCTGCATGAACACCCCATTTGGTTTATGTAATGGAATTCAGGAATGCAATCTTAGTCCAAACAATTCCATTCTAGTTGTGGGGGCAATGAGTTGACCAGAATAGAATGCAAATTTGAAATAACATTCCCAAAAGCGCGGGAATCTTATTCCCATCAGATAAGTGGAATTAAGAATTTACGATTCCATTTCCACTGGAATAAGTTAAAGAAATGCCCCATCCTTTTCATTCCCCCGTATGATACGGGGCTTAAAAGTTATTCTATCCAAAGTTTTTAAATTTTTTGAAACCCCAACCATAAACTAAATGAATCATAAAACCTAATATGTTGCAGATCATAAAACCTAGTATGTTGCAGATCCTTACAATCTGGAAACTATAACTTTTTATAATAATTCTTTTTGTAAATGTAGTAATATGCATACTTACCCTTACTAAAAAGAAGACAGTTGAGATTAATGTCAGATATCACATCCTAATGAGTTGGTACAACGTATAGTAAATTCTACGAACTTACCAATTCAATTTTGCATGACAAAAACATAAAATTGAGTAAAATTGTAATCATGAATTAATAATCTCCTTTGTCCTTTCCCAACCCTGAAACTAATATTGATTCCATTCTGAACAAGTGCCCTTAGGGAGCTCATTAGCATAACCCATAAGAGAAATGTGAGTATCAGACACCCACAACCATGGTGGTAAAATCTATCAAAAAATAGTTAGCTTCTATAAATCAACTATTTAATTTTTTCTATTTTGTTGGATTAACTTTCATCTTTACCAAAAGTTTATTCCATAGTGCTAGGAGCCTAGGACTATTTATTCGAGTACTTCTAAATTTGCCTCACTGCCACTATCAATAGAACCAATCATCTAAGGTATGGGACGGTTATAAGGGATTCAACCATCCAGCTGCAGCCTCTGGTGGACTGGAGGTGATGCCATCAGCTTGACCATTCATCCCTGTAATGGGTTTCATTGAAACCAATTCATTTTATGAACATTGTGTGTAACCTAAAGGAATAACTTAACTACCAATACTTCAATTCGAAACCATTCAAGAGTAATCCTTTTGAATATATAATTGACAATTTTTTTTTTTCACTTCTATCATGAGTCAATTGTCTTATTCCAGCAAAAGTAGCCTCTCATCATATTGGGGCAAGGAAAATCGACATGTCAACAACAAAGGGAACTCTCATTAGCTCCAATTTGGTTTTCAATTGGAATATGAGAATTCCTCCAGCCCCAACAGCAAATGAACAGACAAAGAAAGCAAGGAGCTCAATTTCCACCATTAGTAAGGTTCAAGGAGAAACAACACTTAACCCCAACCATTTTTAAGTTGACAAGCAAATATAATCTATATGTAGACAAAAAATAGGAGAGAGAGAGACAGAGAGAGAGAATTCATACACCCAACCGATAGGAACCAAAGGTGAAAATCTTCGCATTAGCTTCTTGGACCAGCTGCTCATTAAACCCTTTAGCACTGCTAATGTTCTTCACCCATGTCTTTACTATCTGTTTAATTTGCCACAAGTATGTACCACAAATGAGAAAAGTGTAATTAACAATTACTCAAATTCAAATGACAAGATAAGTCAACCTGGTCTAATCTCCCCAAGACTTCCTCCCTTCTAATAGCTTCTTCCTGACTTTCATACAATCCTGCATCTGCAAGAAACTGATTCCACAACGCAACATCAAATATTGACAATCAAAGCTCTGCAACCCCAATATAAATCTTTTATATTGGTTGCAAGGAATACGGGAATGGGAGATACTAAATGTTTTGGGTCACTAATATTCCAATAGTAGGGAACCCAAAAAACATAAACTCTCAAGTGGCTTCACCAAACTATCACCATGGATGCATTTCTGAAAACAAATTTTATGTTCATAGTGAGAACCTGAGAACAGAATTACGAAAGAAGTTGGTGCAGGTATTTTCTGACCACAACTTGAATAATTCAAATGGAAAGTGGCGGAAAGTACAAAAGACTACAAACAAAGCCTTAGTTCAGTTTTTCTTCCAAAATGTTGGTTTTCTTTTTCCAAAATAAATAAATGATTTGGTTTGCAATACTCAGTGTTCAAAACTTGATTTCTTCTCTTTTCCCTCCATAGCAACCAACCCCTATACAAATATGGGACAAATAGATTCCATTCATTAGCATCAAGAACAAACCTTTTCCAATTCGCGCGTCTTAATCACATCAAACTCTGTAGGGCCACCGGTAAATATCGGATCTGACAATCCAAGCCGAGGTGCAATAGCAGAGTTGCTCAAACCAGGGCTCCCCATAAATTCCTTCTCTTTCCTTTTAAATCTTTTCTTTTTTTTTTTCCTTTTTTTTTTTACAATTCGATATGGATGTTTTATACCAACTCACAAATGCATGTAATTATATCTTGAAGTTTTCTGTTCTTCTGTTTCAAATCAGAAGTAATATATCTACAATTAACAACAAAACGACATCTCAATGAATATTAAGAAAAATTAAAAAAACCAAATAAAATTTTCAATAATCCTCTACTCATAGGCAGTATTGTCCATTTCATTCGAGAGACGCCACAAGGCTACAAGGAATACAATCAAACCCTAAATTGCTTAATCTCAAATCGATACAACTCTACCGAACAGTCCCTTTTCCCTCCCTAAAAAACCAAGCCCTAATCCAAAAACACGAGACCTCAAGTTAAGAACAAGGATCGAAACCCGATCATGGAGAGATATCAAAGAATCCCGGTCACGGTCGATGGATTCTGGATACGGGGCCTCGTCTTCGTCTTTGAAGAAACCGGCAAACCCTGAACAAACAAAGGATTCAGGCGATTAGACCATAGAGTGTGTGCAAGTGTATATACATATGTATATATATGTATATGTGGAGAGATATAGAGAGAGAGATATGAAGAGAGCGACTTACCGAAAGTGAGAGAGAGTTAGGGATTATGGGAGAACAGAAATACGGAGAAAGAGAACGGAGAGAGACGATGGAAATCCAATTTGTTGATAAGAGAGATATTGTAGTACAGGTGTCGCGTTTTGTCAGAGTATGATATGCCTCCACGTGGCTTGAGCTAACGCAATCGGACGGTCAATTTGTTGGAATGGGTCCCGCTCCTTCCGGGTGTGGTCAGTTACACAGTTGGTCAACGCCGTTGACAAACATGTACTTGGATTAGTTCATCGATAGAGCAATATTAAGAGGCAACTCAGTCTTTTAGAATGTCTCGTTGAAACACATATAGGTTAAGTTAAAACACGTAATTTTGTTAAGATTATATTCACATAAAAAATTTTAAAAAATAACATTGTGTGTTGATTAAATGGTCATATTGAGAATATTTTATCTATAATTTTGAGTAGTCACAAAAAGTATATATTGTTATAGCCTTTTTTATACCAATTAATGGTCTTTTTTTTATTTCATCATTTGATATTTGAAATGGCCAATTTTTTCTTTACATATGAGAGAGAATGAGTTATTATTACATGTAACTTTATAATTTATGTGACATTTTGTATGCTCTTAATTAAAATATAATTTTTTTTCTATTTTAAGATAGAAAAAGAAAAAAAAAAGGAAGTGAAAAAGAAATCATAAATAAAGTAATTTGAAATTCTTTTCCTTTTTCTACCAAGCTGAAACCCAAACAGAAAAATGAAGGGAGAGAATTATGGTACTTCCCTTTTCCTACGGTTCCGAATAGACTATAACAATTTATGTAACATGACATGGTTGACAGTTTTATATATCCTTGTATAGGAATCAAATTGAGGTAACCAAACATTGTGTTTCACTACATGACTTTTAGACCAAAGCTAACAAGTGAAAAAAGTCATAAGCTAAATATAAATTTAACCAAATTAAAAAAAAACCTCATAATTTTGCAGACATGTGGGGAGTTTTTTAATCAATTTTATTTTGGCCTTATCTACCTTTATCTTCTTGTTGGATATTATATGTTCAAGAATTGCCTTGTGTCATCATAAAGTGACATTTATTCCAATTGAGCACTTAATTGCTCTTCTCACATCTTTTCAACACATTTTCAAAGTACTCTAAACACGTATCAAAAGTATCCCATTAGTTAAAAATCATCCACAAAGACCTCTAAAAATCTCTCAATCATATCATTAAAGATAAACATCATGTACATTTGAAAGATGGCCAGTGCATTGCACAAGCCAAAGGGAATTCTCTTATAAGCACAAGTGTCAAAGGGAAGGTAGTCTTTGGATATTTGTATCACTTGAAGTTATCAAAAACCTAATTTTTTTGTTTTTTTTGTTTTTTTTATATGGGTATTCACAGTTCGAGTTAAGTAGTGACTCATAAACTGAACTGCCAAGCTAGGATTCAAAAACAATGGAATCAATTTTGACTAGGTTCGGGTTTGATTCGAGTCGATTGGCTTTGAGTTTAGTTCGATGAATTTTAGTATAAGTGGTGGCTTAGGTTGGCTGAGTTACTTAAAGTGGTGACCTACTAACAAAACTACCAAAGTTGGGTTCTTGAAACCGATTTTAACTCGATTAGGGTTTGGGTTGTGTTTGGCGTCGGTTTCGGTTGGTCGAGTCATCAGGTTGATCGACTTTTTAAATATCCTTAGTTTTTCAACTAGTATCATAAAACCCCAAGGTAAGCTCGGTGCTTAAAACTTCGGGTCTAGGGGTCTGCTCTATTTAAGATCTTAGATTTAAAACCTCTTAAGTGTTATCAACTCTTTGTAACAATTCTCGGGATCTTTAACCTAATAATTACTTATCCTGGAGTGCGCAAGCGCCTAAATACCCAATTGGTAAAAAAAATCTAATTTCATAGTTATGAGGTCAAAAAAAAAAAATACTAGTGTCATATTTACCAAACACACACTTCAATTGTAAGAAAAAGCTTTATCTATAAATAATTTTAGTTTTTTGCCTTGAAATGTGAAAAAACTAAAGTCTTTTTGAAACTTGTGGGAGGAAGAGGAAGCAAGACAAAAATTGTGAAGAAAATGTCTCAAATGGTTTTGTAAAGAAAATAAAAAAAAAAACTTTTTATTGTTTGGAATTAAAAAGAAAAAGGTAAAAAAATAAAGTTAACTACTAAAATGAAAAGAAAAAAGAAAAGAAAAGAAAAATCACTTTCATTTTATTTATTTTTTCATTTTTTGCCTCTTTCCTCTTAAACTAGAAACCAAACATAAGAAATAATCAAACAAGAAAAAGGAAAAAAATAATAAAATGGAAAGAGAAAATAAAATAAAAGAAAAAAAAATCACTGCCATTACGTTGTTTTTTTAATTAATTTTTTTCTCTTTTTCCTTTAACTAGAAACCAAACAAAAAAAAAAAAGTAATAAAAAGTTATTATTTCTCCCTCTTTTCGTTTCTCCCCTTAATTTCCAAACAGTGACTGTAAGTCACATCGGAGTAGAAAAGAAACCAACGAAATTACAACATTACCCATCCAAGATTTGTGAGACTTGGATTTTGGCGCCAAGAAGGGAGTTGGTCCTCGGAGGCAAAGTTCACTCGTGCCATTAATTTTCTAGCAGTGTCTCTCTTCCCCTCTCTCCCCCTTCTCTCTTCTCTTCCATTACTACTCTTTTGCAACTTTCTTTTCGCTTTTCTTGGAAACCAAACATACTATCATTATCGTTGGTTAGATTTATTTCGGGTTAGGGATTGATCTGAACCTCGCTGTCGTTGGTGCCTGTGGATTAGTTCCTGTGGCGTCTCTTCATCATCTCGCAGATCCGGCTCTCTCTCTCTCTCTCTCTCTGGTGAGCAACAACTTTTTCTCTCTTTATTATATATATATATATAGATATGTACATAAATAGAAGAAATGTAGAGCTAGGGTCCGAAGTAGTCAATTGTTTTGATTGGAAGCCAAAGTTTTCCGATTGGGAATTACAGTTCGATTGCTAACTATCATTTTCCCTTTATCAGGTCTTTCTCTCTGTCCAGTTCGTATACAATGTAACATATACTGTATTGATAATCTTAAAGTGTTCGCTCCGAAGGGATGAGGTACTAATCCTAGAGTCATGCATATCCACTAGTTCGTTCATTATTTTGGGATGAATTCAGCATTTAATTGACATAATAAGGTTTCTATAATTAATAGTCAGAGTTAGTCTAAAAATATAAACTCATGAGATTCAAAACTTATGAAATGGGTTGAAACTGGATCTTGGACCAATGCGTTTGTTGAATGCTGATTCCTAGTTCAATAATGACAAATTTTGTTTAAATTCTATTTGTGCATTGATGTTGTTAATGTGAACATAATATACATTTATTGTCAAGAAATGTTAGGTTTAGTCCATTGTCAAGAAATGTTAGGTTTGTTAGGTTTAGGTTTGTTAAGTATGTTGTCATCCTTATCAAGTTTATGATTCATGGCTGATTTTTCTCTCTTCTTCTCCTATATATAGGCTATAATATTCATTGTAAATTCATTACTTCTTGTGCAAAGTTTATTCAATAGAATTCTCTTTCTCATCCTCTCTTTCTCTATTCTCTCTACCATTCTAACATGGTATCAAAGCTATAAGATTTGGTGACCTCTAAATTTTGTCTTTGCAACCTTCATTTGTTGTTCCAACCATCCTGAAATTTTTTTTCCGTAATTTATATGTTTCTACCAAAATCCATACTGCTTCAATACAAAATCTGATCACATCACCAAGTTCGTCTCAATGAATTAAGTCCAACCATACAAAATACATTCCTAGAAACACTCTAACGCACCCTCATGCGCGTTTTGAAGTTTGGCGCGTCACTTCAGCCAGCTTGTTTCGCACCTTCACGCGCCGCCGCCTTCTTTCACGGGCCACACGCGCTCTCCCACGCGCGCTGACGTCTGCTGACGCTAGCCCTAGCTGACATAAGCCCTCCCCCAGTTGCCAGTCCGCTGTCAGTCTCCGGTCCACCTAAACCAATTCAGACAGAATTTTTATTCTTTTTGACCGATTTAGATCCTATTGGGCTATTTTCAAACCGGTTCAGACCGGTCCCCACTTATTTTTGGCTCTTTAAATCTGATTCTGCCATCGGTTTGGCCTAATTTTGCTTCGTTACTACTGTTTCTTTTGCATTGGAAGCTTTTCAACCACCATTTCTTCGTCTTAATTATGTTATCTAACGTTATTACACTGTGGAGTGTTCTGAGGCATCTAGACCTATTATTATCACTCTAGAAGGTCCTAATTATATTCTTTGATCTCAAGTTATGTCTAGTTTTTTCAAAAGAAGAAACTTTGGCGTTATGTCACTGGAGATATTCAAGCACCTGTTAAAAGTGACACTGAAACATCTACAACATACACTGAACATCTTGAGGAATGGGACATTAAGAATCATCAAATTATCACCTGGTTTCGAAATACGTCCATTCCTTCCATAAGCCTCCAGTTCGGACGCTTTGATACTACTCACTCTATTTGGACCTTTCTGGCCCGACGCTACACTACTATTGATCTTGCTCATCGGTACCAACTTTTACCTTCTTTGCATCGTCTCAAATAGGAATCTAGCCAATCTACTAATGCCTTTCTATCTCAGATGTATACTCTGTGGGACCAATTGACTCCGTCTGAGCCCACTTGAACCTGCCCTGATGACGCTGCTTACTTTACTCTCTACTGAGATCAGCAACGCCTTATTATGTTTTTCATGGCTCTCACTGATGTCTTTGAGCCTATTCATGTCTCTCTTCTGCATCGATCCCCTCTTTCTTCCTTGAAACAAGTTATTTCTGAGCTCCTATCCAAAGAGACTTGTCTTGATCTCTTTCGATCATCACCTGCAGACACAGTTTTTGTCACCTCTAAATCTCGATTTAGAGGTTTTTTCAATAGTTCTCAAGGTTTGTCCGCTGCAGGTGGTTCCCGTAACTCCTCTACTTAATCTATTGGGACATCTTTCAATCCTCCTTCTCGAAAGGATGATTGTATATTTTGTTATGCTACTAATCATTGTCTACTTGCTTGTCTTGTTTGGATTTGCTAACACTGCCATTGTTGTGGCCTCGGTTACTATTGTAGTGACTGTCCTAAAAATTCTCACCGCTGAGACTTTCGTCCTAAGTCTGCTGTTGTTACTACAGATTCTGATGTTCCCTCCTCCTCCTCTATGGTTAGTATCAGTGATCTTTCTGCACTCTTTCAGCAGTTCATGGCTACCTCTGGTAATCCACCCTCTATTGCTCTGTTTGCCACTTCAGGTATTTCTTCATGGTTCTTTGATTTAGGATATAGTAATCATATGACTTTTGAGTTGTCTGCTTTCTCTTCCAAATCCTCTATGTCTGTACTTCCCGTCATTTATACTGTTGATGACTCATCTATGACTATTGATCACATTGGTCATGTCTCCACTTCCACTCTTGCACTTACTCATACTTATTATATCCCTAAACTCACATTGAATCTTATTTCTGTTGGCCAATTATGTGATATTGGCCTTCCTGTCCTTTTTTCCTTTATTAGTTGTGTTGTGTAAGATCCAAAGACGGGATAGACTCTTGGGTTAGGCCATAAATGTGGTCGACTGTTTCAGCTTATTCACCTTCATCTGCCTACTCAGATTGCTATTGTCACTTTTATTATTGTTTCATCTGCTCCTAACTCCTCTATTGATATCTGGCACTCATGTTTAGGTCATGTTTTTATAGGTTGTTTACGCCTTCTTTTATCTTAGGGTGTTTTAGGCTTTGTCCTTAATACACATCTTGCTCATCAATCCTGTCAACTTGCTAAACGACCAGCTTTATCATTTAATAATAGTACTTCTCTTTCCTTAGCTCCTTTTAATTTAGTCCACTCTGATGTTTAGGGTCCTTCCCCCACTTCTATTATGGGAGGATCCAAGTATTTTGTTATATTTGTTGATTTCTCTAGATATACTTGGATTTATCTCTTGCAAAATGGATCTCAATCTCAACAAATTTATTATGATTTTGCTCGAATGGTCAAAACACAATTTTCTCGTAACATCAAGATCTTTCGGTCTGACAATGCTCAGGAATATTGTGACAACTCTTGTCTTGCCTTTCTCCGTGAGCATGGGACCATTCCTCATCGTTCTTGTCTTAGTATTTCATAACACAATAGTCGTGCTAAACGAAAACATCGTCATCTCCTTGATACAACCCGTGCTCTTCTTATCTCTGCCTCTTGTCTTGAATAGTTTTGGGGTAAAGCTGCTCTTACTACTGCTTACACTATTAACCATGTTCCTTTGGCTATTCTCAGTAATCTCACTCCTTATGAGCATCTGTATGGTACTACTCTTAATTATCACTCTCTTTGTGTTTTTAGTTGTGCTTGTTTTGTCTTACTTTAGCCTCATGAGCTCACCAAGTTGGAGCCTCACGCTCGTCTTTGCTGCTTCTTAGGCTACGAGATTGAGCACAAAGGTTATTGTTGTTGGGATCCCTTGTTAAACGTCTTCATGTCTCTCGTTATATTGTCTTTTGGGAACATAAGACATTTTTCTCCTTATCCTCATTTCATTTATCATCTTCTTCCACTCCTTACTTCACTGATCTTACTGTTGAGCTATTTTCTGAGGATACAGATGTCACACCTACTGTGCCGCCTATTACCGTCTATCTCGAGGAGTCCTCGTCTGCTGATCTTACTCCTCCTATTGGCTTTTCCTTGTCTGATCCATCTCTGCCCTTTTCATCCACTAAACCCACTGTCAGGCATTTTACTTAGGTAAGGGAGACACCTACTCACCTTCGTGATTATCACTGTTTCTCGACTATTCTTGCTCATCACGAGCCTTGCTCCTATCGCGAGGCCAATTCTAACCCTCTTTGGCAACAAGCTATGGATAATAAATTACAGGCTCTTACCAAGACTCACACTTGGGACTTGATTGATCTTCCTCCTAGTAAATCTATGATTGGATGCAAATGGGTCTATAAGATTAAAACTCGTTTTAATGGTTTCTGTAGAACTTTACAAAGCTCGTTTAGTTACCAAAGGTTTCACTCAAGAATATGGCATTGACTATGAGGAGACCTTTGCTCCTGTTGCTCATCTCACTTCTGTTCGGAGTTTCATTGCTGTTGCTGCTATCCGACAGTGGCTCTTATATCAAATGGATGTCAAAAATGCCTTCCTCAACGGCGATCTCTTAGAGGAAGTCTATATGCTGCCTCCTCATGGTTTTTCTCACTCTTCACATCAAGTCTGCAAACTTCGTCATGCTCTATATGGTCTTAAACAAATTCCTCGTGCCTGGTATGCCAAATTCAGTTCTACTATTAGCGAACTTGGCTTCTCTTCTAGTGATTATGATTCTGCTTTTTTTATTCGCAAAACTCCGTGTGGCACTGTTCATCTACTTCTCTATGTGGATGATATGATTCTAATTGGAGATGATGTGCATGGTATTTCTGAGCTTAAAAATTCCCTTAGCAAACAATTTGAGATGAAAAATCTTGGTTCTCTCAATTACTTTCTTGGTCTTGAGATATCTTCTATTTCTACTGGTTATTCTCTCTCTCAAGTCAAGTATGCCTCAGATCTTCTTATTCGTGCTGGTCTTACTGATAGCAAGACTACTTTCACACTTTTAGAAGCTAATGTGCGTCTCACTCCTCTAGATGGTGAGCTTCTGTTTAATGCTACTCTCTATCGGCAGCTTGTTGGCAGTCTTATCTACCTCACTGTTACTCGTCTTGATATTGCACATGCTGTTTACCTAGTCAGTCAGTTTCTGTCTTCGCCACGCTCAATTCACTATGTTGTTGTTCTTCGTATTCTTCGTTATGTTAAGGGTACCTTTTTTCATGAGCTGTATTATTTTCGCCACTCTTCTCTAAAACTTCATGCTTATTCTAATGTTGATTGAGCTGGTGATCCTACTGATCGACTATCTACCACTGGCTTTTGCTTCTTTCTTGGAGATTCTTTTATTTCTTGGCGTAGCAAGAAGCAGACCCTTGTTGCTCGTTCTAGCACTGAGGCCGAATATTGTGCATTAGTTGATACTACTCAGGAACTTCTTTGGCTTCAGTGGTTACTTCATGACATGGGTGTCTCTCATTCTGGTGCTACTGTTCTCCATTGTGACAATCGCATTGCGATTATGATAGCTCATAATGATGTGTTTTATGATCGTACTAAGCACATTGAGATTGATTGTCATTTCATTCGTTAGTATGTCATGTGTGGCACAGTTCATCTTCTCTCTGTGACATCTGCTGTCTAAATTGCTGACATCTTCACCAAGTCTTATCTCTCAGGACGGTTTCATGATCTGGTTACCAAATTTGGTCTCCACATTACCACCTTGAGTTTGTGGGGGGTTGTTAATGTGAACATAATATACATTCATTGTCAAGAAATGTTAGGTTTGTTAGATTTAGTCCATTGTCAAGAAAGGTTAGGTTTGTTAGGTATATTGCCATCATTGTCAAATTCATGATTCATAGCTGATTTTTCTCTCTTCTTCTCCTATATATAGGCTATAATCTTCCTTGTAAATTCACTACTTCTTGTACAAAGTTTATTCAATAGAATTCTCTTTCTCATCCTCTCTTTTTCTATTCTCTCTACCATTCTAACAGATGTTTACCCTAGTTAGTAATTTACATATAAATGAAAAAAAAAAATTGTTTTCTGTCCAGACCTGAAACTTACTGAAAAATATTCATTTTTTTGAGTTAGACTGTACAGTATGTGTTAAACATTTTGAGTATTATGCTTAAAAAAAAAAACTCAATTAAAAATTAGATGTAAACTAATATAATCTTAGCACATTCTTGATTCTTACTTAAGTTATAATTATAATAGTACAATTACTGATCATTAAACTTTGTACTTTGTTTGCTTCTTTTTCTATTGATATGCAGGAAATAGAAAGCTCAACAGTTGATGTATAAGGTTCAAAAAAACGTGAATCCATTGCATCAGTGAACTGTATTAGAGGAGGCAGGGTAGACTGTAAAAGCAACACACGTTTCTTTTTATTCAAAATGTCACAATATTACAACATTAATGATATTATAGCAGAAGATGAGGTATTGCTCATTTGGATGGTCTGACTTCCATTTCTTCTGAATTTTTGCTTCAAATGTTCCAATATATTTGCTCTTTCTCACAGCTTGTCCCAGCTGTATTTCAAGTGGCCGCAAATGGAGTTGGGCTCTTTGATTCTAGCGATGAAACAAATAAGGCAAATTCTAAGAATGAAGGAATTAAATAAGGAAAATTCTAAGGATGCTGTAGGGGAAGCATCAGTTGCTGACTTCACTTTGATGTTGTGTTTCTCTATCTCAGGTAGAGCAAGGTTCAAAGGTAGAGCTGCCTTTTTGGCTTGCTCGTAAGCTGCACCTGAGACAAGTAGTATCCATTAATCTTCCACCCTGTTTCAATCAAAAGTAAAGCTCACTTTTATGCTCAATTCAAATAGTAATGGAGGATATTTAATGGGATAGATTACATGAAACCGCCTATTTTATGCACTTCCATATTAGATATTATATGCAACAGCATTTGAAACCTCTCTTAGGTTAATATATGTCACCTGTGAGCCCTTTTTTTTGCCCTCATGTCCATTTTATATTTTCCAAGTCACAAGAAAGAATGTGGCTGATTGGGTAGTTACAATCTTACAATCCCATTAGGTGAAGCAACTCTCTCCAAATCCCCATCTGGAATTTGATGGGACTGAAAAAAATATGGCTGTGAATCCCTTTATTTGCGTCCTACAAAAGTAGAGGCATGGTGAAAGTGAAACACACTTTGACACGAGTTTATGTTTTTCATTGAAAGCCTTGATCACTCTTTTCTTTTCTTTATATGTGTCTCACATGGGGTTTTTCAATGCCAGAGCAAGGGAGGAACTTGCTGCTGATGCTGCACACGTGGATCTAAAGAGTCGATGTCCATACTTCTATGAATTAGGATGCAAGTTATTTTCATTGTAAGGTCCCTTACCCCTTTAATTGTTCTTTGCTCTCAAATCTAAACCTATCGGTGAGGTCTTTCTTTATGGGTTTCTCTAACTTCCTTTTAAGGGAACATGGCAGACATTCAAGTGCAGCTGGAAACTTCAATTATCCTTAATTGCTTCAATTGTAGTTCAACGATGTTAGCATTATTTTCTTCATCTAGAGCTCTCTCAATTTTGAGGGAAATTAGCTTAGTATTTTTGGACTCTCTGAGATCACTGTTGCACCAAACTTCCACACTACCCTAAATCATTTGATGGTAGTACTACAGTTCCTAAGTGGAAATTAACTGGTTAGATGCAATAGAACAATATCAGTTGGAAATCCATGACGATGGTGGAAAGGTTTTAATTTGTAGGAATCATACTAGACAACACTTCTAGAAATATAAGCAGATGGAAATAGGAAATCGGTGTTCTACTACTAACCATCACTTCCATATCAAAATGGTCCATGGGAGTAATTTGTCATAGTTCAATTATGTCTTAGTCAATGTTGTGTTGTGGAAAACCTAGATAGAGGACATAACCACAGAGATTGGATACCACTTGCGTCTAATATAGCTTTGCAATTATTACGTCTATTATAGCTTTGCAATTATAGTCTTGTGAGCCAATTGCTACAGTTGATATATTCAAATGCAATGGAGGTTAGTTTTGAAAGCCATTCATAGCTATTGAAGCATCTATGGGATTGAGTGGTGCACCCTAGCGGCTGCCTAAGGTTTCTGGAAGTGATTCCTAGATTCTGCTCCTCTTCTTCTTAATTTATGGCATTTTTTTATTTGCAGTCAAACCTTCTTAACCACCATTTTCAACTTGAAAACCCACCCTTCTTTGATAAGCTCAATCATTCCCTCTAACCTCTATCCTAGAGCCATGCCTGGTAACCGAAACCTCCAAAGAAACATAACTAATGCTCATGTAGTGCTGTTCACAGGCTCCAAAACTTTGTCCCTCATTGCCTAATTATAACCCCAAAACCTTGCCCTTTACTCACATCCATAGTCCGTACAAACCCTTAAAACTCCATATCCTTCCCTCCTTTTTGTCCTGAAAAACTAATTAAAATCAGCCCCAAGACTTTGCCTCTTTGGCCTAATTATTATCGCAAACCGTTAACCCTTTCTCACATCTGTTTAAACCCTTAAGACTCTTAACTCCATACTCTTACCATCCTTTCGGCCATAAAAAGCAAATCACATTCAGCCCTAACCTTCTTTAGTGATATGAATAAATACAAGAATAAAAAGTACAAAAAAAACTGCATTAGAGATACGAAGGCAGACAAGGAAAGCCTGCAGAAAATGAAAAATTATACCTCTTTAATACTCTCTATGCATCTAGTAACAAAATTTAGCTGAACTTGGAACTCCATTGTTAGCCAGACAAGTTTGGAACAAAATTGTCCCTCTAACAGCAATCCAGGCCTTCCCAATTATGGTCAAACCTTTGGACCTATGTTCAAGTAATCAGCTCTACTGCTCTAATAATGTCTGTGGTGTTGTAGGCAGTACTTTGTTCCTTCAACGGTACTTAATTCCTCTAAGACGGTCGGTAGTTTCGGTTATTGTTTTCCTTTTTTCTTTTTATTCTGATGGAATCTAGTCAACCAGTTAGATTTAATGTTGCTGGTTGTGAAAGTTCTGCTAACCATGTCTGCCGTCAACAATGTTCTTCACTGAGTCTGTTTAATTATGATGGACAGAGTTGGTGATAAAACCCTTGGATCCTTGCTCTTGGCTGCATTTCAGACCAGGTACAAGGAGGTGCTGATCAAGGCACAAACTGCAGCATTGGTAGTGGCTCCTAAATTCTTGACACTTTTAACAAAAGAAGAAACCAAATGTGAGACTTATCAACCATGTTTAACTATGTATCATTCAATCTCTCACCTTTGTTATCTGTGGATGAACACTGATCTTATGCTTGTGCTTTGTAAAGTGTACGAGGCCGCTCAATCCTCAATGGCAGCATTTAAGAAGTGGAGGATGGGAGGCCCCAGATTCCAGAAAGCATCTGTTCTTGGGAGGAAAAGGAGACCATTGGATTAGTGCTATCTCTGGTTTTATGATGCATCTCATTCATGTGGCCTTTACAAACATATTATTTGCTCTGACCTTGTCTGATGTTGTTTGAGATGAATCCATTTTCTATTTCTTGTATTGGTAAGAAATAATGCAGCAGAGTAGCCATTACAAAATAGAAATTCTAATTCATCTATTATATCTCTTTACATGTGTGTGTGTGTGTGTGTATTTGGTGTTAGCTAGAAGATCAAAATCAATGACATAGGAATTAACAAGGAAAAAAAGTCCGAAAGAAAATTCAGTTACTTTTGGATGCATTTAGGAGGAAAAAAGTTTAATTGTTAGGTAGTACCAAGTTTTTAGCACTCGTTCCTGTTAAATTGTGACATGTAGTTTGTTATAACATTAATAAATATTTGATAAGCACAAGTATTGAAAAACTCCTTACTACTTAGCTACTTAGCTACTGGACTTTTTTCTCATTAGAGGCCACAGTGGTACATGCTCGGGTTTCTAAAGCATGAGAATGCGAGTTTGAGTTTGAGAGCTGTCACTTTGTGCCTCGTCTAGTACATTGATTATCGGGTGGCCAGCATTGGGAAATGGCCTTTTGACAGCTCTATGAATTGATGAATAATAAGCAAAAGATCCAGCGGAATGACTTTTTACATGGTCCATCCCCTAAGGCTTCCTGATTATAAGGCTGCTGAGATCATTTTCTCATATTCATAGTTTATACTACATGCCACACTATTTTTGAAGGGGCTGACTTGTTTGATCAAAAGGCAATTGTCATGGAAAACTGCTTGCATAATAAAAACCATGCACTGGCCAAGTTTCAAAGAATCAGTCCTTGAATGAAGGCGAGGCGAGATCACAAACAAGCAAAAAGGCTTCGTTGAGTAGAGTATCAATTTTGCAAATCTGGTTTGTCCTGTTATATTAAGGCCTTTAGGTGATAAGATCTCCTCTCATGAGGTAACAAATTTCCATATTGCAGGCATATTTAGAATCAGTTTTTTTTTTTTTTTGTATTGCTACCCGGTGTCTGGGTTAACCGGGTTAACTTACGTTTACCTCGACTAATCTCAAAACTTAACCTCTTGTTCCAAAAAAAATCGAATAATTACAGGACCAAAGATTTTGAAAGTGGCCCCAACGAGTTTATAGCATTTAAGAGATTCCAAACTTAAGACCTTAGAGGGAGCAGATCCCAGGTCTTAAGTTATTACTACCAGGCCCATAACTTCCCCCTTCGGCAACCAGACAAAACAAATAATCTTGAACTCGTGAAAGAACTGCAAAAGCAGTAGCAGACTAGCAGTAACCTAGAATTTGTCGGCCGATAAGGTCTAATTGATTTCCAAGCTGCAGGCATGTCTTCAAGTTGTCAACAGTCTCCAACAAAAGTCATTACAAAGTTAGGATCATTGTTTCTGAGCCTGACCATGGTATTCTTTGTTTCGAAGTAAGCTTGAACAATCTTCCACAATAAATAAAATAATGCCTGAAAGATATATACCAAAACAAGTTTTTTGACCTAAGAGCACGAAGTAGTTTGGTTTGCAAAGTAATCATTTCATAACTAAGACAAAAATATATGCAAGTACAACAATGTTGTCACCTAAATGTGGACACATCTGCTAAATAGAACATCAAACCTAACTGACATGATTTTGGAATGTACACTAATCTGCAAAAGGAAAACAATATAGCTAGAACAAACAACACCCTTTCACCCTTCATTATCTACCAACAAACTTACTGTAAGTTCTCCATGAGAATGATGGTTGTGCTATAATACAATATCACTTGCGCAAAAACTGCACTTCTCAAGCAGCAGATTCTTCCACAGCTTCTCCTCTCTTCAGTAATTCCTGGACAACACAGAGAGATCAACACTACTGAGTGTATATAGGTTCCACCACCTACCTAGTATAATAACCAGAACAGATGTAGTATACCAGTTTAGTGGCAGCCACAGAGTGGCGCAGCCTTTCTTTCTTCTCACATTGGCACTCTCCGCACCAGCTAGAGAAATCTTTCTGATATTTTTTCAGCTCTCTGAAGACGGAACTGTAAAGAGGAAATTGCAGAAATGCAGTTTGAGCAAAGAAAAAACAGCTTTAAGTATTTAACAATTCCCATGGAAGTGTTGAACACATTTGTAGGCACGCCCAATAGGTGGAGTGTCCAACTCCAACAAGCGTCCATTAGAGAAGTGTCTGTGCTTCTTAGCAATATATAGGAATCACAAAACAAGGAAAATGCAGACATAATGTTCACACTGGAAACAGGAGGAAATTAATCTTTCAAGAGGTGTTGAACCACGGAGTTTTCCTATACATAGGACAAGTATAATGCTGATATCACAAAAAAAGGAGACCACTTGTGTTTCAGAAACGGGATGCCCATGTTGATATCAGATTTTTCAATGCCTCTTCATGGCAGTAACTTATTAGTTTCATAAAAGAAGGGAACCATGCTAATCCCAATTCAAAGGAGCTTATGGTGAAGGGTAAAGACGATGGGGCTTCCGGTAGCTTCAACGTGTTTAATTTTCTTTCTTCATGCCTTACAAAAGAAGTGGGAGACTCCACTGCTAGTGATCAGAACAAGGCCTAGGAACTATTCGGTACTGTCTTCTTGGGAAGAGGAAAATATGTACTCCTTCAGAAGAGGAGGAAGACAAGGAGATCAGAACAAGGAGTTGTTTGTTCTCCTATTTCACATTGTGAGAAATTGTGTTTTCTTGTTTGCCTATGGGGTGATGGAGCTTCTTTGAGAGTTTAAGTTCTGGTAATAAAAGTTGAATAATTTTTGTACCAATGGTAAAAAATAAAAAAAAAATCAGGAACTTCTGATTTGTGTAATCAAATGTTCAAAAAGCATGCAAAGAAAGGCGAGGAACCAATATACCTTCTGCACCATAACAGTAAGTTGATCCTATGCCCAGATGTTGTGGCTCTAGCACCATGTCGATGGCGACCACGATGAAGAATTGCATGTCCTGGAACATGGGAACAATCCAAGATTTCCTGTGAATGCACCATAGCAAACTCCATCAAATAAGTCTTCAACAACTTATGCAGACAATCTGCAGGAAACTATAATATGCCAAAGTTCTATCACAAAGTTCAGCTTACGTATATTGAACTGCAGTACACAGGTTAAATATATGACTACTAATTATAATTACCTCTTTTTGATAAAGGAATATATTAAAAACAGAAAGCACCGAGGAATGCCACCCATGTATGGGTATGAAGAACCAAAACCAAGGCCAAGGCCTAAAAACCTCTATACATCCCAAATTACTAACAAAATCCAAAAATTGATTCAAGAAGTAATTAAAGTCCTACTGTGTTCACCCCAAATATCCCACATCAAAGCCAAAGGTGCCAAAAATCACGCCTTTCTTCTCCTCTTCCAAACTCTTGCTCCCCTCCAAGACAATAGAAGCGTCGAAACACAATGCGAGTAGCCAACGAACAAAATTTGTATTTGTTTCCATCGAAACGGCAAAAATGTTTTCGTTTCCCAAGAGACCGAAACGAAACATTAGTGAAATAACGAAACTCTATTTTTTACATCAAAACACACTACAACATAGAGAAATGCACTAGAACACAATGTTATATACGAAAACAATATATTGTGTTAACATGACTTTAAAACTTTCCATAAATGTTGCACAATTTTTATTGAGGAAAGTACAAAAGATTGTGTTTTTATTATATTAATAATTGTCACTTCTGAATGTCTCTGAAACATCCTAAAATGAAATCTTGATCCTTGATTGTAGCCACTCTATCAATAGTAATCTTGGGAAGAACAAGAAATGACACATCCAATCTCTCCTCTCAGCATCATAGATGGCTCCAAAAACAAACCCTCTCACCATTTCCTAATACAAATCCCTTCCGGTGAGACAAAGAGACTTCGAAAGTGGCCCAATCCCCCCAACTGCTACCATATTTAGAGGTCACTACCCTCCTCCACAATTTTATTCCTTTCACATACATATCTCCAAAGTCATTTCCCCAGAAGAGCTTGGTTGAACCAACCTACAGATCCTTACCTGAGACGAGAATACACTATTGTCGACACACACACACAAGCAAGAAATCCCTTTTCAACTTTATTTTTTTTTATAAATAAAACTTCATTGAAAAGGCGCCAAAAGGATGCGACCGGTGCACTTGATGTATACAGCCTGGAAACAAAACCAAGCCCAAAAACTATATAGCTACAGGGATATTGGCAACTCCTCTTAGCATACGATTAAAATTGAGTCCCTTTACAACTCCTCCAGCCTCTTAAAAGCATACAACTAAAATTAAATCCAAATTTCTAGGATTAGTGCAAAAGTTATCGGCAGAACAATACATTGCAAATCTATGCCACAGAGTTAATAGAATTGGGAAAATGGTACAAGTTAAAATTTACCAAGGTAGAAGGATAATATGTTGGCAAATGGCTAGATATCCATTTAAATGATGGACAATCAGTTTCATTATGAGTAGAAGTGTGGTGACTTTAATAACAAGGCAATTTAACAATTTTAAAGCATTTTTTTTGGGTACATTGGAGGGCCAAAGCCCTGGAGAGGGTGAGGGGAGGGTGAATCAGACCTCGATAATGGGTGCGGTTTGCCACTAGCACTAGGCCAACCCCTCCCCTCAATTTCAAAGCAAGCATTACGCAAGGGTTTCAGTCTATGAAAAGCTGATCTCATTGTTAACAATTCTAATCAAACAATGTAACATTTTTTGCTCATAGTTCTTAAAGTGTGACCAGCTTCGCATCCAACCTTTTAATAAACTATGTCACAGTTTTCCACTTTCTATCTATATTTGAAGCAATGCATTTTTTTCAAATATGAATATCACAAGAAAATCTCATTTTATCTTTTCTAAGTAGAAATATCATATTAAACTAAAATATTTTCTTTGATTAAACTAAGAACATCTTACAAATATGAGTATTATAAGATTTGCAAGCCAGCAAATCTTACAAATATGAATATGTGCTATCCATTACTTCATTTCTAATTGCTCTGGTCATATACTGAAAAATCTAAAGGTATAGGATCATTCTCCTAGTTTCTTTTGTTATTTTTCTAAATTATAATTACATTGGAGTCAATGTGGTTTACTTTGTGGTTCAAATGGATGTATATGAGAAAGGAAGGAGACACACCTTTCGTTTGTCAACAACAGAGGCAACATAGGACCCATAAGAGTATCTTACTACAAATTGTAATAAAGACTAAGAAAACGAAAAGTATAACATTTTGTATTCTTCTGGTCAATGTAAATGGAAGGGTACGGAATCACTAGCCTTTTCATTGTAACATTGGCTAAGCCTAGTCATTCATCATTTTAGAAGAATTGACCTCTTATGGGTATTGGCTTGATGTTTTAGGAAAAAAGCTTTGTGGAGTTGTCTTATTTTTATTATTAAAGTGAAAATCTTGCAGAGTAAAAAAGTCTTAACAAACCAAAGTCATTGAGAATATTATTGAAAAACAAAAAGACCATTAAACTAAAAATCGTCACTGCAGAGCAAATAAAAGTTTTTGACAAAGATGATTAATCAACAGCAGTCAAGTATCACTGTTTTTTATGGCAACATACCTCAGTTTTAGTATCTGTATTTACATGTTTATCACATCTGATGCCCCGGAAGAACAATTCTCCACCAGAAAATTGCTTACCCAAGCAAACGTTCAAAGTAACTTCTGAATCATCCACATGGAAACCTATAAAGGTAAATTATGTTCAGATTCTCATGTCCAGAAAATAATGCAATTATTTCCATGTTGAGAATTTTGAGAAACGAGCACAAATAAATAACAACATTTTTATATCTACACTTCTACAGGTGATAAAATTATTATGACTGAAGGAACAGGCGAAAAAGTAAGGAGAAAATATGGACGTATCCAACAAAAAAGCTATCCAAATTTGCACCAAAGATGTAAAGGCACCAAGATGAATATGCGGTTGAGGAGAAAGCACATGGCATGATGCTAGAATTAATACATGACATCATCTTGCTAAAATGGATGACAAGCATGAGAATTAAGTACCAACATGTCGACTAGGAAATCAAGAAGAAAAAAGTTGCACATAATACTTGCCAAACAAAAGATTGATATCTGGCTGAATTTAATACATATACACATATATAGCAACTTTGGAGCAAACAGGGATCAGCCAGAAACAATCATGATGGCAACTGGGACCTAAAAGTGTGTTGTCTAGCCATCATACTAGTTGTTGATAACATAGTATAGCTTCAATGAAAAAAAACCAGCCCTTAAGGTCCCTTTTCCAGATGAAGATAATATTACAAATGTTTCCACGACAACGTTACAAGAGGCCATATTAAGCTGCCAAAAATTTGACATTTGGTGTGCTAGAGATAATATATCACATGGTGACCCTCAAAACCTTGTAAGCAACATATAATGGACACGAAAAAGGATGTATGCACCTGACACAGGCAAGAGCTTTATGAGATAGTCTTAAGGAAAATTTAAGAAGCTAACATGCTTCCTGTTCAAGAGCAACCTTTCAATGCAGGTTGTATTGTTTTTGTGAGGCACATTGACTTGGCAAGGATGGAATACAGGGGTTTCCCAAGTAATCACTTCTATCACAACATCCAAGTTGAGTCTCATAGGGAATACTTTTATCTGTTCCAGCCACATTTGCACCCATGCATATGCAAGAAAATACAACAAAGTTGTGTGCCCAACTTAAGAATCTCATAAAATAAGAGAAAAAAACAGCAACAGTTTATTGGGTGAAACACGTGCTAGAGTCGAAAGAATAATGCACTGAGCTTAGGTGGGCCATCAATGAGTAACATAGGCAAGTTCTAGGTTGCATCAACATCTCAATAAGAGAAAGAAAATGCCCTTAACTTCTTGGGTTCAGTCTCCACTTCACTGACGTACTTGCTATTGACCTAACCTAGAGACCAAGAATCTATACCTGAACTATAACACTGATGGATTAGGCATTTACAGATTGTATATAATTTCCATGTCAAGCGGGGTCCATGATTTTGACCCTTTTAGAGTTGTGGTTAGCTCAGACTCCCAACTAGGGTATCATTGAGTGTAAGACCCTCAGATATTTGAAACTATGTATGTTGCAACTAAAATGAAATCATTTGCAACTTTCCAAGAAACACTCAAGAAATGCTGTTAGTTGCAGGTCAATGACAGGAATCCCAGCTCTTAGTCTGTTTTCCCTATACCAGGTCAGATAGTTTTGCAGCAGTTGTCAAATTATGTAATATACCCACCTATTTCAGTTCTAAAGAAGGTTAAATTAAAAAAGATACTAAATACATTATAACCCAGAAAATTATAGATTAAAAGAAAATAAAAAAAAGAAGAATTTTGCTCCATGCTATAATACTGGCGAAGTTGTCAAACTTAAGTACTCAATAGAAGAAACTTCAACATGTCTACTATGCCAATTAATGGCAAATGTAACAACATCAACTTCCCTCCGTTTTTAATGCCCTCGTTCAGTTTTCACTTAATTTAGACATGCTCAAGTCTTGATGTAAGTTAAAAAGAACATTAAATGTGAAAATATGTAAACAACCATTATATCGAGGAGCTAACAGCAAAATCAAGGGGATAAAAACAATTTATTTTTCTTTTGCTGGGGGGTTGGAGGGCAGAGTTGAAGAGACCACGCACCTAGATCAACATCCCTATCCATTCCATACTCAACTACAAAACCATGATGAGAATCTAGCGTTGATCCACCAACTTCAGGAAAGAAAACTACACAAGATTTAAATCAAATTAGACGAAGAAGAAAAAAATTTAGAGAATATATAATCCATCATTCAGCTTTATATCTACTTTTAAATCTAAAATCATTTAACCCACTACCTCTAGATATAGGGCGTATGAAATCTTCCATCAACTTGTCAAGCATGGTTTCCAGGCCGAAGTCATCAAGGACAGCACCATATTTATTCATTGTATTTGGTCGCATGATTCTGAATTTTGTTTCATGAACCCACTTTTCGAAATTTTCTACCTAAGCAATCAGAACCTGATAAGAAAACATAAAAGCTAAACTACAAGGAAGAATTAAACTAACATGCCATATGACAAGAACAAAGCTAGATGATACCTCAGACAGCAACAATTCACAGAAACGAGGTTGAAGCATTTCAAATGTATACACTCCTGGAGTGGGTTCAGTCATTATATTTCTAAAACTCTCTTCCGTATTCTCATTGATTGCCTTGAGAAACGAGGGTACAAAGAAGCTTGTGGCATGCATAGTGTATAGCTCCCTATATAGAGGCTGCAAAGATAAAGAAACAACTGAGAAGGAAAAAGATGAACACAACAACAAAGCAATTTAGTTTTCATGAGTAATCTGCTGAGTTAAAAAGTAAATAACATGATGTGTAGAGCATGTGAAGAAGAGCAAAGGCAAATTTGGAGTTCCACGTGACAATGGAGGACCCTTTAAGCTTTATGAATCATATTTAGTGTCAATTCAAGTCTTACTTTTACGTATTTTATAGTTAGAATACTTCTAGACAGATTTAATGGCTTTGTATTGTCCTCTAGCAGTTAAGGGCATTTTGGTAATAATTGATCAAATTTCTTTTTTCGATAGGCACTTTGTCAAATTTCTTAGTTTTCCAAATTTTGAGTCATAGTCCTAGTAAAATTAGGAGGAGCATAACAGCCTATATTTATTTCTTCTTCCTCTTCTGTTCTGCACAAATATTCAAGTTATTGTTATTCATAAAAAATATATATATATATATATGCAACTTATTGTTCTCGAGTAAATGTTCACATCCATAAAACAACCCTGATTTTAGTCCCTAAATTCTTCCCAATCAAACCCTAACCAAGCCTAAACCCTTCCCCTACTGATTGACCATCAGTTTAAGTTATTTAACCATTAAGATTCTAAATTAACAGTTGTCCTAGCTCTCTAACAGTTCTAATTCTGAATATCCAGCAAAGCTTCTACTTTTGAACCAAACCAATTTTAGCCCCATTTCGCCTACAAACTCATAAACTTATATTCTATTAATTAGAACACTAATCATGGAATCCATTGCTACCTAAATCCACCACAAATCCACTTGAAGGATGCCTTAGGATAAGTTTCTGTCCTACTCCTGCATCATAAAAGCAAAAGATCCACTTGTCGGAGGCCTTAGGCTAAGTTTCCTACAGCTGTCCTATTCCTACATCATAAAAGCAAAATATCAGCAGAGAATATAAACTTTGATCCCATGCCATTTCATTAGATCATATTTCTAAAATACGAGCATCAAAGAGGATGCTTGGTCTCCATGGCATCTCCATGATGGCTGTCCAACAACTTCAACGGAAGTAACAAGTTGGAGAATGTCAATAATAGATGTTGACAATATCCATCCTCAAAAATTCTCCTTTTTACTGGACAACTACTTAAAGTGTCACAACTGTTGAGCAGGTCCATGGACTAATGTTTCAGATCGTCAAGGATATACTGTTCAACTCAGTTCGTCAATTAAACAGGCCTTGGGGCAGAATTAACTGGTCCTGGAACCAATGGTTGAAAACTGATGATGGTCTTGTAGCATTATGGCAACTGTTGAACCCTTTATCTCTCACCAAGTAGACCTTATCCTAAACGGAAGGTCACATAAGTTTTGTAACCAAATGTTTGTGTAAATCCTTTACTTCTCTTCTTCAACTATACTGCATTTTGGATTCCTTAAGGAAGTGAAGGTGATGGTAACAGGAGACTGGCTGCTCTGCCTCCATTTTGGTTAGGAATTCAATGATTGTTTTGGTTTTTTTTTTTTTTGGGGGGGGGTGGGGGGGATGAGGAACTTACCCAAAAGTACTTATAGATTAGTGGATCTAAAAGAAAATAGAAAAAGAAAAAAAAAAGCAGGGAAGAGATTAACAGGTTCTTAAGTGTATTAGTCAGTTTTATACCCGCTAACTTTCTAGTTTGCTTGATTATTCCAACTTAGAAATAATCAAGTCCAAACCCACAACCACACCTTTATTCTTCCGTTCATTCATACTCCTTTAGCTTCTTTCTAACAGAGAAGAGCACCGAGTGTTAGAGATGTTCAAAGGGAACCATTTCATAGTATTGCAGCTCATTAGAGAAAAAAGTCACTTTTATTTTCAACTTCCTTTCTTTGGAGTTTGTCCAAGCCCGCTTTAACACATGAGGTTTCTGCTCCAGCCTTTAAACATTTTCTTGACACAGGACAATCAGACAATGAAACTAATAAAGGTAATCATATGGACAACTGAAACGTTTTTTTAGATAAGAATGTAATAAAGTCATGAACTTACTCCTGATTATGAAACAGTAAACAACGGACAACCTATTAATCAAAATTCACCATGAAAAATACCTGATAGTTTGATATAATCTTTTGCCTGTATTCTCTATGCTTCTGAACCTGTTAAATGTAGTGCAAATCAATCAAGACTTGTTTGGCCAGGGAGATTATAGGAGAATACAACTGATGAAAAAAGAATTGTGTCTGTGAAACTGGAAAGATAATATAAGTGGCCATGACGAAAGCAGAGGATGTATATGAGTCCCCATATGGACAAAAAAACATAGAATGTCATTTTTGAGTGGATTTGGGACCTGGAAAATGAGAGAGAGAGAGAGTAAAAATAAAGGACACTTTCCTTGTCAATTTACACACCACAAAATGAAAGGCAAGGAAATTATATGGATAAACTATTGGTAACCCAACGATCAATATTCCAGGACTCTTCTAAGGAAGACCCACCTATGTTTGTTTCTTTATAGTAGGAAACAATGCAACTAAAGATCAGCTAATTTAAACAGATAAAATATGAGTTCTACGTCTAGGTTCCAAAAAGAAAAGACAATAATAAAATTCAAAATTTGCATTACTCCACATCTGAATGGATGGGGAGACAAATATATGTCCCTTTTTTCTACTAGAAGCCATAGTGCGACAATATAATAAAAAACAAATACATACAGTATGATCCCCAGGTTCCACGATATAATAAGCTTAAACATTCATCATTGTGTATGGATCAAATGTGATAATTAGGTTAATTATACTTTGCACCCTTGCACTTTACATCAAAGCTCACTTCAGGACCTTCAATTTCCATTTTAACAATTAAGCCCCTACACTTCTAATTTGTTGCCAACTTTTTGCTTGGGAAATAGATAGAAAATTCACATGTGATAACTACATGACCTTTTTCAAGGAACAAATATGTAAAATTCAACATTTTTCAATCCCAAAGACTCACATGTATTGCACGTGAGTTGAATTGAGAGTTTTTACATGAAACCTAATTGCATTATATACATCGCAAAATTGATTACACTCATGATTTGGAGGTGATTTGAGAGGAATGGATGGTAGATTATTATAAAGAAGTATGATTTTACATCTTTGCCCCTTAAAAAAGGTAGCGTGCTTGTCCTATGTGAATTTTTCATCTATTTCCTAAACAAAAGTTTGCAGAAGGTTGACATTGCAATAAATTAGAAGTGTAAAGGCTTAATTGTTACAATTGAAAGTGAAGGTTCTAAAGTGAGATTTGGTGTAAAGTGTCAAGGTGCAAAGTACAATTAACCCGTGATATTTTGATGGCTCCAAAATGGAACATAGAAAGAATGCACAAGGAAACCATGCGCATTGCCCAACATATGAAAGTAAAATGTTCAGAGGAAGTTTTGACACAAATTGATCATTTTTTTACTTATAATAAGGGGTAATTACATTTTACCTCATTGTGATTTGAGCCAAAATCAGACGACTCCCGTATGGTTTAAAAGTGAACACATTACCCCGTTGTAGTTTGGACTTACGTGCAAAATGGATAAAAACCGTTAGATTTAACAGAAATTCTACCATAGGAGAATTTTCGTCATTTTATATTTTCAAATTAGAACATTAAAAAGACGATTTCATGAAATAAATAAATAAATAAACCTCGATAGACAACCCTTTATCTTGGCATAAAAAGACCAAATCATCTTTTTGATATTCTAATTTGGAGAAATAAAATGACAAAAATACCCCTATGACATAATTTTCATAAAATCTAACAGTTTCCATCCATTTTACAGAAAAGTCCAAACCATAAGGGGTCATGTGTTCACTTTTAAACTACAAAGAGGTCATTTGATTTTAGCTCAAATCATAGGGGAGTGAAGTGTAATTACCCCTATAATAAATCAAATATGAATACTTTATCAAAAAATTTGAGACTATAATTAAGGCATACCACATGTTTAATACCTTTAAGAGTTACAACACTAGCCAATAAAATTATTCATACAACAAAAAGTAGTTACAATACTAACAAATGTAGAGAAATGTCCTAACTGGTAAGTTGCAGAAGTTCTTATGAGAGAAAATGGTTCATTGTGGAGCTAGCAAGACACATCCCATGATACCAGAGCTTATAGAAACGAGTCTGATGATACTGGATGATATAGAGATGACAGGTGAGAGATGAAGTAGCTCAGTATTAAAGAGAGAGAGAGACAATGAAATTCTTTTGATCGAAATGAAACCTAACCGATTTATATATAGGTTCAACCTATATAGACGAAGAGGGAAGCCCAAATAAGAGAGGCTTATTGGAGATGAGTTGATAAAGTCACTTGTTAGAGACCTTTCCTAGTAGGTTAGGTCACTGGGCTTTTAGAACTTCTTTAGAGGAGTCTTCCTCTCTTAGTTGGACTGGCCTGAAGGTAGCTAGAACCCGTGCACGGGGTATTGTTTTGACAAAGCCTTCAACCCTAGTCATTGAGTCAAAGAACCCCAAAGTTCCATAGTGTGTGCTGAACCACTTCAACATGCCTATCCCTACCTCTTGGCCTAGGTGAAGACATGTGGTTTGGGCATTTGACTCTTAGCTTGCGCGGCGGGCTAAGAAGGCATTTCTCAGAACCAAAGTACACACTAAAGAACACACCTATACGGAACATTGATGACATATGGTGAGCTATGTTACCTAGACTCAGGTACGGGTGTGGGTACGTGTCCAAGTGTCGGATTCATCTAATTCTCATGTCTAAGGACTCTCGGACACGTCTAGATTTCAAATATAGCATTTTATGCATAAAATAAAAGTCCTATACGTAGTTCTACAGTAAACTCAATTACTTATACATATTTGTTAACTGCATGTCTAACTAGCCATATTGGACACTTATCTCATATCCTAATTTGAAACAAGAGTATTTTGCAAATTTAAAAGAGTCTAAGTAACATAAGTGGTGAGTGAGGGGTTGTCTACAATAGTCAAATCAATAAAATGAAGAAAAAAAATATTATAATCATAGGATACCACATGTTTAATACAATCATCAGTTAGAATAATAATTAACAAAAATAAACATCCTAAATGGTAATCCTTTAAAAAAAAACTCTCACACTTAAAGAAAATCAAAGAGATGCATGATTCAACCCAAGTACAACACACAAGTTTGTTCTTCCTTAATCTTTTTACATTCCCAAAATACGGGAACGAGGGTGCCATCTAGCGTGAACATCACAAGATGACTAGTTACGAAGTCAACCAAAAACAAGTTCATCCTAGCATGGAGTATTCCAAACACAGGGCGCTATAATTGTTAATCAGACCTCAAATAAGGTGGTGATAGTGGACCTAAGCATTTATTCTAGTTTCAATTCTCAGTTATGCACTATATTCACAATCATAAGGGCCCCGTTTAGGAAAGATACACGCTCAACGAGGTTGGCTTTCATGACCAACGGCACATATGAGCTAGAAAGCAATGAGGGGTAGGGTAAAAAGAAGACCCATTTATCATTAATAACTATATGATATTTTAAAATGATCTACAAATCACTCCGAAACATCTTAGTACAAGTAAGGATATATCATATATTTAAAAAAAAAAAAAAAAAAAAACCTATAGACTAGAAACTCAAGAGTATTCCGCTTACATGTCACGACTTTCACTTTCCCATAAGTAATAGCAGCAAGGTTTAGAAAAGGTGTGCAAGCAGCTCTAACCGAATCTATAACACCCTGAAGTAAACTGCACATGTAACCTATATAGTATAGAAAAACTTGTTTTGCAAGTTAAAACACAACAAACCAATATATGAAATAGAGAATAGCAAGTGACTAATTGGAAGCATTTCATTTTCTCACACACTCGTACTAATAAATAGTTACTCAAAGGAAACTACATTAATACTAGTGCTGAAGACCACATTTTGCACGCAAAACACCCCCATGCATTTTCAACAGAGAAACCAAAGGGTAATTCAAATGCAGAACAAATCATCTGTTCAGCAAAACCATATCAGCAAAAGCATAACTGACTAATCCGTTTGGTTGCTGAGAAAAGATATGTGAAAAATAATTAAAGAAACTAAAGCTTTGCCCATAGATTTTCCACTTTTTAGCTCAATTGAGCAGATATTTAACCTAATATGCAAGTAAACATAACATTAAACATATAATTCAAAATTCTTGCCCTTACGTCCGTTTTCTCAGCACCCAAACAACCCCAAATTCGAAACCCTAAAACCAAGAAACAATTGTTTTGCTAAAAAAGCAGGCAGATTCTCATATTTATATATGTGTCTACTCAGTACTCACTCGAGTTCGTTCGCCTTCCGGTGAATATCGAAACAGAATCTCCCGCATGTAATTAACCTTAGATTGGCGGGACACATTCAGCAAGCTCGGAGGGAGGTACCTCTCGAGAGAGCTGAAAAGCAGGGGACTGAACTCCAATTGGAGGCCTTCGTAGCTGTCGGGCTTGTGATCTGTGTTAGGGTTCAACCTCAGACGATGAGTCGAGTACGAAGGCAGTGCCTGGGAAACGACGCCGTTTCCGTTCCCGTTCCCGTTCCCAGTGCCTGTTCCTGTGTGATTCTCCTTCCTTCTTTCCACGGCTCCATCGAGAGACATAGTTCTAGAGAAAGAAACTTAAGCAAGTGCGTATGTATATATAACTGTATATATTTGCACACAGAGAGGGAGAGTAGGGAATCAGGAGACAATGGGGAGATTATGGAAGCATTTTTAGAGTGAGAGAGATATGGTTGGTTTGATCGAAATTAGGGTTTTGGGGAATTCAGGTCCTGGTTGTTGCAGGTTAGGGTTTGTTCATATTTGTTGTCAACTGTAAGACGCTGACGTGTTAAGATTTCAGCTCGTAGGGAATGTCGAATGGATTAGCTTATTTTGACAGGTTAATTGTCCTAAAAAAAGCTAACTCAAACCAGCTTTATTCAAATTGTGCGAATTTTTTTGTTTTCCTTTTAAGGAGAAAAAAAAGATTGTTAGATATTTTTTCATCACATTCACAACATCAAACAAAAATATATTAAATAAAATAAAAATTAAATTAAGTAGTAATTATTATATTTCTTCTGCTAAAAATTAATAATGACAAGTTAACTCAAACGATTTTAATTTTTCTTTTTCTTTTACAGAGAAAAAAGAATGTTAGATATTTTCTCATCCAAACATCAAATGAAAATAGATTAAATTAAATTAAATTATAATTGACAACTAAAAGTTACACATTATTCATTTCTCACAGCAGAATGAAACTAATTATATTTAAATTAAAAATTAATAATGACTGATTTGATAGTAACATAAGTAATTATGAAATTTAGCTTTAGTCAGTTTTGTTCATAGTTTCTTTGGTCTATTGCAGCTTGTTTGGCATTTGGGAAAGAAAAGAAGAAATAAGATAAAATTTTAAATTTGTCATTTTCTTGTGAGAAATATATTACCTAAGAGAAAAAGAGAAGAAAAGAGAAGACAAGGGAGGAAGAAAAATATTCACACACTCTCTCTCTCTTCTTTTCTTCTATTCTACTTTTATTTTATTTACAAAACCAAAACAAAAGGAAAAAGTACCTTTTTTTTCATTTGGTTTTCTCCTTCATTTCCCTTTCTAACTCCAAACCCCTAATTCCAAACAGGCTCTTAACCTGCACTGTTGATGATTGGGTTTCCCTACAGTGGTTTATCTCACACCTAAGCAAGTGCAAAGCCTAATTTTCAACTCTCATTAATCTGACTCTACTCTTAAGGCTTTAACATATAATGAGATGACTTATGATTGGTTGACCCCTATGTCAAATATGAGATTTCAAGTTTCATCTCTTCTAATGGACCACTTTAACTTGTCATTATTATTTTTGTTGGCTACATAGTGTTTAGGCCTTCAACTAATTATTTTCTTAAATTCGTGTAGGGTTATCGTCTACACAAATAATATAAACTTTATGCAATGCGTGAATTGTGATATCCCGAACCTCTATTTATTTATATTAATACGAATTTCTAATGTTTGTAATGTTTACTTGTTAATTATTTCTTTTTTTGGGTAAAAAATGACCAATGAGAGTTTATGTTGTAACTTAAGCCTATGGGTGAGACACATGGGATTATTTTCATGTGTATCATCTTTTATAAACATAAGTGCATACAACTCACACATGTTCAATCGATTGAGAAGGAAGAGAGGGAGAAGAGGAGAAGAGAAAGAGGAGGAAGAAGTTTGAGGAAGAGCTTGAAGCAATAGAAGATTTAACCAAGCTTGAAGAAAGGTAAGATTCTATTTTATTCTCTAATGGTATATGTGTATGTATCTATCTTTGTGTAATGTGTTGTTAGATTGTTGTGGGTGACTCTTTTGAGTCCTAAATTAGCTAAGTATAGAATGTTAAAAGCCCCATTGAAAGATTTGAAGGTTTGGGATGTAAAATTTTCAACTTATGCAAGTTAGGGTTTGGGTTCCTAAAACCCTAGATCCCTTCGATTTTCTTGTTTAAAGTGTTTGATTTTGAGTTATTGTAGCCTTCTTGGGTCAATTTTTGGATCCTAGAAGCGTTGGAAGAGTTTGTGAGAGTTTTGATAGAGTTTGATTTTGGTTTGAGTAAGGTTTGGGGATTTTCGGGTTAAAATCTGGGTATTTAGCTTTGGAGTGGACTCCTTAGTTTTTGGAGGTGACTCCTTGTCCTAGTGAACTCCTAGATTCATTCATTTAGCTTGGGAGACGACTCTTTTATTTTTGGAGCCGACACTTTTGCCTAGAGAACTCCCAAGTTCATTTCTTCAGCTCAGGAGGCGACTCTTTTGCTTCTGGAGCCGCCCATTTGGTCCAGTGAACTCCCATATTCGTTTCTACAACTTAGGAGGCAACTCCTTTGTTTCTGGAGCCGACACCTTTGTCCAGTCCCAGGTTTCACTTTTTAGCTTAGACACTGTTTCGTAAAACGGGCATAACTTTCTCTAGAAAACTTTGATTGATACACCGTTTAAAGAATTGGATAGTAGACTTATAGATTTTTGTGTCCATATAAATTTTGTACTCTAATTCCTTATAGATTGGGAGATATTGAATTTTGAAATTGACTCAAAATTCTACTAGTAACATTCTTCTTCCAAAATTTTAGTCCAATTTCTATGGGACATAACTTCTTCATCCGAAATGTGTTTTTAGCCCATGACCTATCAAAAGCTCATTTGCTTATGCATAAATGATTATCTATCCTTGTACATTGGACATAATTGCCAATCCATGATATTTTCTCGCTCATGTATCATTGTTATTCACTAAGTATTAGCTTACGTTTTCTCAAATGATTTTCAAGTAGCCAATTCGGGAGGCCCTAGAGCGAGGCCATACGTGGATTTTAAGCCATGGCCCATGGGCCTATGTTTTGTATTATGTTTGAGGGCTAGACCCAATGTTTTGTAATGATATAATGCTATAACTTCGGTGACCTTGATTAGGTCCTTATGTATATTACGTTTTGGATTAGGCACAGCTCTACCATGTATGACACGGATTATGTTTTCAAGTTATCAAAAGTTCTATTTTTCGCAATTATGCATCATTCTAAATGATTATGCACAGATGATCAACCAGTTTTATGTAATGCGGCCTTGGGTAGCCTTGCTACTGGCCGGTCATGTACCTCATATTCGCATAGTCCAAGTTATAGGGCGTGACACGAATGATGACCATCCTTTAAAAGAATGAGCAAATCAGCCAGGCATTGAGTTGCCCCTTGTGATTGACCAAACATTTTTCTCTTTTTTTTTTGTTATATAGTGTCTAAGTTTTCGATGTACTACTTTCTCAAGCTATTGCAGTGCCATCGTCGACATGAACCATAAAAATTTTATCCATTAGATAAATAATTGTTAGCCACAAATAGCCGTGAGGAGGTATCAAATTTGAAATCTCATACTTAATATGTGAATAAGCTGATCATTGGATCATTCTTTATAGTTGATCAGTTATCATTCATACAATATGTAAAATTTATATAGTTCGTAAGAGTGGTAATTATGCACAAGCTTGAAAAAGTTATCGAGCCTAATATATCTATACTATATATATATATGCAAATGTAGTAGGACGCTCACAAGCCTTCAAAAATCAATCTCTATTTTTCTAAAAATCCTAATTTTCTAAGAAGCCACGTGGCACACCTATCTCAATCAACCAATCAGACTCCTTTCTCCCTCTCTTATAAAGGAAAACAAACAAAATCAAAAAATAACTAAATACAAAATTAATCATAGGAAATAATTAAAGAAGTTAAATTTTGACAAGGAAACCAAAAATATAACTAAAATAAACAAAATAAAGGAAACAATATTTTTGGTGGAAAAAATCAATCTAACATGGAAATTTTTTTAAAGAAAATAAAATCTGCAAATTGCTTGCTGGAAATATCAATCAAACTTAATTGACACCCATCCTTCTCTCCATTTCCTAAATAGAGAAGTTAAAAAAAAAACTCTAATAGTGTCTCATGCCTTCAAAAATTATCTTTATTATTTTTTAAATCTGAAAAAATCTATGTTGCTATGTGGAAAACCCTCCTCTCTACTTCTCTTCCTCTCCTAAATAAACGAAAAAGGAAAAAAAATTTGAAACCAAATTATATCATCCCTAAAATTTCTCTCTAAATCTTAAAATTTCTCATTTATTTATCTAAAAGAATATATTCTCCCTTTCTCTCTCTATATATTGCTTTTATCATTATTATATTTTATTGGGTTAACAAATCATTTATGGCTTCTTACTCATGGGACGTATCTTCGATGGAAGCTTCTCCTCCATTGTGTTTGATGAAACAGGTCTCTTTCGATCTCTCTATTATATATGCACACATACCTAATAATCCAACCCTATTTCTTTCATCTAACCTACCACATTTTATATGTGTTTAGGGTTCTTATTAATAGGTTACGCCGCTATGCCAAATATGAAGATAAGGGATGTGATTGGCGTTGTTTTCTTTACCTCATGGTTCAGACCACTCTGGAGTAGTTAGTATTGCTATCTAGGTATGTTTTGGGTATAGATGATCATTTGTATCCCAATATTCAAGAGCCGCCACAATATCTTCAAGCTTTTGACATTATAGTTATTAAGGAACTTTGACATTATGTTCATGGCATTTTTTCAATCTTTGGTATCATGGCATTTTTTCAATCTTTGGTAGCTTAGGTAATTCCAAATGAGCTTCGTTTAGAAACTCTTAAACAAAATATTATATATATCAGATTTTTTTTTATTTGTATGTACATGCATATATGCACACACGAGCCAATTGGGTTTCTTATGATCATGCATGTAAATATTTAGAAATGTTTTTTTTTAATATTTATGGAGACTTTTGTTTCTGGTTTTTTTTTTGGAATTGCAATATTAATTGAAAACTCTTGGCTTCTATCTTATAAAATTTTTGTATTTACCAAGAGAGATTGAGAATACTTTACAAGAAGTAAGACAAGTACAAATAAAATAAAAATGGTGAGCTTCAAGTATTGCAAAGACGAATACCTATCAATTGGAACATGAAAACGATAGAACTTGAGGACGACCTAAAAATTATACATATGAAAAATTAAATGTTGCAAAGAAAAGTAAAAGTGAACAAAGCAAAGTGTCACAGATTTAACAACAAGCTCAGGAAAGTAAAAACGAGACCAATCTTATTGTCCTCTAATTGAGGGGGTAGCATGTTCTTAATTGATTGGGGGATTCACAAGAAATTAATCTCTAATGACTTGACCCCAAAAAGTTATAATTTTTTTTGGGGTTTTTTTTTTTGTGAAATTTGAACATGAATGCAAGAGTTAAAAAATGAAAAGTTTTCATATTTTTATGTATGGTCCTTTGCGTATAAAGGAATTTGTTCAGTGAAGATAAGAAACATTAGACATGTATTAGCCTGTTAGGCCTTTTGTGTTTGCTATTTGTAATTGTATTAAAACAGTTCATTCTTGCCTTTTGCTTTTTCTTTCCCTTTTTGGTAATGTTAGTCAAGGTTTTAAAATTTAAACATTAAATCATCACATTTTTAAGGGTTTTTGTGTTCCATTTTTTTTTGTTCATCAAGGCATTTTGGAAGGATTTCATTAAGTTGGATTTTTGTGAAATCACAGAGAGATTTCAGAAATGGATCGGAGAGAGAGATAAGAAATAGATGGCTTGGAGAGAGATTTTAGGAATGGTATAGAGAACTATAATGCGATTAGAGAAATTTTAGGAAATTATGATTATCTTATGGATCAATCAAAAATAATGATAGTGGTAATAGATATATTTTGTATTTTTTTAATTTCTTGGTCTTTAGGAATATTTAAAAATAAATTTAAATTTGGATTTAAAGAAAATAAAAGTCGCTTTAGTTTTTTGGCATTAAAGAAATATTAATAAATCCAATTTTCAAACATTTTTAAAATACATAAATATTTTAATTACAATTAAGGACAGTGAGAATATTATCTTTCTCAAAGTTAAATGTCAATTTTTATATAAGTAAAATAAAAAAAGTTATTTTGGAGCAAATGAACACATTTCAAGTGATTTATTTGACCTAAGTAAAGCTACTTGATTTTACACAATTTTTTTTTCTTTCCCGTTAAGTCACATAATTAATCTTACATGAAAATATAATACTTAGATACGATAACATTTTAAGATATTACACAAGTAAATTTTTTTTATTTTATAACAAATGAGTTTAAAGGACAGAGTTTATACTACACTATTTAGATTATACAAAATCTCTATCATAATTACAAATTTTATAAATTTTTCGTATCGCACAAAGTAACGCTAATATATATATTTATTTATTTATGTAGAGGAGGTTGTTTGTGGAATCCACCACCACTAGTAGTGAAAAAGTTAATAGGTAAAAAGTTATTTAATTCTCGTTTAAGTACCACGTCATTTTTGCTATAGTGATGGAGCACCTCTTGAGTGGGGTCAAGTATTCCACTATCCATACCATGTGAAAGAAAGAGCAACAACACAGCTCCACGAGCACGGGATAATTTCTCGTATTATATATCACATTATCAGTTATGCAAGAGTCCAAATAGAGTTCAGTAGAAAGGGGGAGCGAATCACAAAGACACGTTGTCAATTATTAGGTGAGGGATATGGATCCACACCTACTCTCCCCATGCCTCTCCCGCACTCCCTTGGTGTCCACAAGTTAGTACAAGGGGACCATCCATGCAGTTATAAATGGACGCGCGATAGTACCCCTGTGTACATCTATGTTTTACTTGTTTCGGTACTAACCATATTTCAGTTATTATTTATTTATTTATTTTTGCATCTAATTATATTTTAGTTTTAGTTATGAGGTTTCCCATTATAATTTTTTTTTTTAACGTTAAACAAATTAGAAGTCCAAGTTTAAAAGCATATAAAGACTCCCATCAAACGAAAACTAAGACCCATGAACAGATACCATTAAATTATACAAGCACACCATTGCTTGAGACACATCATATTATTTGAAAGTATCACATTTTATTTGGAGCAAACTTATTGGAATGATTTGTCAAACTTGAACCGTAAATTTGGGATTTCACTATTAAATACAAATTTTATTTGCCCTAAAAGAAAAAAAAATGTATTATAATATAGTGAGTCATACAAAATTTGACTCGTCCACAACTTCATTTACCTACTTAGATAGTAATTAGATAATAAAAGACCTAGAGTTTATGATGATGCGCTATTAAAGTCATGTATATTTAAATCATTATAATCAACTAGATAATATAATAAGGACTAGCTAGCATTTTGAAAAACTTAGCCCTTATCTATATTTTGTCAAAGAGACTAACTACTACAATATTAAGTTAAGGTGTAATGACCATAAGTAATATTGTACAATCTAAGATAGATGAGACAACAAACTATTCAACCAAAAACACAAAAGGTTTTTGCCATGAAAATCCTAACTAGAAAAAAAATCACGTGTCTTATTTGTCGGACAAAGATCATGCATTATAACTTGTAGTTCATACGGTTACAAGACTTTTTACAATCAAAATCTATTAACTCCATAATCTAATGTTGTCTAGATCTTACTCGTATTCTTGATTCACCATCTCCATACTTGACCACTGTTCAGATCCCTTAGAATGGATTTGGCGCCTCGAACTTATTCAAGACTTTTGATCTCCTCAATAGAGTTGAAAAATATTCTTGCTAAGTTTTGTTTCTAAGTCTTTTAGAATGTGGGAAACAATTATCTTTAAGAGTTTTTAATGTGGCAGCTTAGATCTAGATCTAAGAAAGTTTGTTTGGCTTTAAATAGGCGAAAAAACCTAACAGTGCGATTTTTGAGAATAGAAATTTTGCGCAGCTCGATCCCTCGAGAACCCATGAGGATCTCGTGAGCTCAATCCCTATATTTTGCATGCTCACTATATTTACCATCGACATCCCGCGATATCCTGTGAGGATCTCGCGAAATCCTGCCCAATTTTATATGCTTACTATTTTTGCCATCGATATCCTGCGACATCCTGTAAGATCCTTTGAAATCCAGCAATATCTCTTGAAATCCATATATCTGCTCAAGATATATCATATAAGTCTCTCTTAGCAAGAGCTTGCATAAATAAGCTTTAAATTATTTTCGAATACTTGTGATAGATATCCTAATTTTTCAAATTACATCAAATAAGACTTGACACGAAATTTAGTCAATTACATAACTTTACACATTTGATTCTAATAAAGAAATTTGTGTCGATAGACAACTAATTCAAGATTAAAAGGTGCACATGCACATTGAGTTTAGCAACAGAGTATGACTCATACAAAACATGAAAAGTTATGAGAAGTTAAAAGTATTCATATTTAAAATTACTTAATTGGGCTTACAATAGGAGGAGATTAAATAGAGTACAAAGTATTTTTGGGCATGCAAATGATGGAGAAAGTGGAAACTAAACCCTACTCCAGCATTACTATAGTAATAGTTGAAAGAAAAGTATAGGATTGGAAGGCTCTCCAATAATCTGAATGAATTCAAAATTCTTCAACTTTGTTCACATTCAACGAAATTCATGCTCAAAATATCATTTTTTGTTTGTTATGAAATATAAAATCAAGTACTCAACCCTAAATAAGGAAAAAGTTCAACAAAATTTGACTCTTTATTAGTCCATCAAGTTTGAGAAAATCTTAACTTTAATTGAAAATTTTCTCCTATCTATGTTTTTCCATTAATTTAGCTATCACCCTTTTATTTTTAGTAGGAAAGGATTGAAGTGCTTCATTCGTAAAGATGTTTTGTTTTGTAATAAGTTAAGAGCTATAGATGAAACTAATACGAGAGTGAATCATATATGAATAATTTTGCGAATCGTTAGCAGTTTGTAAAATATTACTTATAGCGATCATAACGGGAATGACTTTTGACATGACATAACCTTACCTTCAATTTTTTATTTCAAAGGGCCTTGAAAATTAAAAAAGATGGGTGATATTAAGTACAAGAAATGACTTCCCCTCGCTCTCACATGGGCGGAGTATTAGTGGTCTTTTTTGGGTGTATATATCATTTACGTAAAAAAAAATAAAAAACGAAGTATAATTAGACTTGTATATTTTCTCACGAAAGGATAATTTGGTCATTAATGGGGGCATTTTGGGAAACATGCAAAAATCCGATAAGGATTGTTTGGTAGTTCCGCATGTTTATGTCTTTCATTGCGAAGTACGGACTCTACGAGAAAACATAGAAACCGGATTTGTTTCGCTTCATGCCCATTATTATAAACTCGTGACAACACACCATCGGGCAGAAGAAAGAAGGCGGCATTTCTTTTTGGAGAGAGAGAGCTCCCGACCGATCGATCGATCGTTGTTGTCGTCCTCGTCGTAGCCATGACGTGTTCGAGCTTGGTGAAGTTAAACGCATCGTCTTCACAATGGATCGGTCAGCAATCCTTCAGTCAACGGCCTGGATCGCCCTGCCGATTCGCCACTCGCCGTGTCTCCGTCGTCCGTGCCGGATCTTACACCGACGAACTTGTCAAAACAGCCGTCAGTTCTGGTTCCCTAATTCATGCATAGACACATACATATCTATGGGTGTCTATATATTTATATATGTATACATTTATATATTTATGCATCGCGGAGCTGAGCTGCTGTAGTGCTAAAATTTTGATTATTTGTTGTATATCTATAACTACTTCGTGCTAAAATTCTGATTGATCATGTTTCTACTTGGATGTCATTGTTTACAGGATGAATTTTTTTTTTTTTGGGTAGTTTGATTCGATGTGTAAAAAGTGAACTTTTGTTGATTGATTTGAAATCACGACTTAAGGATAGAATCTAGACTGCCTGATGTGTTTTTCTTAAACCTAGTCGATTAATTGAATTCTTCAGCTACGTTTTTATTGATGGGTTGGTGTGTGGGTGGGTGGGTGGCTCGTTTTATTTTGAGTACATCCAGTTTTTGATTTTTTTCATAATCTAATTACATTGTTGCAGCACAGAACTTGTTTTGTGCAAACGATTTACCAACTATGTCAAGTTTTTTGTTAATTATCTAGATTTGTTTTGGAAATTTTTGAACTGCAAGTGAGGTGATAAATCATAATTGTTTTGTCCTTTTGTTGTATGAAGTTTGAGAGAGAGAGAGAGAGAGAGAGAGAGAGAGGGACTCTGAACTGTGGATATGAGTCATATGATTGTTGGGGAAAAAGAAAACTGTAGGACTCTTTTCCACAAATCGAAGACATCCAAGTTATCTACTGTATCAGATATTTTGATATATTGTTGAGATGATTCCCTGTCGTATCGTCAATTTTTGAACTTTTCTTTCACGCGGATATTTCGAGTTCCTGAGAGCTCTTATGTTTTGTGCGACAATAAATTTTGTTTTAGATTGTGGTGTTTCCACTTCCTCTCAATGCTTAGTAAACTATCCAACTGCCACACATAGTTTTGTGTATGGGTGAGAGTATGAAGTGTTTATGTATTTACAATTGGTTTCTTTCTGATGGTGTAGAAATCTATTGCATCTCCTGGTCGTGGCATCCTTGCCATTGATGAATCAAATGCCACCTGTGGGAAGAGGTTATCATCAATCGGCCTGGACAATACAGAAGTCAACAGGCAGGCTTACAGACAGCTTTTGCTGACTACTCCTGGCTTGGGTGAATATATTTCTGGTGCTATTCTTTTTGAGGAGACACTTTACCAGTCGACAACAGATGGGAAGAAGTTTGTAGATTGCTTGCGTGAGGAGAATATCGTACCTGGCATCAAAGTCGATAAGGTATGCTTTCGTTCGTGTTTAATTATTTAGAAAATTGTTGCCTTTCTTTAAATGCTTGTCTTCTTTGTTAATTTAACCTTCGCTTATTAAGAAAAATAGTAACTCCCCATTTTTTACGCACGTTTCCAGGGTTTAGTTCCCCTACCAGGATCCAACAATGAATCTTGGTGCCAGGGATTAGATGGATTGACTTCTAGATCTGCTGAATACTATAAGCAAGGTGCCCGCTTTGCAAAGTGGTAAGCTATTTTTATGTTTTGTAAGCTTGCGTCCGCTTAAGGTTTATATGAAAGTTTCTTTCTGGCTGAAAAGAATAGTAGTTTCAATTGACGTGTAAAATTAAATGTCATGGCTTATACTTTATTTGCATGTCTGTATGAATTTATAGGCGCACAGTTGTCAGCATTCCTTGTGGTCCTTCTGCTTTGGCTGTGAAAGAAGCTGCATGGGGACTTGCACGTTATGCCGCCATTTCTCAAGTATGACTACTCTCTTTGTCCTCTCCAGTATTTGTCTGTGAATGTTTCTAGTTGGGTGGTTCTTGTGTCCAAAGGGAACAGAGGAAGAAAATTATTGATGCAGCTTTGCATTATAAGTGCATTATAGGTGAAGGTATAAATTATAGATTTAAGCACTAATTATTGGTTACTAGGATTCACAAGTAACTCTTTCAAGAGTCTGTTGGTCATTGTTGAGATTTAGGGGACCAATAGAGGAGGTGACTGGGCTAAGTAATTCAACAATACCTTGTCTCAACCAAATTGATTAACAAAATATAACCTCGCTCATAATCAACTGTATCTAGTGCCTGCTTGGCAATGGATTCAAGATGATGGCAAAAAGTAATTAATCTAAAGCTGGCATAAATATACCTGTCAACTTCACATTCCATCCTCATTTAGCCTTTGGTTCACATTAAAACCTCCTTATTCGTAAGTTATAATATGGCTTTTGAAGTTAACGAAACTGTGAGAGAAATTTGTAAAGTTTGAGGTTGTTGACTGTTTCTAACAAATTATATATTCGTTTAAGTTCTAATCACAAATTCACCAACTTGCTTGATTGTGTGGGTGGTAGAATTACGTGTTTTTCTAGATTTTGAATATTTCTGCTTTGATGAGTTCATAAAAGTTTTCGGCAAGGATATTGTCTTGTCTTTGCCATTTAGTATAATAAACAGATTAGAGTCGAAGTAATGGGCATCACAGGTTGGAAATATAGAAACAGGCTCTTTGCATGCGGGGGTAAGGCTACGTAACCTAAATGAATGGGTCTTTGTCAGAAAAATTCATTAAATGAGTAATTTCATTTCCCTTTCATTTTTCTTTCCTTGACAAATCCAAGAACGAAACATAGCACTAATCTCTTTTATTTTCTATTGGTGCACTAATTTTCCACGTTCTTTTTTGATCATTGTGTTTCCTCATGTAGGACAACGGTCTTGTGCCTATAGTGGAACCTGAGATTCTTCTTGATGGGGATCACCCTATTGACAGAACACTTGAGGTGGCAGAGAGTGTTTGGGCAGAAGTCTTCTACTACTTGGCAGAGAACAATGTTATGTTTGAAGGTATCCTACTTAAGCCCAGCATGGTAACCCCAGGAGCTGAGCACAAGGAGAAAGCTTCTCCGGAGACCATTGCCAAATTTACACTCACTATGCTTAATAGGAGAGTACCTCCTTCAGTTCCAGGAATCATGGTGCGAATGCCAGAATCATTCCAGATAAATTTACATGCTTCAGTACTTTTCCCTTTGTTTTTGCCACGATTTAGTTTAAACTCCTCGAGTTCTTATCCTTAATATTTTTGCCGAATAAAATGAACATTAGCCTCCCAATTTGTTACACGTAACCATGCTTCTAGTATGAGTTTATAAACGAAAAATGTTCAACTTGAAACAATTGTAGAAAAAAATGCAGATAATGTATTGTTAACGTTGAGTTTTTTGGTAACTTAAATTTATTTCTCTTTGGTTTGATTCAATATAAAAATTGGCAGCAGATGATGCCGTTATAGCTCCAAAAACTTTTAGTGTTCATCCTGTCATTTCAGATTAAAATGATACGCTCTACACCTTACCAATGTCTGAATGCTATATGGTTTTCAACTTCCATGCCACTTGATTGCCATTTGCAGGTTATAATTGATTTCTAAAGACATAATCCTTGTTTACTTTGTAGTTCTTGTCGGGAGGACAATCTGAAATGGAAGCAACACTGAACCTAAACGCGATGAATCAAAGTCCCAACCCCTGGCACGTTTCCTTCTCTTATGCACGTGCGCTGCAGAACACCGTACTTAAGACCTGGCAAGGACGTCCCGAGAGCGTTGAAGCTGCACAGAAGTCTCTTTTGGTGCGTGCAAAAGCAAACTCGCTTGCTCAGCTCGGAAGGTACTCTGCTGAGGGTGAGAGCGATGATGCTAAGAAGGGAATGTTCGTCACGGGCTATACGTACTAAGCCAGATCAGTTCAGTTTGCCTCAGGTTTTTCTTGGGCTCTACTGGACTTATACTTTCTATTTTTGCATATTTTTTTCCCTTGTTAGCTGCGAGGTCTAAGGAGACTACTAGACAAGCTTAATTTTGTTCCTTTCTTGTCTACTCATTTTGAATAATGGACTCGTGGGAAAAGATAATTGCAAACTGCAATCCCAGGAGGAGTTGGGGTTAGAGAAAGCAAAGATGTATGTACAATCGTTTGTTTGTTAAACAACCTTTGGGTCTTGAAATGTTCCTAGAATTCATCTCTCTCTTGAAAATTTTGCAATTCGATTCTTGGCTATATATATTCAGCTCACTCGTTTGGTATGATATCATCGAACCTTGAGGGAAAATACGACCGTACGATTAGAATTTAAACAGTGCTTAATCCTGAAGTAGGGTGTGATTTGTGTGCTCCAAAATTATCTCACAAGGGAAGGGTGATATTACATATTAGGAAACTTACACTTTGTCCTTGGGTTAGGTCCAGAAATATGGAAAATCCTAAAGATTCACTTTTTTGGTTTTACTAGCTAGTTTTAGCCAAGATTCAATTTTAACATTTTTAGGAGATTCAAGTTATGGTTTTGATTTTTTCATACAAAAAATAAAAATAAAAACAATAGTGAAAAGGCCGTAAACTACCTAGATAACCTGATATCTTAAGTTATTTTGGAGCAAGAGAACTGCTCATATATTAAATATTTTCTAATACAAAAGGCAAAAAATTGTTCATTTGTTTCCAAGAAAGTGAACAGTTGCAGCGTAGGACCGAAGTTTAGCCTATTTCTATGCATGGTGGCCCTTTCTTCTTGAGTATTTATGGGAGGCAGATGACGAGGCATTGGAAGCAGTTCGACGAGAAAGATTTGTGAGATTTTATTTTCTTTTTGAGGTCAAAGATTACCTTTATCCTGGATTTTCTATTTCGTGTATATGTATATATCGTAACAACATTTAAGAAACTTTAGAGTGCAAAAAGTTCTTTGGGCCTTCAAAGTGTCGATAATTCTTCTGTCATGGACTGCTCTCGTGTTGTGGAACAGCAGTAGGCCAAAGGGGGCCTTTTAGTTTTATTTTTCACGTATAAAATTTTCTTTTGTTTCAATTTAGAAATATGTACAAAAAAATATTTAAAATATAATCATTGTATCAATAGATAAAAATTTTGTGTTTCAAATTTTGACACTCTCAAATTACAAGAGGGCTTAATCGCCAATTTCTCTTCATTCTAAGTGTAACGTCTAAAGTTTGAATATCTCATAATTTATATAATATATGAAGTTTACATGGTTCATGAGTTTAAGTGAGTAGTCAACTAAAGACTTGAATATTTTGTAATAAAAAATAAAAAAACAAAAATTGGCATCTCCGGAAACAAATTCTTAACTTCGCCCGTGCTCAAGATGCAACATAATCTATAAAGTATTATAATGTTAGTGGCGTACTTAGGATTTTTGTTGAGAGGGCAGAGATAAAAATTTTTGGGCCTCACCATGTCTGAATGTAACCTGGATTTGCCTTGAAGCCTTCGCCCCTAACGTGGCACGGTTACGTCCACAAAAATGAGTTCTATCCATCCCTCACAACTGTAAAGGTCAATCCACTCTTATGGCAGAAGGGATGAAAGTAACAGCTTGTTTGTAACTTGGGGGAGAGAAGGGAGAAATAAAGAAAAATTATTTTTTCTTTCTCTTTTAATTTTGTAAAGAAAATAAGAGAGAGAGAGAGAGAGAGAGAGAATGAAAAATTTTCTCTATTTTTTTTCTTTCTCTCCTAATTAGAATCAAACAGAAAAAAAAAAGTAAACAGTGTTTTTTTTTTCCTTTCCTTTCAATTTTCCAAATTTCAAACAAGCTGTTAAGGGACAGTCTTCAAGCACTGTTTTAAAACCCGGACCGGCCCGGTCGGTTGAACCGTGATATAGTTAAAAAAGCGGTCCGGTTAATCTTTAAAACTCATTTTGATCAAAACTCGGTCAAACTCGGTCAAACTCGGTCAAATCCAATCAAAATCACGGTTGAACCGTGACCGGTCAATTGAACCTGTAGTAAACCGTCCGGTTCACTATTTTAAGGTAAAATTTTATGTTTTAAATATAAAAAATAGTGTAAAAAAATAAGATATTATTTATTAATATTAATAAATTAATTAATGACATAGTTATGACGTCACGGGTCAATAACGATTGGCCTGATGGTTAAACCGATAATCCGTGACTCGGTGACTTTTTCGGTTCACTTAACGGTCCGATTTTTAAAACATTGTCTTCAAGACACACCCCAAGGCCTGCATATCATGTACCAATCCAAAAGTTACGACTGGTGTGACAAAAGTTATGATTCATGTGATTAACTGTAACGATCTATATGCTGAAAGAGTAGTAACGATCCATGTGATCGATCCTGTTGTAAACTTATGATTCTAATTGTTATGTTTCATAAAAAAATTTTTGAGAGAAAAGGGTCTGTTTGATAATTGTAGAAGGAAAACGAAAGAAAGAAAAAGAAAATGAGAGAAAAAAAATGAAGAAAATTTGATTTCTTTTTTTTGTTTGATTTTTGCGAAGAAAATGAGAGAAAAATGACAAAAGTTGAAAAGAAAGAGGAAAAAATTTAATAAAATATCTATTGAAAAAAAAAGAGAAAGGAAAATGAAATGAAAGTAGGAAGAAAATAACTTTTCCTCCCATTTCCTATTCCCTTTCCCTTCTCTTCCCTCCTAACAGCTTGTTTGGAAGTTGTGGAAAAGAAAGGAAGGGAAGGGAAAAGGGAGGAGAGAAAAAAGGGAGAGAAAATGGGAGAAAAGTTTGAAAATAATCTATCTCTTTTTCTCTCTTCTTTCCCTCTCTCTTCTTTCCCTCCATTTTTCTCTCATTTTCTTTTCAAAATCAAACAAGAAAAGAATTTCAAACAGTACTTTCTCTTCCTTTCCCTTCCTTTTCACAATTTTCAAACAGGCTATAAATTAGAAACTAAACAAGGAAAGATAATTTTGCCTTCCCTACACTTTCTTTTCTTCAAGTACCAAACAGACCCTTGTATGATGGCTTCAAGTATTAATTCAAATTTGTCACATCATTAATCAATTTTTTTTCTTTTTGTTGTGTGTGGGAGGGTTCCAATAATGAAACTTTTATTTGAGAGGTCATATCCTTCCTTTTTAAAAAAGAAAAAAGAAAAAAGAAAATAAATATATATGTATGTATGTATATATAACCATATATACTTAGAGGGACAAAGATAAGACATGTATTTATTTTAGAGGACCGTCACATGTTATAACTTCACCTATGATTTTAACATTTATGACTTATGATAAATATCACTTAAATATGTAAATACTTAAATTATGATAGAAATCACATATGACAGTGGTTTGAAATAATAGTCTCATGACAACATTTGAGCAGTCCTTAGTTAAAAAATATAATCCTATCTAAATGATAATCCATGTCAAGTTCACTATCATGTCTGCTTTTATCACCAATTATTCATTGACTCGTTTATGCTGTTGAATTTTCTCTCTCTAGGAGTTAGGACTACTGACATGAAAGTCACACGTGACAATTATTTAGAATAATTTTTTTATGGCAGCAAGTCCTTAGTTAAAAGATATAATACCATCTAAATGATAATCAATGTCAAGTTCACGTTAGTTTCATCACCAATTATTCATTGACATATGGACCAAAAAAACTCATAACCATCTCCTCACGTTTATGCTATGAATTTTCTCTCTCTAGAAGTTAGGAGTTAGGACTACTGTAGAGCATATGTTCAAAGTTCAAATCTTTTGCTCTATATATCCAACAAAGAAGAAGATTGATGGAAAAAAAGGGTTGATTCTTTTCTATCCGAATCTCAAATCTCTTCACGCTTTATGCTAGCGAATCTCTTGTAATTGGTCAATGGCAAAGGGCCATCAGTCCAATAATAAGTCGGAATTGATCCACGAATGTGTTTCTCTTTTTAAAAAGTGAACCTAAGGTCTCTTTCAATCTCATCCACGGAAAATACATAGCAAACTCATTACCCTTTTTACGTAGTTACCATCAATTAAGAGTTAAAAACATCACTACAATAATCAATATGATGTTTATTACGGGAGTGCCCTACTTGTCGTCTCCAGTATTCATTTTTTTATTCCTTTTTTACCCTTTAATTGTTGCATTATTACATTATATCTAGCTGACTTCACATTTCGGACAACGCAAGATTTCGGCTGCCCTTTCTCTACTCTAAGAGTTGGCCACATATTGCACTCAAGGGGTGAATGATATACGATTATGAATAACAGTGGTGTCCAACCCATGTTTTTCTAAAAGATGAAACAATATTTAATAAATATTTATGTACATATCATTTTATTAGACAAATTCAATAACTAAATATGAAATTTATCTTTTTTAGGATACTGAATGTCAAGAGCTTGGCAATGACCATATTTTATTCCAAGTGAAAATAAATATTAAGAAATTTTGCGGTTGTAGTGGCAAGTTATATAGATAAGGTTTACCAAAAAAAAAAAAAAAGGCTTACCACAAAAAAAAAATACATGAATAAGGTTGGTAGTGCCAAATGCCGCAAGAAATCAGATTCAATTGATAGACAACGGTAATCTCAGCACTTGGTAATGAAGATTGATGTTTTGTAATTTACAGTATAATATTGCAAAGATCACATATACTAAAAGCCAATATTATTAAGGGATTTTGACTATAATTTTATAGAAAACGTTTTCAGGATTGAAATACTTTCAAAATGTATAGAAAGATTTTTGACAAATCAATTTATTTAATTTTTTCAGATCAAACTATTTTTTTTTTTTTTCTTTTGAAAGATTAATGTATTCAAGCAAACTCTATATAATGGAAAATCCTTATTTTTCAAAATGAACCAAAATGGGAAATAAAAAACTGAAATGACAGAACATGACTGTGCCTATTTGCTCACACAAACAAAACTCTTATATAGATATGTATCAGACGTATATATATACATCTATCGATATATATATATATATATATATTCTCGAAGTTCGACAGTGATCTGGCTGTGGGAATCATCTTATGGATCCTCAGACAAATAATGGTGAAAGGGTGGAATCTGATCATATGAGACAGCTAGAATCCATCAGACTAGTTTTGTTGGGGCATTAGAGAGAACAGTTCAAGTCAGAGAGTGAGTGTAAAACTCCATTGTTTGTCTGCAAATTCACCATCATCAATTGTACATTTATGATCAAAATATGAGTCTGATTGACCCAACCCAACCATTTGATAATCCATGTTCTGTTCTTTGTGTCTGTTGGGGTTATTGGCCCCAATTACTCACTTTCTTTAATTGAATTGACAGCAAAGTTAAGGGGACCCTTGTATTTATTCCTTATTTTTTTGGGTGGAATACAAGTGTGTGGATCCTCTGCAGGGGGAAACCCCCCACTCCTAGGGTCACTTGGTTTTTTTAACTTTGCTTTTTGAATTGTCCCTTAGGCCACACCATGTTGCAGTGGAGCCACTGTCTGGTCAGAGGGGCCAGTGTCCCTTTCAAATTTTAAAATTTTATTTTTATGTATAGTTTTTAAAAATTTTTTTAATTTGGCCCTTAAATTTTAGAAATGTCCCCTCTTAAATTTTTAAACATTTTATGTTTATCTACAATTTTAAGAAATATTTTTAATTTTTTTTTCTAAAATTTTATAAATGCCCCCTCAAATTTTCAAACATTTTATTTTTACCTACAATTTTAGAAATATTTTTCAATTTTTTCCCACTAAAACATTGTAAATGCTTCGTTAAATAGCTAGATTGCTTTAAAAACCCATATATATATATATGTGTGTGTGTGTGTGTGTGTGTTTATAAAGTAGTATAAATTATACATATGAAAAGTCAAGTGTCTTATTATTTGTCAGTCAAAATAATGAGGCCCAGTATAATTAGATCAAGCCCGTCTAAGAACATACTGCCGACCTGGGCCAGGAAAGACCCAAACTCATCAATGCCCAGATAAAGGCCCCACTTATGGTAAATTTAGCCCAGATCCAATAAAGACCAAGTCAGTTGAGTATATGCAAGTCCATTCCTAAAAAGACTATGACACTCAATAATTATCCAAAAGTGATTAACTCCTAAGAGGAGATAGAATACAATTTTCTATGGAATTATGGCATTTCAAGCACTATAAAAATCCCATACCATTAAGGTGTAACGTACGTTCACTTGAATTCTAGCTTTCTAATATTCTATTTGATTTATTGTGATTAAGCTTGCAAACTTAATCATCGAAGTATCTTTGGTCCAAAGAGGGTCGAGACATTCTCATCGTCTTCTTCTCTTATAGGTTGTTCGTGTTTATTGATTAGGTTTGAGAATTCAACTAGGCCTTCCTAAAAATTTTACCTACAATTGGCGCTGTCTGTGGAAAGGTCTAATACAACGATGAGTATCAGTTATCTCGAAGGAGGAGTCGATCTCACCAACAGGGAACTAGACGACAACCACGACGTTCGTAGTCAAGACAACACTCACCAGTTAAGTCGGCATGACGATGATTTGGTGCGAACTCCGGGAGGATGTTTTATCAGATCGAAGATTCGATTCCCTGAAGACAACCAGCGAGAAGGACAAGAGGGTCTAGGACGGGCTCCACAGTATGTCCGAAATCCAAACCATCGAAGGAAACATTGCAAAAACTTGAATCCATCACCATCCAATGGTCGTGTACCCAACAACTTATCACTTCGACAACGAGATGAAGAGATTACCCACCTCAGGTTAATGATTGAAGCCATGAGGGAAGCGATTGCTAGACAAGATGGATGAGTTCCCGACAGATCCCCAGATCGGTGGCAGAGAAGGAGGACGAATCCAAGAAACATGAGCCCCCTAGCTGCACGTGTAACATGGAGCTACACTGCCAGTACAGGGCACTACATGGACTGACAGAAAGATCGATAGCCTCGAAGGAATCGGACACCAGTAAGAGACTTGACAAGGGTCGAGCTAGAGGAGCAGGACTGGGACAAGTGGTTGAACGACTAGTTAGACAACTGGGATAAGCACCATAAGGGACGGATAGCCCAGGACATAGCCAAAAGAGCCTTGGACTAGATTGCTTCCACTCATTTTACAGAAGAGATCGAGACTCGCCAACCTCTCAGGAAATTTGTCCCACCAAAGTTTACTCCTTATGATGGGAAGTCAGATCCCATTACCCATGTTCGTCATTATAAGTAGATGATGACACTATGGAGTTATGACGATTTACTCATGTGTCGAGTTTTCCCTTCAAGCTTGGGAGAGGTGGCATTACGATGATTCGACAAACTGCAGTCCATATCAGTATCAAGCTAGAGACAACTTGCCTAGCTATTTACTAACCAGTTCATAGCAAATAGCAAACAGCAAACAGCAAACAGCAAGCAGCCTAAGGAGGTGGACTACTTGCTGACTTTACAGAAGAAAGATGATGAGGGGTTACGGGCATATGCAAGGAGTTATTGTAAGGCTTATAATGAAATAAAGGACTGTAATGAGCAGTTGGCTGTTGCACAGTTCAAAATCGGCCTTCCCAGAGAACACTGGTTAAGTCAATTGCTCATGAAGAAACTAGTCACCTAGATACAGGACCTAATGCTGAGAATTAAATAGTATGCACGGGTGGAAGAAGATGTAACACAACTGACACAGGAGCAGTTCTGCGAGAAAATCGAGAAGAAAGATGGGCATGAAAGCAAGAAGCCCAGTCGTGAGGAGAACAACAACAATCGGGGCAAGAAGATGAAAAAAGGAGTCAACACAGTCTTCAATGACCCAATTTACAAGATTTTGCCCCAAATATAGAACAAGCCATTCTTTAAGTGGCCCCCAAAATTGGGAGGAGACCCTGCCGCCCAAGACTAGAGGAAGTTATGTTCTTACTAAAGGGAAAAAGGGCATTAGACCAAGAATTGCCAAAATCTTAAGAATAACTTAGAAGAATTGGCAAAGGCAGGACATCTCGACCAATATATTGACCCGGAGAAGACGAAGCCAGAGGTAGAGCAGGCAAAATAAGAAGCCATTTGGAAGAAAGAAGTTAGAGCAGAACTTGCCCGGGTAATCAATATCATCTATAGATTGGCAGAATTAGCAACAGTAGACCCACATAGATACCAGGCAGATGTCCAGAAAACAGTACACCTTAAAGAGGTAATGCAATTGGAAACCCCAAACAAAAAGGTAAAGGTCGGCAGCAGTGCTTAGGCCATAACCTTCATCGATAGTGACTTGGCGGGAGTGCAACTGTCACACAATGACGCGTTGGTGGTAACGTTACGATTGGGGGATTATGATGTGAAAAGGCTGCTGGTTGATCAAGGAAGCTCCTCCGAAGTCATGTACTACGACCTCTTCAAAAAGCTTGGACTAAAGGATTCTGACCTCCAACTATCTTTGAACCTCCTGATCGAATTCAACTCGGATCTGGTCTAGCTTTACTGCAGGAGGGATCACTATTCAGACAGAGTTCCTGGTAGTTAATGTGCCTTTCCCCTATAATGCAATCATGGGTCAAACATGGTTGCATCTAATGAAGACCATACCTTTATCCTATCATCAACTGATCTGTTTCCCAACTCCGGGAGGAGTAGGAGAGATAAGAGGGGACTAAGTAGTAGTTAAGAAATGTTTCTTGACGGTATGCACCACGAAGAAAAAGACAAAAAGTTTAGATGATGGAACTCCACGAGAACATGCCCACAATTGATGATGTTGGGTAATTACCAGAGAACGAGGCCGTTGAGAACCTGATAAAGGTTTATATAGATCGACATGATGAGAAAAAGTATTTCGTTTTTGGTACCTCACTACCCAAATCAAAAGAGAAATCATTAATCAATCTATTGATAGAGTACATGGAAATATTTGCCTGCACATCATATAACATGATAGGAATTGATCCAGATGTAGCTTGCCATAGACTTAGCGTGAACCCACAGTGCTAACTTGTGGTCCAGAAGGGAAGAACGGCAGCTACTCAACATGTGGATGGAGTGATCTAAGAAGTTGACAGGCTCCTTGAAGCGGGGCCAATAAGGGAAGTCCATTACCCACGTTGGCTTTCCAACACAGTGGTGGTAAAGAAGAAAAACGGCAAATAGAGAGTTTCTGTTGACTTCACCGACTTGAATAAAGCATGCCCCAAAGACTCTTTCCCTCTTCCAAAGATCGATTAGCTCGTGGATGCAATGACTGGATTTAAGAGGATGAGTTTTCTCGATGCTTATTGCGGGTACCATCAGATCCCGCTCTATGAAGAGGACCAAGAAAAGACTGCCTTTATCACCCCAAGGGGTATTTTCTGTTACAAAGTCATGCCCTTTAGTTTGAAGAACATAGGTGCTACCTATCAAAGATTGGTTACCAAAATGTTTAAGCAACACATCAGCAGCACTATCGAGGTATATATCGATGACATGGTGGTCAAAAGTAAAGTTGGTAGATTACACTTAGCCGATCTAAAGGAAATGTTCAACATCTTAAAAAACTATAATAAGTGCCATCCTATCTGGCAGTATCAGATCACATAGTAAGTGCCATCCTACTTCGTCAGCAAGACAGGCAGCAGAGGCCAGTCTATTACGTCAGCAAAACTCTTCTGGGGCAGAGAGCATGTATCTACCATTGGAAAAATTGGCCCTAACATTATTAATGGCGTCATGTAAGTTGGTGCACTACTTTAGGGCCCATACTATCAACGTCCTTACAGATCATCAACTAAAGGCACTCCTCAGAAGAGCAGATTTCTCAAGAAGACTAGCAAAATGGGCGGTGGAGCTGGGAGAGTTCGATATCAAATTTCAACCCAGGTCGGTAGTGAAAGGTCAGGTACTTGCTGATTTTATTGTTGAATTTTTTATTGAACTGCCCCAGGAAGCCATTCAGACACCTGATGCCGATCGACCAATTGCAACCCCCCTTTGGAATTATGAGAGATTGCTAATCATTGGAAGCTCTTTGTTGACAGAGCGTCCAACGACAGGGGGGCAGCATCGAACATAGTCCTAATCACGCTAGACAGCATGACACTGGAGCAAGCTATAAAGTTGGAGTTTACTATATCAAATAACAAGTCAGAATATGAGGCTCTGCTCGCCGACCTGCACAGAGCTATAGAGCTCAAGATTGCCGAGATAGTCATCTATTTATATTCTTAGTTGGTGGTTAACCAGATTATGGGTGAATACGCACCAAAAAATGACAGAATGGCATGGTACCTGGCAACAGCAAGAGAACTGCTCAACAAATTCAATAAATACAAGCTCCATCAGATCAGCCACGACAACAACACCCATATCGATGCCTTGGCAACACTGGCAGCTGCCCTGAAGTCAGGATCAAAGAGAACAATTCATGTATAGACACTGTATAGCCCAAATGTATTTCAAGAAGAAGTGCAAGCTTTGGCTATTGAGTAATTAGGGCCATCTTGGATGGACCCGATCATTTCCTACCTCGACAGGGATGAGTTGTTGGAGGACAAGAACGAGGCCAAAAGAATCAAGCATAAGTAATTGAAGTATTGGCTATCACCTAACAATAGACTATATAGAATATCATTCATTGGCCCCTATCTGCATTGTGTTCACCCCAACAAAGTACAGGGCATCCCGTTTAAAATTAATGAAGGTGTCTGTGGGAGTCACATCGGCGGAAGATCTCTCACGCATCGAGCTATTTCTCAGGGCTATTGGTGGCCTTATATGCAGAAAGACGCCGCCTGATTACACCCTAAAAGTGTAATCATAGGCTCTTAATCCGCACTTTGTTAGATTTATATTAGTGTTAATTTCCTTATTTTAGTTAGATATTTATTTGATTATGTTTTGTGTGTGCTTTGTAGGTTATATAAGCTAATAAAGGGGGCAAAATCAAACCAAGTCCTAATCAAAGCGGATTCAAGGCGAATAATACTGTTCATGAAAATATAAGACCTGTCTCGGTATTTGGGCCATATCTTTTTACTCTGATGTCCAATTGAGCTAATTTTTATGCCATTAGAAAGAAGACTTCAAGAGCTACAATTTGTCCTCTAATGTGCATCGGCTGAATCGGCCTCTAAAGTGGTCAAAATCAAGCTTCAAGGTGGAGGAATAAATAGTAACCGATCGATTGGCTTGGCAAACTTCAGAGATGGTGATTTACCGATCGATCGGCCGATTGATCGGGTGAACAGTAACCCGATCGATCGGTGAACAGTGCCCGTGAACAGTAAAAAACAATTTTTACCAATCGAACGCTCCAATTGCCGTTTCGACAAATTCAATAAATACAAGTGCCGATCGATCGGTCGATATAGATTTGGAGCTTAAAAGCTTTGTTGTCCGAAAAAATGGAGAGGAGGAATATCGGGTTTGTAGCAGCCAAGGAGGTGGTGTGAAAAGCTCCTCCAAGGTTGGTTTTTATGTTTTTTGTGTATTTTAGCTTAGATTTATGTTTGTAATGTTAATGTAGGAGTAGAAATTGTAACTTTATTACATTGTAGAGACACTTCACTTTCTTGCCATTTTCTCTCATTTCTTAGCAACCAAATAGTTTTTCTTAAGTTTAATGTTAGATTTACCTTCATTTATGCTCTTTATTGAGGATTTTAGTAGTCTAAACATCTCTTGGGTGTGATTGTGAAAATCCACCAAGGATCTTCAAGTTTTTAATGGGGATTTACCTCAAAGTTTTACAAGATTTCAATTGTTCTATTCGGTTGAGTGTTGGATTTATTTGAAAAAGATTCATAACTCATTTGGTAATATTTATGCCAAAACAATTGGTATCAAGCACATTTCTAGGTTTGTTTCTATGGTTCTATTGGCTCATCACCTTTAACAATGAAAATATATAGAAGGTTTTATGGTCAAAATATGGCCCAAAAATCTACGATTGTTCTTGATTTGAGTTATAAAAATCCTCTAATAAATTCTTGTTGTGAATTAGTAGATTGAATCAATCATCCAAGCTTTCCATTTTAATTGCTTTACATTTAAATCAATTGCCTAGTTAATTACTTTAATTTTCATTGCACTAGTTTAGTAAATCAAAATCCCATAAAAAATCTAAAGATTTTCGGTCATTTTATTTTTCCTTTTATTTTAGATCCAATTCCCCACATAATTGCAATTCGACATAGATTAGTGTGAGTTGAGTGCTAGAGCCTATATTTGGCTAGGTCCCTTAGGAGAGAACGATACCGGATTACCGGTTTATACTTCATCGCGACCCCCGTACTCTTGCGGGGTACTAACTCCATTTTGTAGTTTTCGGAGCGAGTCACCGCCCCATATGTTCTGAAATGTGAAAAGTGCCATAGGTTTTTGCCGATAATTCACCAGCCCGTTGAGGACCTCACAACTATTACAAGCCCATGTCCTTTTGCACAGTGGGGGTTGGACATAGTCGGACCGCTGCCCTGAGCTCTAGGGAATAAGAGATTACTCATAGTGGCAACTGATTACTTCACCAAGTGGGTGGAAGTAGAGCCCTTATTAATTATCAAAGAAGTTGACGCTAAGAGGTTTGCATGGAGGAGCATCATTACAAGATTCGGGGTACCCTGTGCACTGGTTTCAGACAACGGCACCCAGTTTGATGGCAACATGTTCAGAGAATTCTGTAATGGGCTTGGGATCAGAAATTTCTATTCCACACTGACATATTTGCAGTGCAACAAGCAAGTTGAGATATCGAACAAAACCATATTGAATGAAATAAAAAAGAGGCTGGAAAAAGCCAATGGAAGATGAGTAGAAGAGCTGCCTAGTGTCTTATGGTCTTACAGAACTACTCTAAGGAGATCTACTAGAGAAACCCCTTTCTCAATGGCATACGGGGTGGAGGCAGTAATACCCTTGGAGGTCGGACTTCCAACAAATAGATTGGGATCATTTGACACCTACCTCAACCATCAGACTTTAGTGAAACACCTCGACCTTATTGAAGAAAAGAGAGAAGTTGCCCTACTCAAACTCATTGGATATCACCAACAGCTTAGCCGAGCCTACAACAAATGAGTCCAGCCAAGAGCTTTTGCTCCCGGTGACTTAGTGCTAAGGAAAGCATTGGGGGCAACTAAGAATCCAACAGAGGGGAAGTTCAGCCCAAACTGGAAAGGTCCTTATAGAGTTGCGTCCCAGGTTGGCGTGGGGGCATATAGATTGGAAACTGTTGAAGAAAGGCGACAACTACCTCGACTTTGGAACGCTAACAATCTCAAGAAGTTCTACCAGTAGGAGTCTTTTTATTCTTAAAGGATGTAATCACCTACGACAATAGTTTGTTTTTCAAAAAGTTGCACATTATCAATAAAACTAAGCATTATTCGGCAAATCTACATATCTGATGCCATTCCAGAAAGCAAGCACCAAAGGAAAACAAAAACCAAGTGTAAAAACTTGGTTCTGTTTAAGTTGGGTAGGTCGGCTAATGAAGGCCACAAAAAGCACGTGTAAAAATTTGGTCCTGTCCAAATTGGGCAGGTTGGTCAATGAAGGCCACAAAAACCAAGTATAAAAACTTGGTCCTGTCCAAGTTAGGTAGGTCGGCTAATAAAGGCCACAAAAACCAAGTGTAAAAACTTGATCATGTCCAAGTTGGGCAGGTTGGCTAATAAAGGCCAGAAAAATCAAGTGTAAAAACTTAGTTCTGTCCATAGTTGGGCAGGTCAGCCAATGAAGGCCACAAAAACCAAATGCAAAAACTTGGTCCTGTCCAAGTTAGGCAGATCGACCAATGAAGGCCACAAAAACCAAGTGTAAAAACTTGGTCCTGTCCAAGTTAGGCAGGTTGGCCAATGAAAGCCACAAAAATCAAATGTAAAAACTTGGTCCTGTGCAAATTGGCCAGGTCAACTAATAAGGGTCACAAAACCTAATGCTTTATGAGCAAATAAAAATCAAAGGCAAACCTTGGTCTTACCTAAGAATGGCAGGTTGACCAAAGGGTGGCCAAAGCTCATTCAGCTTAGTAGAAAACTAAGTGTTGTTCGACTAAAATAGTTCGGCCAAAATGTCTTCGCTTAAAACTATTTTCGGATCAAGTTTGAAGTAAAAGCATGATAGAAAAAACTTGAACTTAAAAACATACTATAAAAAAGAGTTGGGATAGTAAAAAATCTTCTTCTATTAACGAAACAGAATATAAACTATTCTGCCCGCAGCTATAATTACAAAGAAAGTAGAAAATAAAAAGGGTGAAACTACAAAGGCGGATCAGCAACAAGAGTGGCTTCAGCGGAAGGCAGGTCAGCACTAACATTGGTCCCAACGGAAGGTAGGTCAGCATTGGTCCCTGCAGAGGATAGTTCGGTGGCAATATTGGTCCCAGCAGAGGGTTGTTTGGCCACGATATTCAACTCGACAGACAGGTTCGTCTCGACAGAATTCATATCAACAAGAGGGTTCTTCACAGCAGGAAGCAAGTCTACAGAAGGTTGATTTCAGCTGGCTTGACCCCAAGGAGAGCCTCTTCTTCTTCCTCGCCTTCATCAGCCTCTGCATCAGACCCCAGATCAGCTTCAACTTGAACAGGTATCTCCGTCCAAAGAGGAGAATATTTATCCAAAGCTTGTTTCCCTAGGGCCGCCTTTCAATCTTCCCGGAAGAGTTACTCACAGATTTACTTGACTTGTGTTTCGTAAATATCTCTGGTACCCTCATAGCCCTTTGTATATTGGGCTTGTGATTCCGCCTTTGACTTCTCCAGATTCGTTGTGGCTTCAACCAGGCTCGCCTTCGCCACAAAAGTCGACTTCTCAGCTTCGGAAAATCGAGCCTTCAGAGCTTTAGCTTTTGCCTTCACTACTTGGAAGTCTTCCTCCTTTTGTTTAAAGTAGGTTTGGGTTTCGGTAAGGATGACTTTGCTATTCTGCAGGACCATCCTCAAAGCACGAGCATCCCGATCTTGGACATGGAAGTAATCCTTCAACTCGCTATACTTCTTTAACAAGCTCTTGTGCCCATCACGCAAGCTACAGTAACGCTGCATGGCCTCCAAGCCTTGAATGGTACCCTGATCAGAACAAGACAATTCACTACATCAATAAAAAGCTAAGCAAAAATTAACTAGAAAATGGGAAAGGAAGATGCCTTACCATCATAGAAGCGTGAACTACCCCTATAAAAATATCTTCGGTGGTTGTGTGGCTCAACTCCTTAATATCTTTAGGTGTGACAAAGGCTTGGAGAGCCCCAACAGCGACATTGGCACTGAAAATGATGAAATTCTGAGAAGTCATGGCATGACCACAAACTTTTGACTGCACAACAAACTCCTCAGCCTCGTTCTCCTCTTTCTTGCCCTTGTCTTCTTGCTCGGGGCACGCCGTTTTCTCTGAATCATTTTCAACCTCAGTAGCCTTTACCAATCTCCTCTTCTTCTTCACTTCCTGAGGCACCATGGGCTCAACCAGATCCACCACTGGGGGCGCAGTTGGGACTGTGACTACTGGAGATGGCGTAGATGTAGAAGCAGCAACGGAAACAGTAGCAGTGTCGGAGGATGTAGTCGTTCCATCCTCCTTCCTCTTCCTGGTGACATTCTTCTTACGGAAGGCCGCCAGATTGGGAGGTTGTGGACGCTCCATACCACTTTCAGTGGAAGGTAGTTGTAGCGGTACTGAAAAAAATTTTCCAAGCTAATGCAGGCTGCCTTCCACCTTCTGGATAGTAATCACATCATCTGGTACCCCTTAAGTAGCCGAGAAGGATTGATACCGAATTGGGTAACCCAACAATATATGAGCAGCCCGACCAATTCCTCTAAACTCGCCCTCACCCTTGTATACCCAGACTTGGTCAAGAGCAACGATATCGACACCAACTTGTTCAAGCTCTTTGTTTTTAATGCCGAAGTCAGCTGTAAAAACAGAAACATAGTGTTAAGATCAACCAAAACATGTGCAAGCAGAGATCGAACAAAAACCTGCTAGAGAAGATGGGGATCCACCTATTTTCTTCGGAACCCTAGGGAATCTCATCGCTGGGAGAACCTCCTCTGGGATGTTCCCGAACTCCCATAGCCCGCTTACTCTCACAATGACATCGTCAATCCCCTTCCCTGAATTGGGGAGGAACTGGACCAAATCTCTCGGCGCACTCATAACCCAGAAATGGTACCTCTTTCGGTCTGACCTAGCCCCCACTCAATTCTACACCCGAGTAGCAATAATCAAACTTATAGAGGCCTATGTTCTATTCAGACACCTATTCAAATCAACTATTCTTATAACTATTCTATACCCATTAGACTAGAGTTGGATGAGGGTGATTCCATAGTGATTTAGCACTGCAGTAAGGAAATGATGAATCGGAAACCTAAATCCACCCTCAATAATGGCAATTAGAGGGAAGGGAATCCCTTCTTCGTTTTCAAACCAGCCATCATCCTTGGGCTCGGTTAACCTAATATTTACGCCTTCTGAGAAGTTGTATCTACGCTTAAAGGCCACAGCGGCGGCGAGACTATAATGCATGTTCCTAAGCTTGTTCGCCATGGAAGGCAACCTAAAGATCCTATGGTTTTCAACTTGGGAAGCAAAGAAAGAAGAGTGGACAAGAGGGACTTACAAAATTTCTTCGTAGGATGAGCAAAGCCAGAATACCCAGAGTATCACCGATCTGGCATTTCGTATAGAAAGGAAGACTCGTCACCTACAAAAAAACGTGAATTGACGACAAAAAGACATCGGGTTTCCCCAATAGTCATATCTCATTAAATGGCAATTGATGGTCGTGCCAAGCGTGCGCCCTGTACCATGTATCTGTAGCTGTATAAATGTCAGCCCCAGCTCCCTTCAAAAGGGAACTAGGGTTGGGGGACAATTTTAGGTCAAAATAATGAGGCCCAGTACAATTAGATCGGGCCCGTCTAAGAACATACTGCCGACCTGGGCCAGAAGAGGCCCAAACTCACCAAGGCTCGGATAAAGGCCCCACTTATGGTAAGTTTAGCCCAGTTCCAGCAAAGACCAAGTCAGTTGAGCATATGCAAGTCCATTCCTAAAAGGACGAGGACACCGAATAATTATCCAAAAGTGATTAACTCCTAGGAGGAGATAGAATACAATTCCCTATGGGATTATAATACAAATTCCCAATGGGATTATGGCATTCCGAGCACTATAAAAATCTCATACCATTAAGGTGTAAGGTAAGTTCACTAAAGTTTTAACTCTCTAATATTCTATTTAATTCATTGTGATTAAGTTTGCTAACTTACTCATTGGAGTGTCTTTGGCCCAAAGAGAGTCGAGACATTCTCATTTTCTTCTTCTCTTGCAGATTGTTTGTACTCATCGATTCGGTTTGAGAGTTCAACCAAGCATTCTTAAAAATCTCACTTACATTATTGATTAGAATTTTTTTTTTATTAGGTTTAATAGTTGCCGCCTTGAATGAATTTTCTAACTCCACTACTGCCATGTTGATTGGATATAAGGTTTGTGATTCCCATGGAATTATTTTTTTTTTTTAAAAATGACAGTAAGGGTAGAGAACAAATCTCAACACAGATTTGAGGGGTGTGGAAAGATTTTAAAATTTGAACCAGAAAAAAAAAACGGAGCATTTAAGGCTTCTGCTAGTGCCAAGTCTGGAGAAGGTCAGATTTGTACAATCTTATTATACACGTTAAGAGATTATTCCCCTATCTCAAAACCCTTGACTTTGAAATTATAATAGAACAATTTTACCATTGTACCAAAACTCGTCTACAAATTTAACAGTACAATGAAAAGTAAAAGAGAAATTTAGGAGTACCTCTCACCTATAGTTAGCTTGTGTTGTGTTGTGTTTGTGCGTAGTTTGTTCATGTCTTGAATTTGGACTTAGAAGGCTTTCTATAATTTTATTATGATCTATTCTAATAGTGTTGCCGTAGTCTTGGATAGTCGCCTCAAATATATCCATGCATCTTTTTTTTTCTTCAAGATGTTCAGATCTTAGACCCATTAATTCGCATTCTCAATTTTTTTATATTTTTAACACTAACAAGGTGGCACAAAATTATTCGAGCACTCAATTACACTCACGAGACACATGCAATCCATGTATCTCTCAAGTGCAACCAGTCATTACAAAAAAAAGGTAAATAATCGGTGTTAGATTTAAGTTTAAACTGCAAAATACACGAAATACAACAAACTAAAAAAAACTAAAAGTAATATTTAAAATCACAAGTATAAAAGTCCATTACAAAATTATTACTCCATCTTTCACTAATATTTTCATTTGTCCTAAAGATTTCATAGAACAAAGATGCAAACCCACTTATTTGTTCTTTAAAATTTAACCCTTCGAAAAGAGTTAGTCAGGGTAAATTAGGAGAGGGAGGAAGGAAAAAATATTAAAAAATTTCTCTTTCATTATTTGACTCTAGTCAGTAGAGAAAGAAAGAAAAAAAGAGGTGAAAAAGCACATACACCCTCTCTTCTTTTCTTTTTTTATTTATTTTTATTTTTTTAAAAAATAACTTTTCTTCTTCCCTGTTTCCCTCCTGTTTCCCAAGTTTCCAAGCAGGATGTTAATTGCATGTACAAGATTTCAATTAATTTATTCAGGAGTGAACCCCACGTCAACGTTGAACGGAAATCCATATGGTACTGTTCCCAAAGAGCGAGAGAGAGAAAGATCAGAGAGATAGAGAGTTATAGGGCGTATATAACTCCCATATGGCTATTGTATTTATACATATGAACAACGCATACTAGGTAGGGGGGCGGTCCACATAATAAATATTAAACTGCAGGTGCTACTAATGGCAGGAGTAGGACGAATATTATCTCTCTGTTCGTGTCAAAGCCTTTGGGATCTCTCTCTCTCTTTCTCTCTCTCTCTCTCTCTCGTAAGTTTTGTCACTTGGTGTGGACTGGAGTTTGGCTGGGTTTTTTTCACCATTATTGGGTACAGTAATATTGCTAGTTCAATAAATGTGGCCTACTCAGGATAGAGCCAGTTTACTGGGACCAAGAGCATTTAAAACGTTATTAATTCAAACCATTTGATACCTACCAATAGGGCTGTCAATGCAGGGCACGGAATCAAGAATTTTGATAAGGGCAATGTAGGGCAACGTAAAAATTTAAATTTTTTTTGAGGAGTTAAAGATAAAAATTTTGAAACTTTAAAAGTTTAATGTAAATTTGTTTTAATTTTGTTAGAAATTTTTTTAAATTTGAGAAGGTTAAAAGTAAACTTTTTTGAATATTTTGGAGTTAAGATAAAAATTATTAAATTTTAAAAGGTCAAAAAAATTTTTTAAAATTTCAGGGGCTAAAATACTCTTTCTTACCAAAAATATTAAAAATATACAGGGCCTATATAAAATTTAATTATAGTAGAGAAGGCCATGGCCCCACTCTTTAAGGGTGATTCCGTCTTGGTCAATAGTTTGCATTTTGCATGAAAATAGAGTAATTCGAATTTAAATTATATGAAAAGAAAAGCAACTGTGCACAAACAACAAAGCAAATATGAGGCTCAGAATAATCAATAGAATAGTGCACAAAAAGCTAGATGTCTCCCATTATGGAAAAACTCACTGGTATTTTATAAGAAAAAGAGGAGTGCTAGCCTGATGTTGCACGTTAGGCGCGTGAGTGTTTCCCACATGCACTTAACGCTAGCAATGTTTTAAAAAAAATTATTTAGTGTTTTAAAATACCATGTCATCTTTGATCTATATTTTATAAAGTGGGAAGTCTCCCTTATTAGATAAGGTTAAATACTTTACCTAGCAGGCGAGAGACTCATCTCAAAAAAAAAAATTAAGGACACATAGTGTTTCAAGAGTATTGAATAATTTCAATTGTGAAGAGTCACCAGATACAAAAAAATGACATAAATCTGAGATAGGAGGATGGTCCTTGGGGAATGATGAATTATTATCTTTATGGTGAGTATATAGAAATGAGTCTTGTTAACATGTATCTTTAAAATACATTTTAAGTATTCTTAATTTGTTTGGATATATAGTTTAAAAACACAATTTCTAACCCTTTATATACCCAAACAAAACATGCCTAGAACACATGTTAATATTTGTCTATAAAGATTATAAGACCACCCATCTCTTGACTCTTGGCAATAGTATCAAAAATTAAAATTATTTTCTATTGATTGACCAAAAAAAAAAAAAACATAGTTGTTGTAAGCAATAGTTGCTTGATCAACCAAGATGAATGAGGTTAGTCCAGTGGTAGTGGCACCCCACGTTATGGTTAGATTATGGTTCGACTTACTATCTCCCTCCTTAATCCAAATGGGTAGTCATGCAAGTTAAGAATGAAACATCTCAACTTCACATGCTGCTAAAGGAAAATGTTCTCTAAAGGAAAATGTTCTTATTTGAAAATTTTATCAAAATAATGTGATAGTGATATTTTTGTAATTAAAAACTATTATAGCGAATGTTTTTTTTTCAACCGAATGACTTTTTATTTAACTATATCGTTCTGATGATAAATTATGTATGAACTTTTTGTTTATATAATATTACCCTATGTGAAAACAAACCAATGCTAAATTTCATGAGTTTCAGTATCCTTTGAATTTTTTTTATTTGTGGTAATTTCTAATGCTAAATTACATGTCTAGGTGTTCTTATGTACATGGGAAACAACAATTAGTCTATTTAATAGGTCAGGTTTTGTTGAGTAGAAGAAAGGAAAATAGTCATGAAAGAAAAAAAGAAAGAAAGAAGGAAAGAAAGAAAGGAAATGTAAGCAGATGGAAGGAGTTTCTATCATTTGCTAGGTAAGAATTGTAAAGGAAAAGAGGATGGTAGTAAAAAAAATTAAATTGGACCTGCCATTTTCTTGTCCATGTTTTTGGTTTTAGGTTTTGTAAAGGAAGACCAAAACAAAAGAATTAATCTTCTTCATCTGTATTTTTACCAATTAAACTGTGATCTACCTGCATGTCTATACTACTCCCTTGAAGAAAAAAAAAAACAGAAAAAGAGTTTTTATAGCTTACTACAAACATCAAATACCTGTCAAGCTCTACAATTTATCCTGAGGAGTCACCACACGATCCTGAGGACCATCATATGATTTCAAGCCTTTTAGGGAGCGATGACTTTATTTTTCCTAACGTGCATTGTTTTATTAAAACGACCATAACTTTTCCATATGACAACAAATTGATGGAATTCAAAACGACCATAATTTTTTTATATGACAACAAATTGATGGAATTCAAGAGAATAACTTGAGGAGTATTACGATGTTAGGGGGCTTTATTAAACTAAGAGAAATGTTAACCTCAGTCGCATCTGTTAGGCAGGCATCAACTGATTAGGAACACATTAGCATGAGCCCACCATACTATTGTGAGTCCTACTGAGATGTTGCTAATTAATCGACGCCTACCCAACAAACGCAATTGAGATTAGCACACCTCTTAGACTAAATGCCTAAAGTTAGTTTTTTACCCCTTTTTTGAAGTCAGAAAGGGCCTCAAATTTCGTATTCAAACTGAAGAAGAAAACAATTTGTCAACTTTGACCGTTGAATACTTGGGAAGTAGATAATTATCTAGAAGGTAGGCCAAATGAGATAGTAAAAGTTAGGCAATGTTAATGTTTCTATGAAAATACGCTCAGTTATTTTCTTTTCCAAAAAAAATTGTGAAAGAAAATTGAAGCATCCATGTATTGTGTGTATCGCGTACCATATAAAATATAAGGAATTGCACGTCTATCATATCATACATTTAACAAAAAATAGTATTAATAATATAATTATTCATCTCATAGTATTAGTACTATAATTAGTTCATCTCATAGTATTAGTAATATAATTAGTTCATGCTGAGCTTAGTAGTTCTGTCCTATTGAAAGCTGTTAGTTGTAGAAGATTTCTTCATTACAATGTTTTGAATGTTTAATAGTATTCCACAATCCCCTAATCTTTACTCCTTTTTTCAAGCTTAGTCATTACATTGACTTCTATATTACTAAGAAATTCCATTCACTACTATGGCTTTTAGTGCATTTTATAGGGATGCAATGGTTGTCTCTTTATAAAAAATGTTATTCAGTGTTTTTAAAACACGATGTAGTCTTACTCTATCAATACCAATCATACAGCGCTCATAAGTTGCCACTCTACGTTGGTGTTCAGCTATTTTCAATCCTTTCAACTTGTTGGCTAGGGGTAAGAGTTCACAAATCATTTCTAAGAAAAATAAATCATTCTTACTTTAGCATTTGGACATGAAAGGAATACACAAAAGTAGAAGATTTTCAAATAATATTCTTAAATACAACAAGAATATTCCCATAATAATGAGACACCCAACATATGAGGGCATCTAATTTTTGTAAGAATCTCGAAAATAATGAATCAATTCTTATTGTTAAAAGTTTGTACCCCACAAAAAAAATTTGGGTAACAACTTAATAAAATGGTTAAATAATATTTTTTTATTTTAAAATAAAAATTCATCAGAATGCCCTTTAGTTACAAAATATTTATTGTCAACGTTATTCTGTACAATATTTTAAATAATTAATATTTTCTAAAAAGTTAACAGGAGTGATTTCCATTTCAACCCTTATTTAATTTCTTTTGGATAATTGCACTAAAAACGAGAGAGGAAAACCAAAAAAGAAAGGCAAGAACGAACTGCAACGGTAAGCGAAGGACAACTTAGGCATTTCACAACTAATAATAAGTATATCCTCATATTAATGCCTGGAATTAAAGAATATCCTGAAGGGTACTTTAGGTATGGTAATAAATGTCCTTTTTTCCGAGGGTATCTAAACATCTTCAAATCTCTCTTTGACCGTCGTACTCTCTCTCTACTTTATATTTCTCTTTCTCTCTCATCATCGCCTTTTCGCAGCAGTTGCAGAGAGAGTTCTGTTTCTCTCCTCCACTACACTTTCCTCCTCTGCACTGCAACTACACACACGCTTATATATAATAGCCTTCGGGAGAGAGAGAAAGTAGAGAGAAAGACTCTCTATTTATCTTCTAGTCTCGCGCTCATAATGTTCTTCCAAAACTCGATAACTCTTTCATCATTGTGATTCAATCTCCCTCCCTCTCCCTCTCTCTCTGAGAGTTCGAAGTCTCTCTCTCCGATCCGACGGCCACGATCTTCTCGTCATCTAATCGTACGGCTAGGTCTAGCTTTGTCAGCCTCTTCTACGTAAGTCACCCTAGAAAAAAGATTTTGCCTTTTTAGGCCACCTCTCTCTCCTCAAATCATTTCTGTATAATCTTTCTATGTACCTTTCTCACTCTATATATACATCAATCTTTCCGTTTGCTTACGCGTCATCTTCATCAACATTTCAATATCTGTTCTTCACAGACGCTGTACGTTATGTGGTTTTTCATTTTAAAATGGGTTACTTTTTGTATAAAAAGCAATTCATTTTTTTTTTATCTATTTGTGCAATTTAGGGTGTTATCGTTACTTTATCTTGTTTTTTTCTGTTCATTTTTAATTACATGCAGCGGACAAAATTTTGATAGCGCAAAGGGTTTTGTTGAATGTTATGATTGATGCGACCTTTCATGTAATTGTGAGGATAAAGAATTTTTTCGTGTGTATTTCTCATTGTTCTAATAGGAGTGAATTCGTTTTGATATCTATAACTTATATTGATTTCTACTGTATTTACTGTTTGTTTGATGTTTACATGGGTAAAGGGTAGTAATTAGTTGCTATGGTGTAAGGTATTGAATTGCAATAGTGTGGTTATATTGTTCTACTCGCAACTTGCCCGTAAAATTTTTTATCTGGGGCTCGTAACAGAAATGTTAGTAGTGTTGGATAATTTTAATATTTACCCGATTAATGATAACTTTTTAATTGTTCTTTTGGTAGGGAAATTTTTTTTAGCAAGTATTACGATTTTTTTTTTTTTTTTTATAATTGTAATGCTGACTTAGGTGTATTCTCCAAAATTCTTCTATGAGAGTCATGGTGTTTTGGTTTTATAATGTGTAGAAACTTATTACAATTACCTGTATCTAAGAAATCGGGTCCTAATTTTGAGTTGAGCACTTAGTTATTTGGGTATTGATTTTGAGTTACCTACATGGTTACATGGTCTTTTTTTTTTTTTTCCGGGAAATTGATTTTTAATTTGAAATGCAGTGATGGGAAAACTGTAGAAAAGATGCAAGCAATGGAAAATTCATGAGGGAAACATTTTGTTTTTTAGTTTTCAAATAAATAAATAAATTGCTTTGGTGCTAGTTTGTAAAACATCAGAGTGGGAGTCGTGGTCTACTGTCAAGTTGCTGCTGGTGATTTTGATCTGTAATGTGATATATAAACCTCTCCTTAACTTCTTTTGACTAGTTTTCAACCCATGGGGTGATTTACATTGTATAAACCACCACTTTTAATGGATGGGAGTTTATTTGAAAGGGAACAGCTTCAGTGCTTGCTTCTTTTTCTGTGATTTTTTTAATGTGATAACCAGAAAGCATATATATCTGGCTATCATGGGGCCTACCCTTTTTTGTATGTTCATTTGTTTAAACTAACATTATTTCTGCAGTGGTAAAATTGCTCCATTGCGACTTGGGTCATCGTAGGTTCAAAACATGGACCACATGCGGGGGTAAGGCTTTGTACATCTGTCACCATACGCCGCGGTGGGGGGAGCCTGGTGGACTGGGCCTGTTATGGAGTATTAGATAAATGTTTAACAGTTCAAATAGTTGCCTTGTTAGTTTGTTTGTTTTGGTATTCTGATATTGTGCCATAAGGTGAAAAAAAGGTTTTCTCTTGGCGTCAGCCCGGCTTATGTCAATGCTTATGATGTTGGTTATGGTATTGAGGTAATCTAGCGCACAATGTGTTATGGATGTTAGAAAATAATGGTTTATTATTCATCTTCCCTCTTTAGAATATTATTGTTATTTCATGTGTATTGATTTGTATGATTTTGGCACAATTTTGGTTTTTGTATTATCTTGTTGGTGCTTCATGACAGAAATTTTAAGTCTCATTGTTTTATAGTCTGTAGTGAGCAAGTGGTATCTACTGAACACTGGGGCTATGGAGCCTTGTGATGATAGGAGAGCTCGAAGAAAGGATCGTATTGCTAAGGAAAATGGTGGTGTGAGCTTGTTAGGTGTTGATGATGAGCTGGATCCATGGACTGCATGGGCATACAAACCTCGTACCATTTCGTTGTTACTTATTGGTGCATGCTTTCTTATGTGAGTTACTTACCTGTTTCATTACTTGATGGACCTCTAGAATATCCCTCCTTCTGTTTTCTGTTAAATTCTGCTGGTTGTGGCCAGTTACATGTGGTATTTCTTCAGTGGTTAAATTTGTTTGTAGTACTGAAGTTTGGTAATTATATGAATGACTAAAGTATAGACTCTACATTTACTGCATTTGACATTCAGTTGGAGCTTTTAACGTTGGGCAATCAAGTGATCATTCTTGTTGTGTACATATTTAATGGGGCCGGCCGATTAATATTTGCTGACCTTTTGAAAGTCATCCTCATCAGCTGAGTGTTTGGCTTTAAAATTCATAGTTGTGGTTCTATCTTCGTGTGAGGATATATTTAAGTTTTAAGTTAAGTGCCACACTGTGGCATTTTTCTATCCACCCACAATTCCTAGTGATTGTAATGAAACAGTTATTAAAAGGTATATCCAAGCTAGCGACTTTGTTGCTAGCAACCTAAAGGGGGGGTTACAAACTTATAGCTTGGTTCTCCATTTCAGCCTTTGGAAACTCATATCCTCCAAAAGCAATTGTCTGTTATGGTTCTACAGGCACGTAGCTTCAGGCTCTACATCCTTCAGCAGTTTGTTGCAAGGATGCTTTCAAATAAGTTAAGAATGTGTGCCAGATTTTATACAGTTATAGTGATGTAAATAGAATAATCAATTCTCAACGATTCTTGCAAAGCATCCTAAAGATTGCTATCTGATTTGAACATCAGTAGTTACTATCTCTCCTAGAATTGCACTATGCACTTATAGCCTTCTATATGTGAAGTTACTTGAGTGGATATGGTAGCATTATTAAACTTGTTAAGCTATTTCTTGCATGTCTATGATGCAAATAAAGAGATGCCTTATTTTGTAAGTCACTGTTAAATACATTCATCATAAACTGGCATGTTTTCATGAAAGCAATGTCTTATTATATGTATTCCTAGCTGTACTGAGCTGTTGGATTCTGACATATCTTTATTGCAATATATTAACTCGTATTACTCATCACACCTGCAGGGCCATCATGGCTCTTCTCTAGGTGTGCTCCTATTGGGCCCTTTTGTAGTTCTTTCCAAAATTCTCCTTGAGTGCACTGATTGCTGATTTTGTCAGTTTTAGTTTTTTTATGCATACTTCTTGCTTACAATTGTTTTAATCGTATTGCTTTTAAGGAAAAAGAAAATATGGTGCGGAATAGATTAAGAAAGTGATGGTTACGTGATTCATACATGTCATAATTGAAAGATTACAACTACAACGAGGAAACTTGGCTTGATGGAGTCACAACATTAAAAAATTGCAGAACCATGCCAAAACTTCCATCTGATATAGCATAAAAACAAAGCGGGAATTCGTAGTTGATATTCTTTTTTTAAATTCTTTTGATAGTCATTGAGGTTTTTTTAAATTTTTGTCTTTGCTAAAACAAGACGTTGATAACCCTTATGTAAGGGTATGAATCTAGAGTTGATGGAAGGCTTTGAATCTAAAAGAAGTTTATGATTTCTTTTTTTCATTCGTTTAATAAAGTAATACTTTTTCAGTGTTCATAACTGCTAATATGCATAGCTCTTCTATTGTTCTAGTTAAGTTTTAAGATTATTATGCTAAGAAGCGTGGACACTGACATGTGTACCGATACGGACACAGGATACGATAATTTCTAAAAAGTGATGACACCAACATGATGGGGATATGGCAAAAAAAAAATATTTTTTATATATTTGATTTGCTATGTATATGAATGTAATATCCACAAACTATAAAAAAATATAAGAAATTAATACTAATTCAACATGAAAAAGACATTGAATCCATAATTTAAACATCATTTAACATAAAACACAACAAAAACATGTTTACAATTTAAACTGACAATGTATTTTATGTATGTCTAAGTGATGGATACGTGTCCCTTGCATGTCCATTGAAAAATAAGTAAATAAAAATTCAGAATACACCAATTGGCGAGTCCGAGGAGTATGTGTGTCCAACACGGATACGATACCCTCTTAGAATTGTCCGTGCTTCCTAGTTATTATGTTAGGTCTCTAATAGTGGTGGCCTGGCTTGGAAAACCCTGTTCTAAGGACTCAGAACAATTTGTATCCCCTGGCCCAATCTGCAAAAGCTTATTATGTGGCTAATGGGTATTGAGAGACTGAGTTCTCTATTTTGGCCAGGCGAGTCCCTTCTTTGCTGTTTTTCTGTATTTGATCTCACTTTATATTAATGTCAATCACCATTTCTAAATGGCCTGGGATAAAGGGGTTCCTTGTGGGGAATAACTATAGGATCCCTAGGAATTCCAAATTGTTGCATAATCCTTCTTTTGCTGTTGCAATCTTGGCATGAATATGTGCTTTCCTTATATTGGAGTTGCTTTGTAGTTTGTTAAAAAGTATTATTATTATTGTTTTTATTATTATGATTCTTATTGTTATTGTTATTTATTTATGTGCATGTGCTTATTACCAGTTGGGCCAGTGGAGCTCTTGATCCTGAAAACAGTTCATCCAGTGATATTGTTACTTCCGTGAAAAGGTTTGTGCTTGTTTATGTGTATGGTGCTGTGCATCTGATAATCACTTCCAGTATTCCAGTACTCCACAAGTTGTAAAATGCCTCATTTTGTTTTTGATAGGGGAATATGGGCGATGATTGCAGTTTTTCTTGCTTACTGCTTGCTGCAAGCCCCATCAACGTAAGTTACAGAATATAGTATTGGTTTAAAATTTCATTTTTCATTGAATTGTTATGCACTGAGGCATTTTAGTTCTATTAGTCTTCAATTTTTTGATTGTTAGTTACTGATTGTACATTTTTCAAGAATTATGAGTAGAAGAACTGACATGCATGGTTCTCACTCTTGGGAAAGAATTTCTTCTGTCTCCAGTTCCATCTTCCTTTTGGGTGCAAGCTATTTTTTGTCTCTCTATTGGCATCAGTATAAGATGTAATAGAACTGGAGCATTGTCTCTTGAGATGGTGATTGAAAACTTATCTGTTGTTTTATATCTTTTGTTTTGCTTAGGAAGTATTTCTCTCTTTTCACGTGGGAAGAGAGAAGACAAATTGTATTGAGATGTTGATTTATTAGGAGCTTTAAAAGATTCTTTTTTTTTTATTGATCAAGCAGCCCTTTGGAGAATGTTTCTACATTTTTCTCTGCAATAATCAGGCAATTTTTTTTCTGCGATAAAGGAATTGGGACTGTTTTAGTTGATTTGAGTTGAGTTGAGTTGTCGTAAATATGATATGTCAATGGCAGAAGCATCTTGTTTGTTTTAGGTCTAACATTAACAGTTTTGCAACTGAACTTATCCAAAAAAAAAAAAAAAGGAAAAGAATAAAGAAAACATTTGCCAAATCTTATAAGGGGAAGTGGCTATGAAAAAAAAAAATCTTATAAGGTGTCAATGAATTCTCAAAATCTCACTGTTGGTTTTGGATGCTTGTGGAATGAGAACCAATAATACAGTGTTACCTAGGTTTAAGTATCAGGAGTGCATTCATATGAGTGGCTATCCTAAGCGGACTGTCGCAGAGCTGCATACAGTTCATTTTAATTGAGTCATGGACTGATTCTGCTGTGCTCACTTATGTTGTGTAATACTAGATAAATGCCACTTTCTTTTCACGCCATCCTCGTCAGTGTGTCTGGGTATTTGGTTCCGTGGTTGGCTGTGAATTCTACTTCATGTTTGACTGCACTTGTCATCATTAAAATGCAAATATAGCATGGAAAGGCATAAAGGGATACCCAAGAGTGCGGGTCGAATTTGGAAAATATATTTTGTGCTACATCCGTGTTTTCTGCTGGACTGTCGGAAATTATGCTTCTGTTACATTTCTATGTAAGATGACAAAGACCAACCTCCATTACAGTCAAAGTTCAAACCAAGATGACAGGAGGACAATCTTTGCGATCCTAAACTCCTGTGATACCCCTTCTGTTTTGAACGAGATTGAGATTTGAGGCAATGCCCTAAGCAATATTTAGTAATTGTGTCAATTGCAACAAAAGCCAGTCTGATGAAGGATTAGACAAAAACACGAGGGTAAATTTGGCCAGTAGCGTAGACAAGGCTTAGGGAGTTGTAGCAAATTGGGTTTGTTGACCTTAACCCTCGAGTATGGTGGTTTGATTCCTTGAAGCTTCTAGTAATGTAATCATGTGATACGGTTATCTACAATTTTATGTTTGTAAATGTACTTGGTTTTACAGGCTACTTATTAGGCCACATCCTGCAATCTGGAGATTAGTTCATGGACTGGCTGTTATTTACCTTGTTGCTCTCACCTTTCTGCTTTTCCAGGTCAGTTTTATTTGTTTTATTGATAAGTAACTTTTAAAGCTTGAATTTTAAGTGTTGAAATTAGATGGTATTTTTTACACCAAAACTTTCCTTGCTTATTTCTTCTTGTTGGGTTCAGCAGGCTACATTGGAATACCACTATCATGTTCTAATAGTTGGATATATAATTTATTTCTTTTATATTTTATTAGATTTCCCTTAATAATTTCTGTGATAAATTGCTCTGCACCACAACAAACTTACATCTTACTCTGCTTTCTGGATATCTTGTCTACGGAATTTTCCATGTTGCTGACAGTGCTCTTAATGAATTTGTTCTTGTGCGTATATGCAGTTATTATCTGTCTTTTCCTTGATGTTTCATCATTTTTGGTCCTGTCATGTACACTCCAAGGAATGATGACTAATACTTGCTTTCCTCACTTTCTCATTTCCAGAATCGTGATGATGCTCGTCAATTTATGAAATTTCTTCATCCTGATCTTGGTGTTGGTAATGAATCTAGGCTTTGCAAAACTGTTAATTTCTTGTCTTATTTGACATTTTTTAGCTCATTTTGATGTCAATAATGGATTTGTTCCGTAAGCTATTGATCCTTGTTCTTGGATTAGTCCATTTATCACTTGTATAAGATAGTGGTCGTTTCCAACTGTATTTGCATAATTTATTTCAGAACTTCCTGAAAGATCCTATGGTGCTGATTGTCGAATTTATGTGCCTGAAAATCCCACAAACAGGTTTAAGAATGTTTATGTATGATTTCTTCTTTCACGATTCTCCTTCATCACTAATTTGTTTCCAGGTGCTTTTTTTCTCGTTTCTGGAGTAGATCAGAATAAAATTGGAACGCCACAGTCCTCTGATTTGTTTTTTTTATTTCTAGGATACACTTTTTGATGAATTTGTAGTGGCTCATATCTTTGGATGGTGGGGGAAGGCTATAATGATTCGTAATCAGCCCCTTTTGTGGGTTCTGTCAATTGGGTTTGAGTTGATGGAGGTTGGTGGCTTGACCTAACCCTTACAGTTCATTTTGTGTTACTGACTTATATGGCATTCATATTTTATCTTGATAATGCTTGCAAGTGTACTTAAGCTGGCTATGTTATGTTGATTCACACAGTTAATTATTGTATTGGCATTTTCAGCTTACCTTCCGCCACATGTTGCCTAACTTCAATGAGTGCTGGTGGGACAGCATTATTCTAGATATATTGATCTGCAATTGGTTTGGTGAGAACCCTGATACCACTCATCTGGTCTGTCATTATTGAACTGAATAAGATTAGCATGCTCATAATAAATTTAGAAAGTGCTTTTTAAATTTGAGGTTTTTAGATTGTTGTTTTTGTTGTCTATCATTGATTGCATTGCCCAATATCTTTTGGAATGAAATGAAATGAAGAGCATTCCTTTATTAGATGAATGTGAAGTCTAATTATGAAGATTGTAATCTTTTCATGACCGTTATTTGTGCGACACTTTCTCAGTTGAATCTTTCATGTCCAAAGGATTTTTCATTATGGAATGTTGTCCTGCTCTTGATTCTGTGCAATAATATGTTCCGTTCTCTGTGCCTTCAAAAACTGATAAATTTGATTTGCCTTTCACACTGTATTAAGGTATATATTTCAGTAACTTGGAGCTAATTGCACAAGGTTGCAGCCGTGCTGCATGAAACTTGATTTGATGTTGATTTGATCTCTGGGAATAGAGTGCTACTATCGTGTTAGTGGTTTTTCTCTGCTCTGAAGTTTCGTCCTTCACTTTTTAACTTGTGGAAATGTTCAATTATTGAAAACATAGTGAAGTAGCTGACGTAAAAACTTTTGTTTTCTGTTTCCTATTTGTTTGGTTTTTAAATATTCTTATGGATGCAACACTCTACTTTCGTCTCTTCTTTTTTTTTTCTCTTCTGATAAGTAAAATTTCATTAAAAGCGTCAATGGACGCATCCTCTGTACACACAGAGTAACTCTTATCTATACTTTGTTTTTCCTTTTTTACATATGGTGTTAGTGTGCGACACCGTATTCTTTTATCTCTCGTTTGTTCCATAGTTGTTTTTAATTTGGTGTTTGGATGACATCAAAGTCACTATCTAAGTGGATTGTGTTATATATATTTGGATACTATTTTATTTTTGCTTAAGTTTCTACTTTCTTAATGTTTTTTTGTCATCATCGTGTATTTATTGAATAAAATCTCCAAAATATGTACTATTATATTTATTTGCCTAAGGTATGCTATTTTGCAATACCTTAGGCTTCTTGGTATATCACTCACTGCTCTAGTTGTTATTGAATAATAAGGAATAGTAATGTAGACAATAAAATAATAAATATTTACTGTATTTTTGTTATTATTACTTAGTGATTTCTATGACAAGGAACACGTCTTAGTCGGAAGAGTATCAAGGTTAGCTATCAGGGAGGTTGAGAAAACCTCTGAACTAAGGAAAAAGATCAAAGAGAAGAAGACATCGAAAATACAAGGAACAGCCCAAACAAGGCCCTTCATGCATTCTTGAATCTTAATTTGAAACCATTGCAAACTTTTAAATTGTCACAACTAGGGTCAAGACATGCGTATTACCTTGAAGCGGTAATTTTTCAGCTATCATTTGCTTTGATATGTTGAAATTCTTGGATTGGCCTTTGAAACATGAATTCCAGTTGATGTAGGAATAGAAGAGAATTGTGTTTGCCATTTTGCTTTAAAATTCTATCTGACACCTTGATTTTTGGTTCTTTAAAAAAGTTATATTTCTAATTAGTTTGACCAAAATTTTAGATCAGTTTTGTTGTCATGGCTAATATATTTTCCACATGACATGTTGGATAATATGTTAATTGTCCATAGTATTAATGAATACTGCTTGGTTTGCTGTGCAGGTATCTGGGCAGGAATGCATACGGTTCGGTACTTTGACGGAAGAACATATGAGTGGGTTGGTATAAGCCGGCAGCCAAATATTATGGGCAAAGTATGTCTCTTAACTATTTTTGATGCTTTTATATGAGTGCTTCAGTTAAAGGTCTTTCAGATATATTTGTATTTCTTTTTTTATTATCTTATTTTCTTTTTTCTGCTGGACCATTATCAGTTCGAAAAATGCCCCTTTTTATTTTTTTTTTCCAAAAACAGCAGAACTGGAAGTTTTTCATGCCAACACGGGCAGTAGAATAGTTTCACAAAATGGCCGACACTAGGGCATTCAATCAGTCCCAAGGCCCTGCCTAAGCAGAGTGGAAACCAACAAACCCCCAACCCCCCCCCAACCCTGTCCCGGCTGCCTAAGAATAGGAATTGTTAAGAAAGAAGACATAATAAGCATTTAAAAGGGTCATGAGTTTCAACCATTTCAGAAAGCAGAACATCTGAGTGTTCAACAAATTGAGGAGAATGGGAGGAGGGAAATTGTGTTGTCTTAATTATTTGCATGTGTAATGTGCACCTGTGTGTGTATATATGTATGTATTTACCTATTGTTATACCCTCGCTGGTTTCCTGTCCGTGTCCATGTTATGTTGAATGTGCCCATGCCTGTATCCATTCTACATACCGCTGATGTATCTGCCAATTGGTTGAGAACATAGGAAAGTTTTAGGTACTACAGAATGACTGATCTCGCTATACTAGGTACTGCATACCTGCGCTTCTAAAATTTACCTTTCATGACATGTTGTCTCTTCCTAATAAGCACGGGCATAGACAAGATACGTGTTGGACACGAGTGTCTTTTATATGTCATATATATAAATATTTTACAAAAAAAGTAAAAAAAATAAGATAACACCAATTAAAATTAAAAAAATAACATATTTCACTACTTAATCAGCAACAACTCATTTACAATTAGTCAATTACATTAAAAAAATAATAATAAAGTAAATAAATACATCACTAACAAAAAGTTGTTCCATCATTACATAAGACTATTAATCATAAACTATCGAAAACATTAAAACGTTAGTACACTTCATCAACTATCCATCATCATCTAATATAAAATTCATAAAGAACACTCTAAACATATTAAGCACCAATCTTAATAGCATACTTGTTCTTCGTTTTTCTTTTTCTTCTTATTTGATCCAATAGACAAGGACTTTTCTCTCTTTTTAAGATTTTAAAGTTTTCTTATTTACAATATAACCATTTTTTAGATTTAAAATTTATAGTTGAGCCCCCATTGTATCTCTAGAGTGTCCAAAATGGGGCGCGGATGTCTAAGCCATGTCCGTGGAGTGTCTGACTTAAAAATAAATAAATAAGAAATTGGACACGTAAAATATAGTGTATGACACGTGTCTGCGAGTATCCCAACCATGTCGGTGCCAACACGGGTACAGTTCCTCCAATGGAGTGTCCGTGCTTCCTCGATCTCTGCCCCTCGTTGGAAAGCAAAAAGATCAAATCAAATTTGCATTCAATGCAAGGGAAGGTAATTATTACTTGTCAGTTCTTTTGAATTGACAAACAATTAGTTGGAGGCCTTAAGATATTGTTTTTCTTTTGGGGGGTGGTTAATGGTATGTGTGTAATACCAAGCTTTCCAGTGCCACTGACAGATCCCATATTCGTGTGCAGTTTTGCTAGCCTTAGGTGGTTTCTGCCAATGTGAGAGCTAAATTCCTACCTCTATGTGAAAATAAGGAAGAGCATAGGGTTGTTCTCCGGAGCTCGAAGCAACTCATCAAGAGAAGAGAGCTACCACTATTGACTTTGAGACTTGCCCAATGTTTTCATTCCATTGGTTCTGTAGTTTGACCTATTGGGGTTAATATTATGTTTGTTGCAAAAATATTAAAAAAAAAATTGGACTGAGTAACTAAAATTAAATGCCTTATTTTTTATCTGAATCTAAGTAATATGCTCATTAGGAGTGATTTTGAAAGATAATGATAGATGTCTAGTGTGAGGCTCTTGGTGATTGAGAAAATTGGCGGAAAGAGAGGGGATAGAGAACCACCTAGGGCTTTCACATCTGTGCCAGTAGTGGATGCCAGGTGTTAGGCTCTCTTCTCTTGGTTTGTTGTTTTATTGTTTTGAGGTCAACCCTCTTCTATTGTTTGGGGGAAGAACATATAGTTTCAAGCTTAGCCCTTAGCTGATTTTGTCTTGAATCTTGTATATATCGTGATGCTTATAGAGGATGTTGTCAATATCCTTCCTATTAGTCTCTATTTCTGTTGTCCTGTTGTTGATCCTCGGGTTTCGCAAAGAAAATGACACCTTGTTTTCTGTAAACCTAATGAATGTTGTTCAGTACCTCAAAATTGTTTCCTCAAAGCCTGTTGAAATCAGTTGTGGTTATTGAAAATTTTTCCCTCGATTAAAGATTTATGAAAGCACTTTGGTTTTCAATCGAAATCCTATAGTTGTGTAAGCCTTTCTGATAATATGTAACTTGTCTGTGGTCCTTGTACTGTTTATCAGGATCATTGAGGTATGCAATTTTTGTTTTGGTTTTTTGATGTTGTGATTTCATGGTACTGAGTTCTCTGAAAGTTAATGCAAACACGGTTTGTTTTAGATTGAAGAAGCATGTTTCTTTGGATCTCATTTTACATTTAAGGCCTGTTATTGAACAAAGACCCCTACAGGGGCTACGGTTTAGACCTTAAATTTTTCTTTCGGGTGTTGTTTATGGTGGAGTCATCATTTGTAAACTCAAGGATACTGCTTGAAGCAATTAAGCTTGATGTGATCTCCACAGAATCTATTTGTTGAAACATGAGGGAATTTAAACATTGAGAGAGTTACATCCTATGAGAGGTGACTGAGGTTCATGCTTCTGCTTCTACTTCTAGCTCTTGGCAACCCAGACATTTGCCGCTAACAGAGTAACTGATTTAACCTGACGTTTCAGGTCAAACGAACCCTAGGTCAATTTACACCAGCACATTGGGACAAAGATGAGTGGCACCCCCTCCTTGGTCCATGGCGTTTTATACAAGTTCTGAGTTTATGCATTGTGTTCTTGACAGTGGAGCTTAACACATTCTTTCTTAAGTTTTCTCTTTGGATTCCTCCGCGAAACCCACTGATTGTGTATAGGTTGATCTTGTGGTGGTTAATTGCTATACCAACAATTCGCGAGTACAACTCTTACTTACAGGACCGGTACTCTCTCTCTCTCTCTCACTCTCTCTTCTCTCTCTCTCTCTCTCTCTCTCTCTCTCTCAGCATGAATTGTAATGTGCTCCTGTCTGTTCTCTTACTCTTCACTTGGTTAATGCATGGTCTTTCAGAAAACCAGTAAAGAAGGTGGGTGCATTTTGTTGGCTTTCTGTTGCCATCTGCATTGTCGAACTCCTCATTTGTATTAAGTTCGGACATGGTGCGTTTTCTGTCTTATTATTATCACAAGAAGTACTTAAGGTTGTTAATTTTATACCACTGCCAGGGTTAGTGTTACTACCAAATCGAGTTGATATATCAGTATAGCTATCTGACATATATATTTGTTCCTCACCAGGATTATTCCCCAAACCAATGCCTATGTGGTTGGTAATGTTGTGGACATCTGTTGGGCTGACCCTTGTGATATTTTTGACTGTATGGTCATGGCAACTGTATCGGACTCTTGGGAGAAAGCGGCGATGATATTGCTGTTTTGCTTAATTATTCTTTCATTCCTTTCCGCTCTTTCGGGTAACCAACCATGTTGTAAATACTTATCACCTTCCTCTAAGTTGTAAATGCTTGTTTCTTAGGTTAGTGGATCACAGTTTCTCTGATGTAGAAATTCTTTCTTTTTAGGTAGTGGGAGAGGTCTTCTAATGTTAGTCTCATTAGTAATCAGTTGCCACCGTTCCGATTGGCGAAATTTTTGCAATTTTTGGTCTGAGCATAAACCATTTTGGACAATTTTAGTATTGTATTCTCATAGTTTCTTGTGAGATTTTAATTTATTCATTTTCTGCATCCTTCTATGACCATCACAATGGGTTCTCACTGGGAAACCTACATGACTGAAAACAGCTTCCTTTTGTATGAATCTTTCATGCTGTTCAGCCTGGAATCAATATTTGTTTTAGTGGTCCTATCAGTACTTGGAAGTTTGGATGCACTTTTAACTGTTGGTGAACTTGCATCTTCATACCGGAACCTTTGTTATTTTTCATTTCTCATTCTTTGAATTTAGAACTGGTTGGAATTATGAAAATAAACTGGGATTTAGAGCAAACCCACTTCATGATCCGGCTAAATTTCAGTCCATCCGACGTTTGGTTTGAGGATGATTGAATGTACTGTCTGGGACAAGCTTTGCTAGATCTTTTAAACAAATGCTCGAGCTAGGTTGAAAATGGCAGCAGCTTTCTTTTCCATGAGGTCCTTCCTCTTAACAATCTCTTCATTTTTGGCCTCTCCTTTGATTTGGAGTGGATGGGTATACCTGAATGGCCCCTCATCAAAGCACCCTAGCAGTCCATTGCCTTCAAGAATTCCTGATGCCATAGAAAACCCACTTAGTAGACTACCCTTTGAGGATGCTTGAATGTTGAGAATTCCATCTTCATGAGGTTCACTGAGGGATTGAATAGTGTCTGAACTTCCACACTCTCTTCTATATTCTAGTATCATGCTTGACAGTTGATGCTTCTCCAGAAATTGATCGGGAACGGTCTGAACGAAAAAATATATATATATATATATATATTTAGATGCGGTTATGGCATTTGAACTTTGGACTTGAGATTAGAGTTTTGGACATGGTGGAAGCATTTTTCATTTTTTACCTCAAGCATCCATCTCACATACTTGACATTGTTTACATGGTGGTTCATGTCCAAGTCAGTCCTCATGGGCTTCAAATCAGAGTTCACATATTTGGCTTTATCATCCAGCTTTTCAATTTTTTCATTGAAATTTTCTTTGATGGCTTGCTTCTCTATGAACCAAGGGAAGATCTCAGCCCTCACCTCTTCCGGCATCTTGGAAAGTCGCCGGGTTTGCTGGTTCATCATAACCCAGGTACTGTTCCATAGTTTAAACCCTTCAGAATGCTAATCTAAAAGACGAAAACCTGTGAAAATACCAAGATATGCCTCGTTGCGCGTGCAAAAACGTGGCCGGAGGCGTGGCTTCGGACTAGCCAGTCTCGCCGCATTCCGTTTTTCCCCGACGCCCCGACCCATGTGTCGATTTCCATTACCTCACCCCTGAAAAAATCATCCTCCATGTTATGATGGTGAACCAATATTGCTTGTCTGTCCATTTTAAAACTTTCCGTTTAGGTAAATAATTCAGAACTCATTTTAAAATTTGTAATTTTTTTATACTCGATTCGAAAAACTTATAGGAATTACCAGATTGGGATTGGGTAATGATCTACGTCGACCTGCATTCTCGAGACAACCCATATGAGATTGTTTCTCATCATTCCATGGGTGGCGCCAAAACCATCACCAAGAAGTCCTGACATCCATACATGATTCAATGCTGTTTCCTGCATACATATTCATCAAACTATTCAGGATACTGCATGTAGCTATACATACATACATATATATATCTTTAAAATGTTCACCTGAAGAAGGTTGAGAATGCTCTCAATTGTTGCACTTTTATCAGCACCAACTTCGTAGGATCGAATAACTATAGTTTGTCTGTAACCAACCCCCTCTTCAATGATGAGCCCCTGCCGATATGGATCGACAAACTGCTTCTTTGTCGGAATATTTTGACGAATCTGCTCTTTGGTGATGTAGCCATTTTCAGCCGCCGGAGCAACTGCACTGCTAACTGCTCCATTTTTATGGCTCAGCGCATTAATCTTAGTTTTCAAGAAACAAGAAGTCCCATTGGCATTGATAATGCTCGGTTTTCGTTTCACTGGATCATGATGATCTCTAGAACTGGAAGAACATTCAATGCTATAACAAGCTAGGTACGAGAAAGAAGCCATTTCTTCTCAAACCTTTATTTTTAATTATTTTTTTCTTTTTTCTTTTCTGCTGTGAAAGGGAATTGACATGTTCTTATAGTTGAATTGGGGCGGAGTATCTGAAGAAAAGTTTGAATTTGAAGGGACGAAAAGAAGGAACTTTGTTGTACAGTTGGACATATCAAAGAGAGTTTTTCATGTGTGCTGAGAGAATGAAGTTGGTCATGGGAGTTGCAGAGTTTTGGAGTACTGGTATTTTTAGAAGCGATCGAAGGGTGGAAGAAAACGACACTGGTTTAGTTTCATTTTAGGATTTTGGGTGTGTGAAATACAAAGAAAATGGAAAGCTTTTGTAGGTCTTGATTGGCATGACATCCAAGTTCCTGTCTTGATCTTAGAACTTCTGCTTGGACTTTTAGAAGTTGCCAACCTACTTTTCTTTTCATTTCATTTATTTATTTTGCTATAAGCTGTAGAACTGCTCATTCTCATTTGAGTGTGTGCAAGACTACTATCTATACAAGTGGAGCCAAGTGGAGCAAATTTGATGTATTGCACGAAAGATGACTGATCACAAGAGAACGTGCGTCGAGATTGAACTCGAGACTCTATACTCAACATGAGAATCAGTCGATCACAAATCTTTGACCGACTGTTCATTTGAACTAGTGTAAGGCCATGCATTGCATGAATGAGGTCTAACTACAAGAGAACGTGAGAAAGAATAGAACTTGAGTCTTTATATCTAATATGAGATCAGTTCATCACTGGCCACCACCTACTTTTCTTTTTATTTATTTATTTTTTTGGCTATGAAGTGTAGAAGCCCTCACCCGATTGTTCATTCAAGTTCGTGTAGAACCATGTATTGTATGAATAAGGGCTAGCCACAAGAGAACGTGAGTAAAGATCAAATTTGAGACTTTATACTTTGTAAGATGATCAGTCGACCACTGGCCACCGCACTTACCTTTTTTTTTCATTTATCTATTTATTTTTGCTACAACGTGTAGAAGCATTCGACTGATAACTCATCGAGCTCGTGCAGGGTTACTGTCTATACGAACCGAGTAAACTCTATGCATTATATGAATGATGACTATTCATAAAAGAATGTGAAAAACAATCGAACTTAAGATTTTATGCTTAGCATGAGGATGACCAGTGGCCAACCCTTTTGGTTTCCAAGCTACTTTTCTATGGTAGATGCGATTAAACAAACAGCTCATATAGCGTCTTCTAGCCATCTCTTCAATAGCCATTTAGATAGTCACATAGTAATGTATTTGTCTTAATGTTTGTCATTTTTTGAACTTGAAAAATAATTTAATTACTTTCGTAGAGCTTAACAGAGGGTTTTGTGTGGCTGGACCCAACTGGGAATTAGTCCTCGTTGTGCCTGCCGTTGGCTTTGAGTATATGACTTGCCCAAAGCTCAGGCGACGGATTCGAGGGCTGGCAGGGCACAGAGGGAATCTCTCTCAAGAATGAGCGCAGTTAGCAATGGCATGCACTTTATACGCAGTGTTTTATTTTATCAATAATATAAATTCCTTACAAAAATGAAAAGAAATATTACTGAGAAATACATTTAAGCTTGATAAACTAAATAACTTGGTTTGATTTACTTAAAAGAAATATTGTTTGAGAAGTGTTACATCAGCTAAATTAACTTGTTGAGTAGAGAAACATGGTTAGTTAGTAGTACAAAGTTTTCCGAAAGGCACACAGAACACACCATGAGGGCCTAACGTTTGGAGTAGTGTTGAAAAATTTTAAGGCTCACTTGGGTGGAAAATAAAGCAAGATTGACTTTCCAAATCAAAGCAATTACAGGTTAATGTGTTAGACACGTTTACATATAAACATTGGTCGCAATGAGGGTTTGTTATATTATGAAAAGATAAGGTTATTGGCAAAATAAATAATGTACAATGTATGAGTGCTGTCAACAAATATATGTTGCTTTAGCAACAACCACTACACCTCGGTTATGGGACTTTAATATTTAAGATTGCTGTTGCAGTTTAATGTTTTGGACTTCAATTAATTTAATCTTGCTAGTCTATTACTGAAAATGTTCCATCATTCTAAGTGAATCACAAAGGACTCCATTGCTTGAGTGCAGCCAAAAAAAATTGATTATTAGCAGACAATTTTATTTCTTTTGTACCGTGGCTAGCCCGCTCGTACTCTTAGTTCCTTTTATTTAGTTCGACTTTTTAACTTTGTAATTTCTAGTTTAATTCACTTATTTCCTTAAATAATTGTTGAGTAAAAGCAGAGAGAGAGAGAGAGAGAGAGAGAGAGAGAGAGAGAGAGAGAGAGAGAGAGAGAGAGAGAGAGAGAGAATTTCCTTGTTTCCATCCACAAAGGGATCATGAACACCATTCTAGTAAATTATGTATTCTGTGTCCTCTCCCTTTTGTTAGACTTGCTTAGGCTCTTATATATGAAGTTTCATAAAAAAACCAAGTACAAAGTCTCTTTATGTACTTTTCCTGTTCTCATTTTTATTTAGATGCAGCTTTTTATAGGGCTTTGACTTCTGATTTTTGAATTACCATTAAGCTAAAATCTCGTAAAAAAGTCCAAATTCAGAAGCTAAAATCCGCTAAAATCCCATTAAAAAAGGTGGCATCCAACCAGAGAATAACATGCTGGCATAAATTCACCTCGTTGTTTATTTTCACACATTCACTATTGGAAATATCACTTCCCTTGAACTGCCCTTGACCAAAAATACACACCCATAACACCAAAGTGGTCTTCCCTTCAGACTCAGAATAAAATAGATACGAGTAATGATAACATAAACAGAATTTTTATACACTTCATCTTGGTGGAGTTATTCGAAAGAAAAATAATAATAAAATTATGTAAGTAAAGAATTTTTCTATAGGTAAAACTGCCCTAGCTTTTGGCAAGAACTCCATGCCTAGCTGTTAGAAAAAACTAGACTACAGAAGCAAATGGTACCGAAAATCTCCCAGCATCTTCTAATAGGAATGAAGAATTTATAACTAAATACCACAAAATATATATATATATATATATAAAAATTGCAGGTTGACAATTTGCCTAGTAAGAAACTAAGTCTAAATGTATAATACACATACTATTTCTTATTTAGCTATTGATTATCTCTGCCCAATAATCTACGCATCACCTAGTTATGCTTATGCCAACCAAGAAAAGAAAAAAGGACCATATCTCCCTAGCAAGAAAACAATGGACTACCGGTTGATTCACATTCTCCTCCCTACCCTTACATTACACACAACTTTTCCTCTGAAATATTATCAATGGTCAAATCTCTCTCTCTCTCTCTCTCTCTCTCTGTGCTAAGAGGAAAGCAGTCAAGAAAAACACATGATAGGAAACAGAAAACTACTGCAAAGGAGGGGAGCAAGCATTATCCCTCACATACTGCTTCCTGGGCTGCCATAGAAAAGATCTGAAATTGGTGCACTGCCCCATACGATTTTGTGGGAGGAGAGTAAACCATTCTCCACCTATGATGTAAGGAAAACAAAGGTTTACTACTACTGTGACAATTAGAGCATCCCCTTCCTTCTGGGACTTATAGGTAGTAAAATTCTCTTCCTGAGCCCAGATTGCCACAAGCCATGCAGCAGAAGCTTTAGTGGTTTAACATGGAATATAAATTACGACTACTTGTCCACTACTATACCGTAAAGATTAGGGAAAATCAACTTCAGATAATCATCTGCATGCCGAGGATAATGCCAAAACTTCATTCTTACCCATCCTCCACTAGATAAGTAATATAATTCGGAGAAGTCCTTACCTTTTATAAGTTGAGAAGATATGACCTTGATGGAGTTAAATGTGACGCCAGTAACCCAAGTAGTCAGATAAGGCCTCCCTGAGTTTGGTATCAGATGTGAACCCACCAACAGCTTCTGAGCCCCTTATATAAGTTCCTGGAAACAAAAATCTTTACAAGATATGTAATTAGGAAACAGTAAATGCTTCCAGTTATACCAAATGAGGAGCAAGTTTAAAGAAGTTCCCATGTATCCTTTTAAAAATATCGAGAGCTCTTTATGCTAATCATCTATGTTACCTGAACTCAGGTGCAAGAATGTGTCTAAACGCCGAATACATTTAATTCTCTTATCTAAGGACACTTGAATACGAGTAACTTCCATACTTTTTTAAATATTTCTTTTATACATTTAGGGAAAAATAGTGCTTACAAACTAAAATATATTGTTTTTATGTATAAAATAGAAGTCTAATGCATAGTTCTATGATAAATTCAAATATTTATACATACTTATTAGATGCATATCCAACTATCCAGATCGACATATTTTGTATCCATGTCCAAGTGTCAAGTGTCTTAACACGAGTATTTCACAAATATAGAAAAGTATAGGTAACATAGCAGATCATTACAAATTTTTTACATTAACATAAAAATTGTATAACCCTAATTGATCAAGCTTATGAGACCAATCAAAGTGAATATGAAGAGGCAAAATAAGAGATGGATACAATTGTAATTTAAAATGTGCAAACCCCAAGTGAAGAGGAAAAAAATCAGCCTCGGAAAACAATGATAGTTCTCACAACAGCAAAATCAACCTCCCAAAACTTTCCCCAAGAACCATAATACAACAATTTCTTTGAAGATTTCAAGCTCATTTAGATTTTCAATATATATACATTAGGTCTTTCTTCATTGTTTAAACATGCATTTATTATGTTAATAAAAATGCTTTTTCTTATTTACTCATTTAGGACGATATCCAAGAAAATTTTATGTTAAATTAGAATACAATAGGAAACATATAAGCACTACAGCTCAGGAAAAAAATAAATATTTAGTTAAAAGAAAGAAAGTAAAAACATTACATAAGTTTGCAATTAAGACAATTTCCCTCGTTTAGGATGGTATTAGGTCAGTGCCAGAAGCCAATGGTTAGACTCTCTCCGGTCCCCAACAAAAAGGCAGAAGTCTCCCAAACAAATATGAGACAGGCGGTAATGCCCACTTTTCTTCAAGTGATTTATGCTGGCCAGCTAGTCACAGCCATGAGTGCATCCCTTCAGCTGTTTCAACCTTCACGATCAATTAATTTCTGAAGAATTGCCTATCAACATGAGTAGAATGATAAATTAATCACCAACTTTTAACAGATATTGAAACTTGAAGTTTTTGAATCTTATGTGCCTAAATGATGCTAGGAAGCTCGATTATGAAACATTGTGACGATAGAAACTGTAAATGAGCAGGAAAATTTCCCAAACAGCTATATAGATTTCCCATCTAATCCAGGCCGTTGTTTACATGTTTGTCAGGTAGATGATTAGTTTACTTTTACTGTATGTCAAAAAGCAAGACCATTTAACACAATGCATGCACTTTATTTCTGAAACATACCGGACAAGACCGATATGATTTCAACCCTTGATGTAGTTCATGGTATGAGATTAAGAGCTTCACTGGGCGAAATTCAATAGATTGATTGAGCCCTCTTCTATCCATAAAAGAGACTAATTCACGTTCTAGAAGGTGCTCAAATGCCTGCAGAAGTTAGAGCGACAAATTACCAAAATATGCTTGGAGATAGATTAGAAAGAAGCACCATCACATGAAGTGCCATACGCACCCGTAAGCATACATTCCATGCATAATAATCTGATGTCTGGAATGAATCATGTATGCTTTTGTACTCTGCCATATATGTTAAACACGATAAGTAACGGAATATTGACATACTGGTACTTGAGCAACGTCATAAATAACATTTGAGGCTGACCTTTCATTACAGAATTGAAGTTGTACGAGTCTTGCTCTTTGACTTCTAGCCTCCTCATGCAAACCAGAATGTAGAGTTCTAGAATGGAGCAATCTGCTTGAACAAGTTGAATTTGCAGTGACGCTGTTAAAGTCCTGAACAGGTAGAAGCAGAAAACAAAGTCTATGGGCAGGTGCTTACATTAGTCCGTACCTGTTAAATATTTACAATGCTTTCATAATATATGGATTTTCCAAAGAAGCAGGCATTGCAAATTGAAGGGTATCTTCTGAGTTCACTAAAAGGGTTCTAAGAGTGAAAGTCCGACTTTGAAAACTTGTATTGAATTCCCAGGTAAAGATACATGAACAGAAAAGATACAAAGGATTTTACTTTGAAATGATAATCTCTTTAGAAGTAAATGCAAATTGACAAATGATGCCTTGAAATATTAAATTTAGGCAGACGAAAGAATTACAAGAAGAACTGAAAGATTCTCAAAGAATGAAAATTGAGAACATAGTCTGAATTATAAATAATAGTCAGCTATGCCTACTAGAATGTAAGGACAACATGCACAAGAAACTCTCCTCCCTAAATAGATCCCTAACTCCGGCATTTCCCTCCTTCCGAAACTTACAGAAGTCCAAAAATGACAAGAATTTAAGACCACGTTTTCATTAAAATGAAATTAGATCCCGTGTACATTTATATTTCCTGAAGCTTCTAATCCTGTTGGGTTCAGTTTTATACAGATTTTCACTTGCCTACAAGCTTTTTCCTTACATGACGTTTCTAACTTTACTTCGAGGCCAAATTTCCTCCTTTCATCTATCACACACTTCCTTTGGAGGTCAGGACCAGGGTTTCAAATATCTGTGAAAAATAAAAGGGGTAACTACACATTTCCTCCTTGGTGTTTGAGCGACAATCAGACGATCCCTGTGTGGTAAACAGTTAACACAGAACCCACTTGTAGTCTGGACTGCTGTGCAAATTGATGGACCGTGACAGTTGTAATGAAAAGACAATAATGCCCTACCCTCTCTCTCTAAACATCTCATCCTCTCCCTCTCTTCTCTGTAGTGTAGACCAACCATAGATGACCAAGTGAAGCACCACCACTGACCCCCTCACAACATCACTAAGCCACCACCTTCAAGCACCTAGTCGAACCCATCTCCGCCACCATCTGCACCCTTGTCCTCCGCCTTTCACCTCGACGATCCACCTGTGGTCAAACCTATTAGCCATGGCTGAACACAGCCACTTGCTAAAGCAGGCCCATTTCTAATGTTCTCCCAACCTCTCTCCCTCAAAATGGAAGCCACAGCTACCTCCACCTGCATAGCTCCACCGCCATCTCCAGTGACAGAGAACCAACCAATTCTCCATGGCCACAACCACCCTCGCCAAGGACGCGTTCAACCACCGACTCCTCCCTCCTCTTCAACTTGCAGTGTATGAAAAGGTACCAAATTGGTCATTCATCCAGATTTTGGTCAATAATTGCCATGACCAGTTCTACAAAAGGTTATTTAAATCAATTATTTCAACAACAATGGTCAAAAAGAAATCAATTGTTTAAACTCAGTCCAAAAAAAAAAAAAAAAACGAATAGAATGTACATATATAAATTAATCAACCATGCAAGCTTCAGGCTTTTACTTCCCATGATGCCTACCAGATTCAATGACACAGAAAATTCTTGGTATTTTGAAATTGTTTTACCGTTGAGTGACTATGGCTAAGAGTCTTGTTGCAAGGTAGATATTTTTGTTTCCCCAAAATCAGAACTCCATTACTGAATATATATGTGTTTTTGTATGTATAGGCAACAAAGGTCTGATGTATATTATGCATTATAGCTGTCTGCTTCAATTTCAAATTATAGAAGCTGAATCCTGTATTTTCAATGAACAGTATATATAAATAAAGGAATCCATATATATATACATGTCTATGCATCACTGTGTATTTGCGGGTTAAGAGAGAGAGAGAGAGAGAGAGAGAGAGAGAGAGAGAGAGAGAGAGAGAGAGAGAGAGAGAGAGAGTACTGCCATGAGTGGGCAGTGGGCAGTGAGTGAAGGGAGGAGTGGAAGTGATGGGGTGCCAGTGGTCGTACACGGCAACGGTGGCTAATGGGGTGGGGAGGAGGAAGAAGAAAGAAGAAAAAGAGAAAACAATTTTTGAGGGTAGAAGTGTCTTTTTGAAACTCCATTTTGGCTGGAATGCTACCTCACTCATCTAAGCAATGCTTGTAATACACGCTCCGTTAACTTTAACAGTTCTTTTTCATCTTGCACATTAGTCCATGCTCTAAATGGGTTAGTGTTTATCCTTTTACGCAAGGGGGTCATCTGGTTTTTGCTCAAACCCCAGGTATAGTATAATTACCGCTAAATAAAATCACATCTGTACCAGTTAATGCAAATCAACCAATACAGCAGTTTTTAAGGGCATCGGTACAACCTGTCAGCACTAAAAATAAATTTTTACTTTTTTGTTTTTCTCCATGAATATTTTTATTCTTTAAACATTTAATTCTATAGTTATATGATATCATTTTAATCTAGAAATTTGTACAATTTGGTCAAAATAGCAAAATCTGATTTGATAAGTTATTAAGTATTATTTTTCTTTTTTTTTCATGAGTAGTTTTATTACTAAAAAGAATGGAGATCATACAATGAAGCTTGATACACACTTCGGTGTACGTCTCTCAAGAAAGAGACAAATAAGTGTACAAACTTAACCTAAAATATAAATCTCTCACAGGCGAGTGGTTAGGCAAAACTAAACACAACTAAAGGCTTAAGAAACTTCGTGGATAAAAAAGATAGATTGAGCACAGCCAAGGAATGACATGCATGCACTAGATTCGGAATGGGATATTTCTGATGTCCAAAATGCACAAAAATTAATAGGAAGAAACAATTCCAGCACAAGATCCTCCACACTATTCTTTTTACGTGTGACTCGTGAATCATAAATCAAAGAAAAATGGATGTTAGTAGGAGCACGTAATACATTTGCCACAACTAGTATTGCCGTATTATTTGTATTACCTTACCACAAATACTAGGAAATATTGACTTACTTTACTTTATTCTTATGAATTATATATTCCAGTACCATTTCTAATTATTCTAGATGGTAAAATTCCCTTACTCAATGAACTTCTCCACTTTTTATTTATTTTTCCTTAAAACCAACATTAATTTCAATATCATTTGTAAAACATATTTTTAGCTTCTACAATGTTGATAAGAGATGACTACAAAGATTCAATTTACAATAAATAGGGCCAAAACATGCTTATTAATGAGTTTGTTGGTGTTTGCTAGTGTTTGAAAAAAAATTCATGGTTTGGCTTCTCATTCCCTTTACACATTAGTCGATACTCCCGATACCGTTACACTACAACCATGACTGTTACGCCGGCTGATACTGTGATTTAAAACTGGACGTAATTATGCTTTAAACACAAGATGCATATTAAGACTTGAGAAGTGTTCAGGTATCAAGATGAGCCAGGTTCTGGATGCTCTTGAGTTGGAAATATCTATCAAGCCCTTGGCCATGCAGACTATTCTCCACAAGCAACATCCCAAGGAGCACATCTTCCACGTGGAGATTGGAGCCTGATAACATTTGCTCAACCATCAAGTGATGGCTAAGCAATTATGATTGTTAATTTATGTGCTAATTGTCATTGTTACAGGATCTAGTGGGTTTGCATCTCATAACTCTGGTCAAGATGAAATGTACACCTTAAGATTAAAATTACAGGTCAACTATAGCCAATAAAACATCCTTTTGTCTTTTCTTTCTTCTTATTTTTTTATTTTTTTATTTTTTGGGTTCTAAATAGGCAATAAAAAATCCTTAAGACACAAGAAACATGAGAATTAACCCAAAAAAAGGTCAACTGGAGACCACTAGCAAGCCTTGTCATGACAGCCTCCATATGCAGTTTAAACAAGTTGGATGTGACAATTTGATGCAAGCATTAGTCCTAGGCCTCTAAACCTACATTCTATAACTATCTCCCCCTTTACCAACGAAGGGTTGGTTCAGCGAGTTGAACTCGTTTCCTCGGGACTCAGGTAAATCCCAGGTTTGAGTCCTGTAGCCCTCGTTGGGGTCATCTCAGCCCATCAGTCTCTTGAGCCGTGCAGGGCAGGAGTCAGATTCCCTCTGCTTGCTTTGGGCCCCTGCTCCCGCAGATGTGCTCTCGAGCCTGGCAGGATTGAGCCCTGACAGGTTGGCGGGGTCCCTTACCTGCCTTCCATTTCGAAATCAATATAACTATCTCCCCCTTTAATGAGTAATACTCGTATTGATGTTTCAATTTACTGTCTTTCTTCTTTCCTTATAGTGTTTGAGGCTTAATCACATTAACAGAGGTCCGTTGAAATCCTGCCACAAGAGAGAATTTCACCTTCTTCCTCTCAACTAATTACATTCTCACAAGAAGATAAGGACTGATGAATTCAGCAAAGGAAAAAGAATGAAAGATCGAAGAAGATATGCTCACTGAGAAAATAATCAGGGTAAAACAGCAACACATGGTGGACTAGGTTTTCTCATTAAGCGAGGTGCAGGAGTTAATAAAATAAAACTAGCAGAGGGAAAACCAGATAATCAAGCAATTCATGAGGAAAATTATGAGAGGACTGGAAGAGAGTATATTATTACCAAACAGGTAGGACACATGGTTTTAGGGAAAATATAAAATTTAGAACGATGAGGACCTCCAACCTCATAAGCAAGAAATGCATGATAAAGGGCAAAAGAATCTATTAAAATATCCCCACCTTTTAAACATTCCAGCTTTGGCTGCCTTTGGATACTTGAGAGGGCAGCTTTGAAGTTTTGGAGTGATAGGAACCCAGATTCCAAATCCATATTACAAACAGCAGAAAACCTGGTGTCAAGGATCATCACTAGAAAGGTTTAGGAGGAAATAACAGCAGTACACATTTGCATCAGAATTCTATGCTTCCCAGTACATAAAGACTTACAGAAACCTCAATAGATGGTTGAACGAGGAATCAGAATTTGATAATGTATCGATAATTTGTTTGAATCTCTCCTCAGCTAATATATTCTGATAAACATCAAGGACTTCCTTACCACATGTCAAAGCATTAGATTCAGGAACAGTAAACTTCATAACTCTAAAAAGTACCCTGGAAACGCAAAGACAAGTACCACTTTTGAAAATAAAACAGGAGATGGTCACACTGATTTTACCCCAATGTATTAACCTAAGAATATTACCAATCTTTCGAACTGTAAAAGCATAATATGTTTAAGATCGCTAAATCACAAAAGTTAAGATAGATAACTATATTGAGGCTGGAAAAATGCAAATCATATATACCAAACACACCTAACATGCAAATGATTAAGCCTAAAGCTTGTAGTGCATAGCAAGCTAGTTCCTTCAATGGATTTCAGCCACTCTAATTGTTAGGACATAAAAAGCCCATTATGCACAAATTCTTCATGAATGACAGAACTGAAATCAGGTTCAGATAGAGGACGAGATATATTAAGACGAGCACAGGTCATATTATGAGATGTGACATTACGGATAACCAAATAAAAGGCATATAGAATCTTTTGAAAAGTGTCTACGTAGATAGATAAGGTAAAAGAATAAAAGCATAACACATGAAATTCTTGAGTCAACAGAAAATATGACTGTTCCCAAGTTAGACTCAAGCATGTTAATAGAATATTTTCAAAAATTTTAACGATTAAGTTTCAATAACATAGTTTACTTGCAGTTTCAAATGATTTATTTGCTGCATCACATAAGTTCAAGCATTGTACTAGATGCCGTCGGTATTAAAAAGAAAAATATCCCAGGAAAAATCAAAATAACCTGAAATATCTTAAATGAAGCTACTGCTGTCTAGTATAAGATGGTGTGTCCGGTTTAAACTTAGAAACCCTAACCAATAAACCTAAGTTGGAGGTTCTATTTCTCTAAAGCTCACCATATTATTGCTCTAGAGACATTTATGTAATCTAAGCCAAAGTTGGTTGTGCCATTTACAAAAACACAGTTAGGGAAAGGATACAATGAGCTTGGCATTGAACTCAACTACATATTCATGAGGAAGGCTTGAATCTGTCGGCAATACTAAAATGTGCTTTAATAGTCTGCAAAACCAACAGGCAACAAGATCAACGCAAAAGCTTTTTCTTTTTTTTTTTTCTAGAATCTTCACACTGGACATAAGGTAAACTAGCACCCCAAAGGCAGATAATAGAGAACTTACCTCTGCAAATCTTCCTTTGAGGGAGGAAGAAACAACAGTTTCCTATGTGAGAAACGAGATCTTACTCTTTTTTCCAAGAGCTGATCAGCATCCTGCATGGCGTATGGCCTTATTTATCAGTGTTCTCTACAAATTGTACATCCTTTTTGGAATCATCAAATGCAGTTTGCATGAGTAGCCCAATCATTATTGATGAAGTGTTCCACCCGATTGGGGCTATTAAATCCCATATTGTTTTACGCTTAAGCAGTTTAAGGCCAAGTTCAACAAGAGACAATCAAATGGAGCTTCCATTCATTAACAGATTCAGTATCCACAACTACACACTGCTGAAGATTATGGCGACATGAGTATCCCTTTCTCCTGAAAGAAACAATTTAAAGATACTAAATGGATACTTAAAGTGTGAAGCAACATACCAGTCGGCAACTAACGCCAATGACAACAGCCTGTGATGTTACAGATTGCATTGCATCTAGCAAGCTGTAGAGCAACCGCTGTTTACCCTGAAAAGTGTCAGACAGAAGAACAAACCTCAAAACCAGAATATTACCTGTGGGCCTACTTTCATTAAATTGAGTTCTACAAGGACCATTGTCTATGCAGTCCCACCAAATGATCATGTGCATGCAAGCAAACATACAGGAATACAGATTTCACACGAACACAAAGGGGAAGAGGAACAAAGAACAATAAAAAAAAGGTAAGATGTCAACTTCCAGAGTTCATCAATGAGAAAAAAGAGTAGATATCAAATGGGAATCTTACCTGTGCAAAGAGGTCAAATTCATCCAGTACAAAAATAACTGTTTTATGTGCTAATCCACACTCCCTAGCAAAAAGATATCACAATTGAGTATATGTGTGACGAAAAACAAATACCCGCCCCTGAAACTGAAAATCTATGATAAAAATCATAAAATAAATTAAAAAGAGGCGAATTGAATTAGAGAAGAACAGAAAACTAAATCAACCACATATTTCTATACTCACCTTAACATGGCTATCATGAACTGGGAGTTATCATCAAATGATGCCTACAGAAATCATCTCAAGATCAGAAATATTGGATCAATTAGTTTCAAAATGCATCATATGGTGAGAAATAGTTTATGCATGATACCATTTTGGAGAACAATAATTCATGCTCTGCACATAGTTGTCTAGAAATTTCCTGAAAAATAGATAAGAATGTACAAAAAGAGGAGCAGTGAGAGAGATAGAGAAGATAAGAAAAGGGGGGGAGTTGTTGTGTTTAAGAAAAGAAAGCAATGGACAGATAGAAAGTTATTTTTTCCCAGAATATAGAAAGACTAATCTTACCAACTTTTTTAAGTTGAACTTCATAGAGGAAAGCTCTAAGGATATATTGCAGAAGCAGATAAGCATCATAAGCTATATCACAACTATGCATATCAAAGAAATTAGTAACGGTTTGTGCCCAACAATCCAAATTATTAGCAAGATGTCCTTCATTTATGACTTCTATCCACTACCTTACGTAGTCCATTGTATTCCTGTCCCTCAGAGATTAAGATTCCAACTGTGGTTCAGAAAATTTTCTTCACAGGATGCTGCCAGCCTTCTAAACTAGTTGTTCCACTCTAGTAATTTGATTGATGAAAATACATCCAGGAATTAAAATAGCAATCTTTATAACTGTGCAGTGCAACTGTAATGTATGATTTACTATAGTAAAATGTTCATACCTTTTTTATTAATTTGAATGATGAATTATTTCCGTTATATTATTGGTCGAACATTCTGAAATGAAAAATGCCAAATACCTAAAGATCATGTGCTTTTACCACATCTTCTTTGATGGATAACCACAATATAAAACTTGTTATAAAACTAGCTCTTTATAGTCACCAATATTACCAGTTATCAGACACGTAGATTTTGAAAAGAGAGAGAGAGAGAGAGAGAGCGAGAGAGAGAGAATTATAACCAATAGGTTGATATTGTTCCCGCCTTACTCTTCTTCTTTTTGTTTGTTTGTTTTTTTTTTTGTTTACTTTGTTTTTTCTCTAGTAGACTGCAATTTCTTCACTAATCAATCTAGTTCGGAGTCTTCAGACAAGCTAAAAATCATTTTAAATTTTCAAAATTTGATGAAATTTGTAGTGCTACTGCTACCTTAAAAAAACAATCTTTTAGACAACAAATTTACAGTTTATGCTTTCATTGCAAAAGGAGGGAGAGTGCCTGGCACAAAAAAAAAAGGAGGGGAGAGAGACGAAAAATGATGATAAGAACTATCAGAAGAATTTTAAAAAGTGGGTTTGGCAAACATTGCTTATTGTATCTACTGAAAAGGAAAAAAGAGAGAAAAGAAAAAAGAAAAGAAAGCTACGTGCTATGCAGCTTCCAGTTGATCAAGGTAACAATTGAGTAGCATTCTACACTTTCATGTTCTTTGCGCAGAAATGAATCTGCACCTAAAAAATTAAAGTCAAACAGTTGTGATAAATGAGTTGTACTTCAAAAGCATTTAAGTGACCTTTGATAAGCATTCCACAATGTCATACTCTTTGCATGGAAATTAATCTGCAATTAGAGCATTGCGGTGAAAAATGAGTAGCATTCCTCGTCATATTCTGTGCCAAACTTTTCTAGTTGAGTTGAAAATAGAAAGTCAATTCCTACTTTTTTGCAATTATGGTACAAATCTTTCTCAGATATAAGCACCATGTTATGCCCACTATAGATTTTAAAAGTTATTAAGTACAAATGCATCATTTGCCTAGCTAAAGTGAGTGGTTAATCAAGTTGACATCCTATAATTAACTAATCAAGTTAACTTTTGTTTGTTCCTTTTATGCTTTTACGTGACTCCAAACACTAAAAAAGTAAACATAAGGGGGGAAAAAAAAAGTTAAGGCAATACAACCCATAAAATACGCAAATCCCTTGGTACAATCTTACAAGCATAACATACACATTTAAGTAGTTGAAAATTTGAAAGGAAACTCAGAATTATGGCAACAAGTTAACAGGGAAACAAGTGTACAGAAGGAGCCGGATTTGAGAAGTTGAACCTTGAGTGCACAATTGTCATCACTGTGTAAAAGCCCATTCAGTTTTATCTGAAACCATCAAAAGATTAATTAAAACGAAGAAGTCCAATCTTCACCAAACAAGAAAAATTCTAGATGTCCTAACAAAACACATAAGACGTCAGTGCAATCACCTAATTTAGAAAGACAATCATACTTACTACCATCCTAGGTTTAGTAATTTAAGAAGCTTTCCTTTCTGTTCAAAGGTGATAATGAACTAAACAATTGGGGGAAACCATTCCCAGAACCACCAAGGGCCCCAACTCCCAAACCTAATAGACCAAGAAAGTGGGATTGTATCCCAATTCCCAATATGACTAACCATAGAGTTCACCAGAAAGCAACCTGGCACCTGTAAGTGTAACATGTATTTGGAAACACAGTTAATTCATATAGGTGCTATTAGAAGCATGATTGGAGTTCTGCCTCTGTCCATCCGATTTATGAGATTTACTTTCTTTCCCCTATATTTCTTTTAGTTGAAGAAGTAAAAAGTTGAGCAATCAGAGGAATATGTATTGTTATATAAAGCATACCATTGATATCATGTCAGGAAATTCTTTCAGTATATCTTCAAGAACAAGCTCCAACACCTAAAAAAATAATAACCCTCAACAGCAATACAAAGAAGAAAATAAATTCAAAGGAGTAACAACTTAAACATGAATAAGAAATCTAAGGATTACTTTTAACCTCTAAAAACAAAATTAATGAAAGAAATTGCATGTTACCGCTATTTTTCCGCAACCACGGGGACCAAGAAGTAGAACTGAGTTGTTACATGCCTCAGTGACTGAACTCGATATTATAAACTTCAACTTGCTGCAATTTCAAAAATAAAAAATAAAAAACATAAATTTGTTAAACCATTTTTTTTTTTTACAACAAATCATTATACAGAGAAACCACACCTGAAACAATCAAACAAAGGAAAAGTAGGCGGGAAATGGAAAATGAAAATGAAATAGTTAACCCCCATTTGGTTGCTGGGAAAAATGCAGGAAAATAAAGAAAGGCTCATTTACGGAGAGGGGGGGGGGTGTTGGACCTGTAGTTGCTGTCGGGGGAGTCGGAGAAATGAGCGAAAACAAAATTAGGGTTGCAGAGTCTGCTTCGAAGGATGATTAGGGCTTCCTCTGCGGGGTTTTCTCGTCCCATTGATTTGGTTTTCTCTCTGCTAACGAAGAAACAGCGATGGGAAGGAAATGGCGGGAAATAGCAAAGACAGTGTGCGTGGTAAACTTTCTCTGGGGGACTGAGACAAGGTCGAAGTTAGGCTCTTTTATACGAGACTTGATAGAAGGGAAAGGAAATCAGAGAGAAAACAAAACCATAAATAATTATTTTGTCTCTCCAATTTTATCACAAATTTTAATGACTTTTGCACTTTAATTTCTTTCTATTTTGGCTCTTTAATTTTAAAAAAAAGTCAATATGATTTAATATTTTAAAATAAATTAAAAAAATTAAAAATTAATTATACTTTAACCCTCTCAACTATAATTTAGTTTCACTTTATCCCTATACTAAAAGTCATTACATTTTACTCCTAAACTACAATAATTTAAGTTTGTATTAACACAACTGACAAAATAAAAAAAACACTTTCTGATGAAATACATTATAAAAACAAATTTTCCTAGTCAACAAATGTATAGTTTTAAAAATCTCCTTGATATTGTCAAGACTAATAAATGGTAATCCATAAAAGTAAGATTATTTTGACCATTTTTTTTAAGTATTTTGAGATGATTTATAGCATTTAATAGCAATGAATTTTTTTTTTCTCTTTGTTTTAGAAATTAGTACAAAATTTTGACCAAACAAATTCTTAAGTTTAAATTTTATGATGGTGTAAATGTAACTATTCTTAGTTAAATGGGGATAAAGTGATATTAAATTATAGTTTAAAAGGTCAAAGTATAATTAATATTTAATTTTCTTACATATTTTAAAAAGTTTGATAGCATTGACTTCTTTTTAAATGTTGGACGGCTTAAATAAAATAAATTAAAGTTGACGAATGACATTGAAATCTAAAACAAAGTTTAAGAGACTAAATGATTGTTTACCCTTTTTTTTCTTTTTTTGGTACATTGGAGGGCTATGGTGAGTCCAACATCAATAATCAGAAAATATTAGGAACCAGTATGAAAAACGGTCTGATTCATATTTAAATCCATTTTTAATAAAAACCCAATAAGAATCGGTTAACCCAATGGTTAAACCGTTGAACCGGACATAAAACCATTAAAAATATTTAATTTTGTAAAAAAATAAAAATATAGAATTATTTTATTTTATATATTTAAATATATTTATGATGTCACAGTTCAATACCGGTTAATTTGACAGTTGAACCAGCAACCTAAATTCGGTTACTTTTTCGATTCGTTCAATAGTCTGATTTTCAAAACATTGCTTGGTTATTTTTTTTTATTGAATTTTGCAAACAAAATAAGAGGAAAGTGGAATAAAAACTTCTTCTCATTTGAAATTGAAAAAAAATAAAACAAATTATCAAATAATTATGAAAATAAAAGGAATGTGGGAAAAAATAAATTTCTCTCTTATTTCTCTTCTCTTCCCTCCTAAAATACAAGCCAAACAAGGAATGGAATTTTCTCCTCCCTTTCCTTTATTTTCTCAATTATATAACAAACAGGCTATAAATTCTACAAGTCTACGTTTGGCAAGATAAGAAGTTCAGGATTGGACAACGCATGTCTAATCTTAAAAAATAAAATTCAAATGGTTAGTACAAGTTCTTTCCATAGTTATTCTTATTAAATGTTGCCATGCACCATTTTTTCTTTTCCCCTATCAAAATTTAATAGTGGTTGTTTTTTAAAAACTCAATATTGCCTAACCAATGACCTTATTCTCATTTTGAGCTTTTGCGTATTTCTCGTACGTTTTGTTGTCTCGTGTTTGGTTGTACAAATCGAGATAAATAATTAAGACATGTCACTTATATCTTATGTTCCCCGAATGCAATGATCTTATGGTAGGATTACAGATTATTTACCATATACCAAATCACAAAATTAACCTTTCCATATTTATCTGCATAAATTTCTTATAACACTTTTTTATCATATCCCGTGAAATAAATGTAACTTAAGATACTAAATTATGGGGTTTTGGTAATATGTGTCATAAGGACATATAAATTAAGCTTGCATTATTTGATTGTATAAAATGTTAAAAATTTGTGAAAAATGTGAGTCTCACATATTGAACAACTAAACAACCCACGTTAAGCATTTACATATTCCACAAAGATAGAACTAACAATAAAAAGTTATTTCAATGCAACCTTCGTCAATGCACACAAACTTTTGCAAAACTACATAATGCTTAGAATAAGTCAAAGTTTATAAATTTTTGGTTTGGAGGTGACATGTCCAAGTTTGATCTTTAAATTATGTTTATTTTCTTTTTTTGAATATTGATAACAAAACCTTTTTTGTTTTAAGAGATTTATTTATTTTTTAAAAGCTACTGTTTTACAAAAAAATTCCTTATAAGAAATGGACTGCTTTAACTATTTTTACGAATAATCCTTTAAAAAAAAAAAAGAACTCCTTTTTATATTGTAATCATAGAATATAGCATTCATCATATTTGCAATACATGCATAAATGCATCCACACACACACACACACATATATATATTGTATCATTAAGATTTACATGAACAGTGTCTATCATATGTCTTTCAATTTTGTATTGGTAAGACCTGCATTTCCATTATCCATTACTAAAAATTACGATGTACAAGATTTGTAAAGTTTAATAGATATAATAAAAATTTGATATTTTGCTTAGAATATAGATGCAATATTCTTATTCAGTTTAAGTTAATAAAATTTGGTGCCTTCACAAATTTGGTTTTTAAATTTATATATAAAGCTATTAATCTAACACGGCAATCACTAAAGATGTATAATGTCGTTGTTATTATAAGTAAAGTGCTAAAAAAATTTAGATACTTTTTTCTAATCAATTCTTGATTTATAACTAAGCTTGAGGTAAAACTTATTCATAATTCAGCGCAACATTTTAAATTATGTAAAAGATTAAATTGACCAAACTTTCCTTTTGATAATCCATTTTTTGGTGAACACACAGTAGATCCGAACAAAATTAATTGGAACCATATAAATAGCTAAGAAAAAAATATAAAATTAATTGCAACTATAATTTAGAGACAACTTTTCTTTGCATATACATATGGTTTACCAACTTTTCTTAAAATGTACTCATAAGTAAAAATTAGTAAACCCCTAATTTGATAGATTTATTTTTGGGTATAATTTAGTAATAACCCTAATTTAATGAGGAATCATCACAATACAACATGTCTTTTAATTTGGGCAAATAATTTAACTTTTGAATAAAACTATTTCCCCAGTTTGATACATTCAAATTTGACCAACTTACAAAAATTAGAAAATTTACTAACCTATAAATCATAAAGTTAGGTGAACTTAAAAAATATGATTTGGGATAAAGTATATTTAGGTACTGCCATGGTCAAAACAATCTTAACTTATCTCAAAAAAGGGTAATTGTAATAGTTTAATCTTTGTTTGGTATTGTTTGTTTGTTTTTCAGTTACAAAAGAAAATTGACTTTTTGATTGAAAAATGATGAAAAAAAATACTTTAAAAAAAAGCCAAAAATTTGAAAAAGACTCATCCCAAACGAAGCATAGAGGTTTTTTTTGGCATAACCCTTCTCAAATACAGAAAAAGAAAAGGAGAGAGATTTTTATGAACAAGTAAGCCAAAGCAATTCGAGTCACAGAAGAGACCAACGATGGGAAGCACAAGTGCTCTCACCTCTCATCTTCAGCTCAACAACACCCGCTACTCCTTCAAATGTCTCAATTCGAGCAGAAATCAACGAACTTCTCTGCAATTCAACCGTAGAAAAGCCCTGTTCGGTGTCTCACGGAGAAGAGAGCACAAAAAGTCAGTTAGTGTTGCTTGCTTCGCTATTGACGACGAAGTGACCAAGCAGCAAGAACAATTGCCTGGCGGAGGCGGCGTTGGATCAGCTGTTGAAGATAGGCCAGGTATCAGAAACACCTTAATTGGGTATTTTTTTATTTGATGATTTAATGAATTTCTTGGTAAGGGTGGCTTTTGATTGGATTTTCTGGAATGGGTTGTTTCCAATTTAGTATACGTGCACTCCATATTTATTAATTCAATCTGTTATGAGGATTTCTTACCTTTGTTATATGGATTTCGTCTTCATTTGATTTCTCGTTTTCTCGAAGATGTAATGGAAAGAGTTTTCGCTTCTTTATGTCCGGGCTATGACAACCAAGAAACCAAAGAAGCTTGTTAATTGCTTATGTAAACTGTACACCATAGAAGAACTGAATGGTTTCGAGCAAGAATAACCAAGGGGTACTGGGGAAGTGATCAAATTCATTCTAGGATAATAACATAAGCAGTTTATAAGGTTTTACATTGGTGGGCTACTTTCTAAAGGGCGATTTAGTGAGCAGAAATTTTTACCACCTCAGTCAGAAATTACTGGAAATTTGAGCTGATAGTAGAAATGACAAGTTGTGGACAAAAATCAAAATGGGGTTTAAGATAGTGAATTGCCTTCCAAAACACAAAGGAACATTTTTCTTCCAAATCTGGGAAACCCACAACTGTTAGCTGCTGGCAATCTTGACATCGTCATCAATTTTGTCAAATATCCCTTTGGACAGTGTTGAGACCTCCTAATGTAAGTGGGGCTCTTAGGTTCAAGCAAAGCAGCAAAGATGAAGGAAGGGAAACTTCAATTTGGCAATCATAATCATTTTATGCCTTTCCAAAGATGCTTTCTTGAAAAAGAAAATTGTTGTCCAACCAAGAGAAACAAAGAGAATCTGTTATTAATTTTTGTGGTGGCCAATCCAGCTAAGGAGAATTCTAATTAGTTATAATGTATCATTTTATTATAGGCAGTAATTCTTACCACTTTAGTAAGAAATTACTGGAAAATAGAGATAACAATAGAAATGGCAAGTTGTGGATAAAATCAAATGGGATCTGGATGGTGACTTGCCTTTCAACACACAAAAGAACCTTTTTCCTCCAAATCTAGGAAACCCACGACCATTAGTCCACTGGCAATATTGACCTCATCATCAAGTTTGTCAAATACCCCTTTGATAGAGTGTTGAGACCACCTAATGTAAGTTGGGCTCTTAGGTTCAAGCAAAGATAGGAGAAGAGCAAAGATAAAATTCTATTTGGGAATTATAGTCATCTGTGGCTACCAAAAAATGCTCTCCCAAGTAGAAAATTGTATTTCAAACAAGAACACAGTGGGAATTTGTTACTCATTTTTGCGGTGACCAATCCAGCTAAGGAGAATTTTAGCGAGTCATGGTGCATTTTGTATTATAAACAGAGAGGAAAATATATTCTTTTTTTCTTTTTGTTCTTTTAATTGGAATACTTATAAAACTTTTTAGGTGTGTTTAGATGACTTTTGGAAATTGAATGGCTTTGTTGTGTCCTTGATACTGTGTTTTTTTATTTTTTGGGCGTAAATTATAACCACGAATTAGACTTTATAAAGATGGCAACAATCGTCTTAAAATATGTTAAAAATCTGATTAAGAAACATTTGGTAAAAATTTAAACTGATCTTCTGCCATCGATTATCGTGAGGATATTTCATGATCCCTTGTATGAATTATGTTTCTAAAAATGTCATGTATAGCATATAGGAGGCTGTCGTTACCATGGTTTGATCAAAAGCACCTTCATCCGTTCACCCACTTAAACGTTTGACTTGTTTTTCATACTATTTGAGAATTCATGTGCTTTGGTAATTTTGATTCTATTTAGTATTTAATCGAAGCAAATTTTAAGTTATGAAACTGATGATGTGATAAAAACATGTCTTCTTTCACCTGTTGCATTGGCTTTTTTAAGCTTGTTTGCCGTCATTCTGTGGTGGAGAAAGAATTTTTCTGATGTTAGTTTCCTTAGGCAAAAAGAGACAGAAGTACGCTTGTAATTTTTTATTTTATTTGCCTCCTCTTTGTTAAGTTGTATGCATGACATGGTTTTGGTGCTGTCTTATTATCCAAATTATAGTTTGTTTGATTTCTTCACATTGTTGATGTTCCTATTTCCCCTTTAGCTTCTATTAGTTATCTCTTGTGTGGCTAAAAATCTAGGCAAGATGGCATCCTTACCTTTTTCCTCCTTTTTATTTTCTTTGTTCATTTATTTGTTTGGCATGGCCTTTGTCACTCACAAATAAATATATATAAATGAAGAATATATATAAAGTGCATGTTATATCCAAACATGTGCATCTTTACTTCCGAAGTTAGCAACTAAAAACACTTAAACCAGATCTTAAGGCCCAAAAATGTTTCCATCATAAGTTATGTTCCCTGGACTCTTCTAAATTTGTGAAATACTTCTGTCGGACACTCGATACTTGAACAAGGGTATGAGATATGAGCTATATGGCTAGTTGAAAATACATTTAATAAGTATGTATAAGTAATTAAGTTTACTTGGGTATGAGATATGAGCGATATGATTAGTTGAAAATGCATCTAACAAGTAGGTATAAGTAATTAAGTTTACTACAGACGTATACATAGGACTTCTATTTTATGCATAAAATGCTATATTTTAGTTTATAAATACATTTTACCTTGAGTAAATAAAAAAATGTTTTAAAAAATAAATTTAACCATTTATGAGTGTCCTTAGACATAAGAATTAGACGAATATGACTCTTAGACACATACCCACACCCGTTGCCGGTATCTAGGGGTGTGCACGGGTCGAGTTGGGTTAAGTCTGTGCTAAACTTAGAACCGACCCGACCTTGATCGGTTCCAAAATTTTGGAGCTAGAACTAAACTAATCCTTCCATGGAAGCGAACTGAGCCGAGCCAACCCAATTGGTTCGGGTTGGTTTGGTTCAGTTTCATGTCTTGGGTTAGTTTGGGTCAAGGTCGGGTCAGGTCCGTTTTTATTGCACAAAACATAGTTTGTTTATTTCAAAATTAAAAAAAAAGGATTAATCTTGTATCCTTGTTAAACAAATTAATAAAACAACATACAAACACAAATTAATAATAATTAATTTCAAATAACCATGATTTAAAGACATATATACTATACATGTAAACTTTTATGACATATATAAGATCGGGCCTTGGGTCGGATCAAGTTCTAGAAAAATGTGAAAATCGAGAACTGAATTGAATTGACCGGACTGGTTTTTTTAGACCCAAAACTGAACCAAATCTTTGATAGACTTGAACCAAAGGTACCCAGAGAGGTCGGGTAGGTTCGGTTCTCCCCTACCCATATTTGAGTTCATGTAACATGGATTATAAGAACTACCCTACATCCAATAAACATTACAGGGTTGAGCCAATCAAGTCAAAGCTTATGGTAAATTGATCATTTAAGGCACGTTCGGATGCCCCGCAAAAATGGAATTCCATTTTCTTTGGTAGCTTTATTTTTAGGACAGTTCCATCCTCCAGAATGAAGTTGATACAAGTAGGCTGTGAAAATTAAAATGACTATTGTGAAGTTCCTCAATTTGAAGTTATTGTCTGGTTCATTTTTATGACCTTTTACATGCAAGAGGATATTTTGTTTGTTTAAAAAAAGTAGGTTCATCGTAAATGCCATGTGAAACATTAGGGGGTTTTAGATGTACAGTACTCCCTAAATCAAGTGTGAGCTGTTAAACTGACTCAGTGCAAAAGATACCTTCAGTTGTTATTGATAGTAAACCTACAACCTACCTAAGCACTCGCCGCATTCACATACACATTGAGAGAGAGAGAGAGAGAGAGAGAGCTAATTCTTCAATATATTGTACTTTATGATATTTACCTGATCTCAACAATCACAGCTGTGGTCATATGAATAAATCGATTAATTTGATTCGAGGGGATGTCTAATTATTCCCTCAACATATTGATGACCTTTAGCAGACCCAATGAAAGAAAAAGGTCTCTTAACTCTCATAGTCCTTTCAGCTTCTGCCATTTAACTCTATGAGCAGGAATTGTCGTACTAATCATTCAAGAGGATTACTTTTGCTTGGTTTCTTGATATTTAATAACCTAGTTCAGCAACTCTGATCTACAATGAGGTTTGAGGGACTTCTTCATGTTTGTACAAATCACCTGCCCACAATCTGGCTTCATTGTTGATGCATTAGATTTAGAATGTCTTCCATCCTATAGAATTTGTTTCTTACTTGCTGCCTTTCTGTTGATTAGGGAACTTGTTGCACCTTGAGTATGCTTAGCAGTGTAGAATCTCTCTCTCTCTCTCTCTTTCTCTCTCTCTCAGTTTCAATAAGATTGTGAGTAGTTTTTGAGAGAGGAGGTTGCTATGGCACACATGTAACTAAGAAAATTGCCTTCTATAACTTTGTTTTCATATATCTTAGATCCACATCTGGTCAACAAGTGATTTACTGTAACTTTTTAGTTTGAGGAAGTACATATCAAGAAGGAAAATAGGGGAAAAAAGAAAAAAACCAAAAACAGAAAAGGTTCAAAGTTTCAAAAGGTGTTAGAAAATAGAATTGGATTTTGATAAATTGGCTAGCAAACGGTTGAAGGGAGAATATCTTTTGATGGGTTTTGATTTGTGAATGATCTTCATGTTGCTGTGTTCTGCTCGTTGGGAATGTCATTGTTCCTGATCATATTATTCTGCTCTGGTAAACAAGTTAGTTCCAAGTAATGATCATTGAATTAATGCGAGTTCGATATTTTCATACAAAATTGGATGCATGAGGAAGTAAAGCTATCCTTGAATGTAACTACTAGATTTCAGCATTATTGCCCTAAACCCTGTAGTCTTTTTTTTTATTTTTGTTTTTTTGTATTTTGCTCGACTGGTTAAGACATCTTTTACTTTTGGGTGGATTGTTGAGAGGTTCAAAAGAAATTTAGGTTAAAGTCTATGATGATGTGTCAACTAACAACTAGTAGATTGTCCAAAACAGAATTGGGCAATCTACTACATGCATTAAAATCAGCTTTATTTGGCTAATGGTAGCTCTTCTAGCATATTGTTCTACTTTTTGTTTCATTCCACTTCTTCTATTATTCCTTATGACAATAACCATTTTTTGCCTACGCCCATAAGATGCTTGAAGCAGCATTGTGGCCATAGCCACTACCGAGCACGTTATGAATAATTATGTTACGTGGACTCGGGTACGGGTGTTAGGTGCAGGTACATGTCTAAGTGTCGGATACATCTAATTCTCATGTCCATGGACACTTGGACACTGCTAGATTTCATATTTTTAAAATACTTCTTTTGCTTTTTTAAGGTAAAATGGTATTACAAGCTAAAATATAGCAATTCATGCATAAAATAGCAGTACTATGCATAGTTCTATAGTCAACTCAATTACTTATACATACTTGTTAGATGTATGTTCAACTCACCATATCGGACACATATCCCGTACCCTTATCCGAGTGTCAAGTGTCCGACACGGGTATTTCACAAAATTTAGAAGAGCTCAAATAACATAGTTGAGAGGAACTTTTAATTTATTTCCACATTAACTTTCCTCTTCTGTTTTTGGTCTTTTATTTTTAGTTTTTTAATTTTGTATCCCTATTCTTCCCACAAAGTACAGTGCCTTTTAGATACTTTTCTTTAGTTTGAGTAGTTTGTTGGAAAAATAAATATTTAGCTACATTAAAATATATTAGATTGAATAATTCATTGAAAAAGAATGTGTGTGAGTTTTCTTTAAAAAGTGGTAAAGAAATATACCTAAATGTAATATCTCTCAATTATTTGAGCCAATGCAGGAAACTTGTAAACTAATTTCTGTATAGAAAAAAAATCTAAAATAAATCCGGCAAAACCCGTTCTGACTAGGTTAGCTAATTTTACTGCCAAAACTTCAATAAGAGACAGTTCACTTTGCAACATGTATGGAATAACCAAAACCCCTTGGGTAGCAAGATTGCTACTTGTTTGATAACTGGAAGTGAATGGAGTCCTAATTGACCTGCTTGGGGCTATATAAGAAATCAAGAACTTTTGGGGGGCCAGCCTCATTTCACTTGGTTTTTTGCCTCCCTTAAAATTGCTATAACAAGAGGGACTTTCGGAATGTTAGAGGTCTTTTTTTGGGGTGGAAGATGGCTCCCACTAGCCCCTGCTTGCCTTCATCCCTCCTCATGTCTTCTGTGAGCACCTTTTGGGGAATAAAAAATGATCAGGCTTGACTCTATCTCACCACTTTGCCAAAGAATTAACCTACCTGTGACTGGCAAATAAACGAGAGAGAATAAATTATATTAAAATCTCTGGCCAAATACAGTGCCTCTGTTATTGAATTAACAATTGATACGGTTTGCCACTGTTTGTAAAAACTGACTGATTCAGTTCCTTGGCTTTCTCCTAATTTGCGCAAGTTAAACTTTCCAGTTTCCATAGATGACATTCTTCCTTTTACAACTGTTTCCTTCATCTATGAATAATTATGCACGGAATCAAGGCTTCTTACCTCTCTCTCTCTCTTGCTCTGTCTCTATCTCTCTCCCTTTTTGCTGCTGACAGTAGCAAGCATTTTTTCATGCATGGTTTATGTTGAATTGCTACGAATCAAGCTCTGTGAACTTTGCTAATATCACAAGAATCTGATTTGGTGGTTCGGCTAAGGAAGGCCTTTTATGTCGAAATCTTGATTTGTCCTCTAATAATCACATCATATTTTTCTTTTAACAGAATATATGCATTGGTTTATGCAACTGGGAATCCTTTGGTTTCTTAAAATTTTACTTACATATTTTTGTTTCTAAAATAGTTGCGACTATATCTGACATTGTTCTTCTCATGTTTGTGATGCTTTTACAATTAAAGTGAATGTTGGAGGCATTATGCATGCACTCATCCTATATTCTTCCCTTATTTAAGGAGCATCACATCACTATGAAAGTAAGTCAAATACAGATTGATCGGACCGAGAATCAGAAACAAAAATTTTTGGTTGGGCTAATTGTGCTGATTTGGCACCTACATGTCTTGTATTATTTATCTAGGTATATACTGTAATAATATTGAAATGAAAATATTTTCTTCCATTATCGGATATCTTAGTTCAAATTCTATGCTTCATGGTGGTTATAAGTTTCCATCAATCCACTTGGAGTTAACTTTTAAAATTTTTTTGGACAAGTACTTGGAGTAAAAAGTTAGTATGATCTCTAAGTACCTGTTCTACCTTTGCTTTATCTTTTTCTTTTTCTTTTCCTTTTTCTTTTCTCTTCTTTTCGAGTAGAAAATTTTCAGTAGTTATTTCTGCCTCTCATATATTTTTTGATATTCATTGTCACTTAGGAAAGAAGATTTTATTGAGAAACAGAAAAGTATATACGTATCAGTGAAGAAGTGTCATGTCCAGATCATTACAACGGGATAGCCATACTATGATACTTGTACTTTCAGCTCTGTGTTCCAGTGGAAATGTTTTCATCACAAGTGCTGAGAAATGGAAATTGGCATCAACATTCCTGTTGGATATTGATGCATTTAGTTCTGTAAGCAGGACACTAGTGATCATTCTCTATTAAAGGACATCGATAATTCATAGTATATTTAGCTATTATTATTGTATCTTTATCTTATTGCTAAGTATTTTATAATATGAGATGAATGAGGGGTTCTGGCCAACTGCTTATTTAAAAAGTTCCTACATTGTCCAAAATATAAGCAGTTGCTCAACCCCATATTCTTCACATATATATAGCAATAATGATAGCAACAAAATCCCAGGAACAGCTCACATTCGTATGCTATCTCTAGCATCTCCTTGATGTAAAGTACCATATGTAACAGTTTATTTTCAAGTTCTGCAAAATCATGTCTATGTTAATGTGGTTTTTATCTGATTCAACTCATTTCTCATGTTGGTTACTAATTTCACTTGTATCTGTTATTTTTATGCGTTGGTGTTGTACTTTTTTTTTTTTTTAATTGTTGCTGCTGTTGTCGTTTCCCCTTTTTATCTGGTTCTTGGTAGTGACGTGGTCTTTCTATCTGATTTAAGTTAACTTCGTGTTTCAATGAAATTTATAGATGTGGCTGATGGTTTAAGAGAGGCCACATCATCAAATGGTGATCCATCTAAAGAAGGAAGTGCTCTTTATGATTTTCTGTATCCGAGTAAAGAGTTGCTCCCGGATGATAAGGAAATGAGTATATTTGATCACTTAGAGGAGCTGCGGCAGAGGGTCTTTGTGTCGGTATTGGCAGTTGGAGGTGCTATTTTGGGATGCTTTGCATTTTCAAAGGAATTGATAATAGTTCTTGAAGCTCCTGTCAAAGAACAGGGTGTCCGGTTTCTGCAACTAGCTCCTGGCGAGTTTTTCTTTACAACTTTGAAGGTTAGAATGAATTAACCTATAGCGAGTTTACATTTAATTTCCTCAATGCCAATATAATATTATTTCGGATAGTTCTTATTTTCAGGAGCAGAATCCTGTATTGTATTCACCTTTCTTCCATAATTTCTGCAATTATAATCTTCAATCAGTATATTCTCCCTTCCAACTTAGAGAACTTTCCATTCTTGAAAATTTTCAGTATATATAAGACACATAAGCTGTAATGCATGATATAAATGCATGCACTATGCTTGGTCTTTATTTAACTCAATGTGCGTATCAGTCAAATATCTCCACAAGAAACTCACTTTCAAATAAAGTGTTAAGATACAATTAATCGAATAATAACTAAGAAAACTATTGAACTAGTGAACATAAATTTTGTCATCAAAATAGGCTATAGTAACCTTGGGGCTAATTTTCCTCGTTATTTTTTGTTTTCATTCTCCTGAGAGAAGTTGGTGTTTCTGTGATTCCTGTGACGGAACATGTATGTATCTGCCACTATTGATAGACACGTTGGTTATTTAAAGTGGCATATTAAAGTTGACCTATCTCCAATTTTTCTGGTATTTGTAGTACTCCCATCATTGTTTTTCATTACGTCTTTGTTACAAGCTTTGGAGGGAAGTTCCATACAATTGTAAATATCCAGTTGTACATTGGTATGAGACTATCTGGACATCCATTCCCCATACTACGGGTGTGGTTGATACTCATGGAAGGGAAGTGGAAAGGAATTGAGGGAGAAATGAGGGGGAAATCGGAGGGAGGGAAATAGGATTCCCTCCACGTTTGATTTTCAAAAAAAGTAGAAGAAAAGTGGAGGGAAACTAACTTTCCACACTACAAATCAAACAAGGGAAGGGAATAATCCTTTCCTTTTCTCTTCTCTCCTCAAGTATCAAACACACCCTAAGTATGGCTGGCACCTCAACTGTGTCTTGCTTGCTTGTTCTGTAATAACCAATGAGCATCTAAAAAAGAGTATGTCTCTGTATTATTTTACTCTATCTAGAGTTGATTTCATTAATAAACTATAGTTAAAATCATTACGTGATATGTTTAAAATGTATAAATACTGTTTAATAAACCCTATAAGTAAGCATACAAGTTATTTACTCTCTCATGTATTTTTTGTTCATTCGTTTGTTTGTATTTTTATAGATTGATCTCATAAATCTTTGTGATGAAGTGATTTTCCTCTTTGTTTCGTCTGTTCCTTCTTTTTCTTCTTCTTCTTCTTCTTCTTCATTTCTCTCTCTATGGCTTGCCCAAAATGCCAAGTAGATGAGAAACCCGGAACCTTATTATCAGAGCTGCAAGGGCAGTGGCATGGAAATCATTTATGAAAGTTGAGGGAACATTAGTATAACTGCGGTACAGGGATTGGTCTTCAACTGGCTTTATGAATTTGACTCCTGGTAGTATAACTAACTGTGAAGGTTAGTGAGAATTAAAAAGTTTGCTTGGGGTGGCACTTGCTGTATGTGTTGCCCCATGATGTTTGTAATGGATGATACAAGAATAATTTTTGTCAATTGATTACTTGTACCATATATGAATCCGCCAAACAATTTTTGCTTGTGCGAGCAGAGGCTATGGCAACTCCTGTGGACTCAAGTTGCATCATTTGCATGATTGCCAGGAAATTGTGGCACCATGGCTGGTACTATTCAACTTGGGCAATTCAAGTTTCAATATTGTCCGCATCATTACTTCAATGATTGACCTTTCTTGCCCCTTTTTATGATTATAACTTCTGTGGATTGTAGTATAATACAATATGTCATGCTGCAGGTATCAGGTTACTGTGGCCTTCTTCTAGGGAGCCCCATAATTCTCTATGAGATCATAGCCTTTATTCTTCCAGGTTTAACCAAGGCAGAGAGAAGATTCCTGGGTCCAATAGTGTTAGGCTCCTCAATACTATTCTATGCTGGTATAAGCTTCTCATACTTGGTTCTCACACCAGCAGCCTTGAATTTCTTCGTAAACTACGCGGAAGGGGCTGTGGAATCACTGTGGTCCATTGATCAATACTTTGAGTTTGTTCTAGTGCTCATGTTCAGCACAGGGCTGTCCTTCCAGGTAAAAGTTCTTTGCAGATGGCAATTACATCTCTATACTCGTAATATAAAAATTGAAGCTTATGTCGGACTTTGTTTGACTGGCTCTCTTAGTTTTTCAGTTCAATGGGTTTCTTCTACTGCAACACAAGTACTAAACAATTCCCCGTACTGCACTTTTTGTTTATACTGTTGCATGATTGCAAACCATGGTTAAAACATATAGCTTGTTCAACTGTTATGAAATAAACTTCTAGGTGTTGATATGTTTGTTGGTGGTGGTTTCTTAATGTTTAATCCATGCATTTCTAGTAGTGGTTTGAATTGGGAATTTTTTTCCTCTTTCTAATTGATAGTGGCTTTGCAAAAGGTCAAAACTCAAGCTTAAGGAATGCCCTCATTCTACGTTTTCCGGACTCTTCTAAAATGTATAAAGTATTCGTGTAGGACACTCAACACTTGGACTCCGATAATTGGACAAAGTAGGGGTATGAGATAAGTGACCGGATGTATTGTTGGATATTTACTAAACAAAGAGATTTAGTAATTCGAGTTTACATTATGTATGAAATGTTATATACCTTGTAAATGCTAATAAAATAAAGGAAGCATATTAAGAAATATGTATATTTTGTTGTGTCTTCATATCTTAGACATGGGAATTAGATGAATTGGATACTTAGACACATACGTGCACCCAATACAGGTGCCCGAGTCCATGCAATTTAGCTCTCATTCCCCCGCCCCCTCTCTCTGTCTCTCTTTTTTTTTATTTTTTTATTTTTTGCGTTTGTTTCCACGCCCCTTCTCTGCTCCTTTCCTGAGCGTTTCACACTAAGCTATGCCGAAGAGGTTCAATGGCAAGTCGCCAAAGCTAGTGCTGCTATTGTAGAAGCTGCAAATCACTAGAGGGAATATTTTGCGGCTGACGAGGCTGCTGCAACAGCTGAAAGAAAGGCGGTGATTTTAGTGGTTTATCTATACAAGATTCATTGCAGAGGGAAGAAGAACAAGGATTCTAGTGATGTCTTGTGTGTACAATAAAATCTTGCATGAAATGTAGTTCTTTGGAAAAACTTAAGATTCATGCATCACAAGATTCGCAAGCCCATCAATAGAACTAGTCTTTTCCGCAAACTGCCTATGGCTATGGATTCTTAACGGTTCTACTCTTGTACAGGTTCCAGTTATACAATTGCTGCTGGGACAAGTAGGTTTAGTGACAGGAGATCAAATGCTGTCAATTTGGAGATACGTTGTGGTCGGAGCTGTAGTTGTAGCTGCTGTACTCACTCCATCAACCGATCCTCTTACTCAGATGCTTCTGGCCGGCCCCCTTCTGGGTCTCTACTTGGGCGGTGCATGGGCGGTAAAGCTCACAGGGCGGTGATTGATTTTCTGCAGCATGAATGCTTGGGATCTTCTGCGGCATCCAAGTCTTATAACATGTATAGTTCATGTGGATCCGTTTCTTATGCACTACAGAAGTGAGAGAACACCTAGATCTGAAAAAAAAAAAAATGTTGGAGCAAAAAGAGCTTGAATTATCTTAGTTAAATCTTTGTACTAAATTATTGTGTACAAATTCTTCTACTGGTGTGAAATGAGAGTATATTCTTTTTGAATTTTGTCAGCCACTCATCATTTTTTTTTTTTGTTTCCGACCACCAAAAATCCACCTGAATGCCTTTACCACCCTGATTGTATGCCTATCAGAAAAAGGGGTATAGAATTTGTGTTTACAGTTGAACACATCTTGTGTTTCAGTTTTCCGAGTCCCCAGGTATGGGGCCGCTGTTGCTATATAACCCGCAACTAACCTATTAAGCTCACCCTTGCGGCGGAGCTAAGATGACCCTTCTGCTCTTAATATGCCGACAGAATTAATTAGAGAAGCACTGTTGGAACTGCCGATTTAATTCCCTGTCAATCCCGTTACTCAAGCTGGTAAAGATGCGAAATGGGATTCAGCAACAATTGATCATTTGACAACAATTATACCATTTACAGATAGAACAGTAAATATTGTCTCGAATTCCTTACAGCAAGGGTCTGATTTCTGGCAGTAGCTTAGTAACACTTAAGCAACCAAGCTCAGATTCGTTTTGTCTCAACAATCTCTCTTAATGCTATATTTAAAACTTGAATTTATCTAAAAAAAGAAAAAAGAAAAAGATAAGAAGATGAGTTTCCTTGCTTGAATAAACCTATGATTGAACGGATACGTTCCTTTGTGACAACCACCACTTCTTAGTATTCTATAGGACAGTTTTTCGCACGAGTAATGTTATACAATCAGAAAAGTCATACAAAATTTATTATCAGAATGATGTGTCGAAGTTGTAATTCTATCATTTCATAATAAATAACCTATCAAGATGCATGTTAATTACAAAATTATCATTATTACATCATTCTGGTATTCTTTTTTGCGCATAGACAAGGTCGGCCCTATGTATTAGCTGGCAGAATAGCTGGACCATCAACCTCCAAAAACCATTTCTTTTTTGGATGGGGTCAACTATTTTATTTATTTATTGTACGGTCAATTTCTCTCTCTCACTCGTTTTAAATGCATAATACTCTCTGATCTGTACCTTCTAGGTAGCTTCTTCTTCTTCACACTTTTTTTTAATTTTTTTTTTCTCTTTTTTGGTTATAAGCTTTTTTTCGATGCTTCACTTAGTCCAATTATTCAATGATATTATCCAGTGTCAATCTAACAATTACAACCTACGTCACCGATTTAGGTACAGGTACGGGGTAAGTACGGAAGCAGGAGAATGTCACTCAAAAGCACAAGCACTTTTAAAGTACAAGTATATATACATATGTGTAATAATATATTAAATATTAATATATAGATAAACACATTTTAAAATAATTTTTAATTTTTTATGCATCAATTTCTTCAAAATATTTAAATTTACAGTATTTAAAAAAAACAAAATAGTCATTTCTTTACTAAGTTACAAAACTTTTTATGCAAAATTTCAATAAAAATGTATTATTATTAGTTTTAATGTCATAACAATACATATGATAATCAAATATTAGTTTAAATTAAAATTTGAGTATTTGACTATTTAAGTTTATGAATTTAACAGGAATCAACTCTCACTTTGTTAGAGCACACTTCGTCAAACCTGATAGACAATTTCAAAATATAAAACCTCCTTGAGGACAATGTAAAAATGCATATATTTGCATGTTTTGTCAATATAATAGCATTAATATATTGAGTTTTCTTTCATTTATTATTTTAAAATTAGTGTTTTAAGATTTTGCATGACCCATTTGATAAAAAATTCTCGAGCCGCCGTTAATTCATGAAGCCATTGAAGGATGACTAAAACACCGGCAACATCGATTGCGCTCAAAGATGAACGGGAAAGCGATCTGCGAAGCTATGCGATGTAATAGTATAGCAGAAGAAATTAATATGAAATGCGAGTGGTAGCGTTAGTGCTGCCTAAGGAACAATCTGAAAATGAGGACCTAATGGAAAAAGAGGGACAACTCATAAAAAATATATATATATATATATATATATAAAATAAAGACAAGGAGGGACACAAGCTTCCAATCAAAACATAGAATTTAATTTGCCATTCATACTAGCTTAAGCACACTTTGACTAATTTTAATGCCTGTGCAGTTTTTTGTTCCACACAAATTCTGTTATTACTGAGCCAAAGACCCTGAAGGTGGCTCTAAAGAGCATCTAAAAAGTTTTGAATTTAAAACCTCGAAAGAAGTAGACCCCCAAGTTTCAAGCTTTAACCACCATACTCATGTTGTTGTTAGATTTCGGATTTACAGAGGAAAAGAAAAAGAAAAGAAAAAATAAAACTAAAAAGTAAGAGAAACATGATTCCAAATTTTATGCTTTTGTTTGGTAAGATTGAAAAAATAAGAAAGAAATAAATAAACATTTATTGGTAACAAAGGTAAAGGGAAAAAAAAAAAATACTATTTCCTTACTCATTTTTTTTTTATTTTCTTTTACTCAACTCTTTTCCTTTCAACCAAATAGTAAGAGTAACTTTATTTTCAATTCTTTTTTTTTTTCTTCAATAAATCCGAGATCCAAAGATAACATTTTGATCCTCTAAATTAATGATTTACGTTTATTAGTGGGATGGTAACTTACTATGACTATTAACAAATAATCACAAATAGAGTTTCATGTTTTTGTTTAAAGAAGAAGACTTAACGCCACTATCAGCTGAAGACAAAACACAAAGACAAACAAATGCTTTCTGGCTAAATAAGAAAATATGCTTTTTTTTTTAAATGTAATTTCGAATGCAGTTAATTTTTGTTAGAGTAAAAATTCAAATGTATCGTTTTCAAATTCAACTTTTGGTTTCCAAACGCTACCTTAATGTTATGCAAGTCTCAATGCGAAACATCGAAAAGAAAAGTTGAGTTATGAATCCCATTTCGTTAATTTGGTGATGGTTTTCTCTTACAATAACAGCATGAGAAGACTAATTCATGAGTAGTCTATCTTTATTCACATTAATCCATTATCTGCTGAAGATCTTCCCTCAGATAGCCTCTCCCTTGCTTTAGTTGCCTGCAACATGAAAATAATTTCCCTCATAAAAAAAAAAGCATATTAACATGGCAGAATGTAACAAAAACACTTCCAAATTCCTATACAGATGCAAGGTTTGTGGCTAGTTACTGCAGTGGGATTTTGGCCCAGTTCTACCAAGGAAAGAAAATTTGAAATTCATGGACAGAAATTGAATTTCGAGTGTCCAAGTTTGCCTTGCTTTCTTTGGTCTTCCTTTTCAGTCAAATGATTGCTTCAAAAGGATGGTTTGGATCTATGTTACCAGAAAAAGTAAATACCGTAATAATTTATGTATTTCAAACGATATTTTGACACATAGTACATTTTTATTCTAAAATAGTGAATTTGATGATCTAATGCCATTCTAAAAACTTGTCCTTCATCTCTTCCTTAAATCTTATCTAAGGAGGAAAAAAATATCAAATACAAAGAACGAAAGTCCAAAAAAATAGAGTTTTGTCGTAATATTAAGCAAACATAATGCTTCTGTAAATGTGCTTTTATGCGGTTAGTTTGAAAAAATATACCATACTTTATTAGATGTCTAATTGTTACAAGAAAAAGTGATTAAGAAGTAACTTAAATTCTCAGAGTGTAATTTTTTGAAGTTTACTTGTATCGTTCTACATTTCAGACCATATGACATATCATGTTTCGGTTCTCATTTCACGTATCAGAATGATCCGTGTTCTAAGTAACATAGGTTTGGATAGACCACAAGTAAAGAGCTTGAAGAGATAAGAGATAGAAAATTGACCTGCTTTTCCCAATTTGTACAACTTGTTATTACACAAAGCAGAATGGTTTGTACCATGGCACCAGCTAGTATTCCAATCCACAGGCCTTTTCCTCTCAACTGCACCCAGAAAGCTAATATAGCAGCAATAGGAATTCCAAAAAAATAGAACGCCCCAAGGTTGACATAAGCTCCTATATGCTGCCACCCACATCCCCTAGCAACACCTGATTCAAAGAAAAGCTAGTTAGCCTAATATCACAAGATTTTATCTTTTGAAGCTTGAATATACACTACACATTTACAGGAAAAACTGTATGTATAACCTGAAAGAACCCCTTGTAAACTATCCATTATCACAGACAGGCAAACCAGAGGTGCCATGTCTGTGACATAATCCACAACTTCTTTCTCATTGCTGAAAGTGTAGCCAAAAACGCGCCTGGTGGCGAAGAGGGTTGTGCTCACCACTGTAGCCTCTGCTACTGCAAGGAACATTACAGCGAATACAGCTACACGAGCCCCCTGTGGGTTCCCTGCTCCTAATTCATTTGAAACTCTAGTGCTGAAGAACAAAAAAAATTTACAAATTACTTAGATACATTGTTACATATATAGAACACAAGTACCCACATGCACGAGTGCACATATAGCATGAGCATACCTAGCAGCAGCACTTAATCCATATGGTATTGCATAGAGAGTTATGACGGTATTGAGACTGTCCAAAAAGTCGACAAGAAAAATCATGACTTCGATTTATATTTTAGAACATTGATCGGAATGTTCATCACCAAATATTGTGACAGAGAACATACCATACAGATAGTACAGAAGTTTCAAGCTCTGGATTTGGTAAAAGCCCGGAAAGCAAGATTAGCAGCTCAAATGACCACCATTCAAGGCTGCATTCACCACCATTTAAAATCCCAACTCCTCTGAGAAATTAGGATAGTAAATAAATTATAATTAACAAATAATATATTACCAAAGCATAATAGCAGAAGGGATAGCAAAGCTGAAGAACTCTCCAACTCCTCGTAACACTTCCATTGAAATTGGGACCCGGGTTTTAGCACAGGCAGAAGAATACTTCATGTACAATAGGAGGAAGATCACGTTCAACCAAATTGAAATATCAAGTGCCAATGCACCTCCAAGGTTATCCAACCCGGACTTAAACACTAGAACCCAACAGAGAGGTATGAAGAAAGCAAGAGCGGTGCATGAGCTTATGAGCATGGGAAGGATCAAACTTTGCATTTGATAGTATCTGATAAGTGGCTGAAGAATTGCGTAAGCAAAGAGGGCTGGAACAAGCCACATTGTGAATTTACCAGCTTCATGTGAAATTGAGGGGTCTTGGCCTATGAAAATGAGTATTTTTCCCATAAATATCCATATTATAGAGAGGGGGAGACAAACAATGAGGAGGGAGAAAATAGCTGTGTGAGTTTGAGTCCCAAATTTTTGGTATTGCTGAGCTCCATAAGCCTGCCCACATAGAGTTTCCAAAGCACTAGCCATCCCTGACTGTTTGACAGGTCAGAAAATCTAGTTAGTTACAATAAAAAGTTAAAATTTGAATCCTCCATTCCTTTCTTATCACATTCATACAGTATATATATATATGTGTGTGTGTGTAACTGGATGTATAAGTTTGTCAATCATTGTTGATAATTCAGCAGGCTATATTTTTCAGTCCTGAATTCAAGGACTAATATTTATGTTAAGAAAAATTTAGTGATATAAACTGATGTTGGCCTAGGATATCCAGTAAAGAAGTAAGAATTCGACACATCTTTTATGAACTGATATCACAGCCTCAAATCACACATACATTTTCCTAGCTTTTACCTATGAAAATAAATCATATGATGTCTGAAAATTAAAGTGACAATTCTTTCGACTCTGGACTGCACCATGATTTCTGCATTGTGTATCAAGTAACTTGATACCCTGTTTGGTTCGTGGTATAAGGCGCAGGATTGGATTTCTAATTCAGTGGGATTAGTTATCCTGCGCTTGCTTCCGCAAAAGAGGGCAGTGATTAAGTTCGGAGGAAGCCAATTATCCCGCATATATAATGCTGCACAAAATTAGGAGCCAAATAACAAAATTACCCTTCAAGTATTTGCTAATCCACTAACTATTCCCCAATTATCCCGTCTTATCTCATCCTGTAAAATAAACATGGCCTAAAAGATCTCACATATCATGTATTCATATATAAACACTTTTAAATGGGTCTGTTACAACTTAAGTACAATGATGAGTCAATAGACAATAGCAAAAAATAAAGGAGTAATTATAGTTTACCCCCTTATAGTTTAATCGATCAAAAGTTAGATGACCCCTTATGGTTAATTACAATTTATCCATTTATAGTTTAATCGAAAGTCAGATGACCCTTATAATTTGAATTTAGGTGTAAAATGGATGAAATCCATTGAAATTAGCGGCAATTGTGTCACAGAGATATTTTAGTCATTTTATCTATACAAAATGAGACATTAAAAAGATGATTTTACTCTTTTATGTTAATATAAAAGGTTATCTTTTATGTCATGATTCTATTCATTTTGTAGGCAACTTCAAATCATAAAAAAATTATGTGTTTATTTTTAAATCACAAAAAATTATCTAATTTTTACTTAAATCATAAAACGTAAAGCGTAATTATCTGAAAAAGGAAGTACTAGGATAAGACAGAATGTCCACTGGTTCATGACAATAAAAGTCCAGCTGAAAACTGAACTGTTTTCCATTAGGATTCCATGTTGTGCAGTAGGGCTGCTAGGGCATCCTTTGCTTACTTGACCAAAATACCCTCATACAGGGACAGGTTTCAGCTGGACCCAGCTGTGAATAGGCCCGCTTATGGAAAAATTTGGGTGCAATGCATCTTATATGATTGAAAATGGCATCAATGCATGACAAAAGAGTGACTTTCAAGGGAAATTCGGAGAAAATATCACCCAAGGAGAGCACACTGTTCAAAATCTGACCAATCCTTTTCCTGATAAGTTTTTGAAAAATGCTATTTTTCGAAAAAAAATTTGTATAAAAAATTCATCAAAATGATGTGACAGTATTACTTTTATAATTAACAGTCATTAATGTGGGTGTTTTGTTTCAAACTAAATAATTCTTATCTAATCCCATCATTTAATGACAAATTTTATATGATTTTTTTTTTTATTATTTTAGCATTACCCCTAACTTTTTTTTACTGTAGTTTGAATAGATTTGCTTGGTTCCCAAGGCTTCGAGTGATAACTTTGTTTAACGTTTATCAATCAAAATTTTTAACTTCTTGGTCATAAAAGAAAAGGGAACAAAAGTTAGTTTTGTGTATCAACATGTGTTTAGTTGATGATGGGTTATCTCAAGTACACTGTAGCTTATGGAATTGAATGCCTTCACCACCGAGAGAGAGAGGGTGCCAGTGCGTGCCCATTCACATTAGGATACCTAGACACATCCCTTTCCCCATCTCACCCATTCCACTAAGGGAAGGGACTGGAGGAAGGGACGAGGAAAGAAGGAAAAACCTTTTCTATGTTTGGTTCTACCAAGAAGGGAGAAGAGGAAAGAAAGAGAAATTTTTTTGAATCACTCCTTTCTTTTCACTTCTCTCTCATTTTTTTTTTTATTAAACTAAACAATAAAAAAAAAATAGTTTTCCTTTCACTTTTATCTCTTTCTCTCACCTCCCCTTCCCTCTCCCAAGTTCCAACAAGCTGTAAGAGTGCATTTGGAATACAAGGATTTGATGGGAAGGAAAGAACTGCAAAATGAAAGTGGATTTTAATTTAATGGTTTAAAATCCCACTTTGAAACGCTCCTTAAAGGTATACAGAAACTCCAAGCAACCAATGATAATATGTAATGCCTCTGAAAAGAGTATAACACAAACTTTTAAGCAAACATTACTTTCGAGTAGAAGAAAATTTGTTAGATCTAGACTTTGTTTTCATTTCCCCATGAACTTAAAGGCATGTAACCTCCAAGTCTCCTATTGAAAGTTTAGCACGGCCCAGTAACCAAACAAGAAGCAAGTAGAGAGAGAGAGAGAGAGGCGGGGCTTACAAGAAGGCTGAAGCCGGTGACGGCGGAGAGGGAGATGGCGATGGCAGTGCTAGAGAGCGAAAGTTCACCCAGGTGACCAACCATCATGGCGCAGATAACTTGCAACAAGAATTGAGAGAGAGTCACGGCCATCATCGGCGCCGCTATGCAACCCAGCCTCTTCACCTCCTGACCCAAGGCACCCCATGTTAAACCACCCTCTTTCTTTTCTCCCTCTTTCAATAACAAGAAGCCCTCTTCCATGCTCGCTCTCTCGCTCTCTCTAGAGCACAGTGTCTTTCACCGCCCCACTCACGCCCTGTAGAGCACACAGTCTTTCACCGCTCCACTCACGCCCTGTAGCAATTGGAATGTGGAGAGAGAGAGAGAGAGAGAGAGAGAGAGAGAGATTGGCACTTGGTGGGCTGTTACATACATGTGTTTGGATTTTGGTGATTCTCCACCTAGCTTGTATTTGTAGATCAGGCCGTAAAAAAAAAAATGAGAATGGATGTAAAGCTTGGCATGTAATACGTCGACTACTTCGGATCCTAACCCTCTCCATGACCAAGTAGGTGCATGAGACAAATTCCACACGAACCAAGGGTAATGTTTTTTTAGGCCATATAAAGCACTTTTTTGATTAATTTATGAAGAGGATGACTCGGTACAAGCTCAAGAAAATATGAAAACGAAAGCACGAATAGGGCATGTTTTGTTTCTCTCTCATAAACATGACAATACAAATACTATTTCTTAAAAATTATGTTATTTTATTCATGCCTAGGGGTCGAGAAAGAATCTTTGCCCCTTCGGGGCATCATTTCTCCCTTGACAACGAGGCTTTATTTGGTTAAGGTGCTAAAAAAGTGTGTTTGTCGCACTAATCTCGTGACTGAATTTAATAGCAATATTTTAGAAATCTTGAAAATGATGGTGAACCAATATTTTTGAGATTTTATTTTGCTATTTTTTTCTCAAAAGAAATTATTAGAAAGATAAGGACAATTACATTTTTGCTACTCATAGGGGTTGGTTTCCTTCATACTAAACCTAATAGTAATATTGTTAGGGATTGTAGAATTTTTCATGACCCAGCTATAGTACATATGTATAATATTAAAACTTATAATCTGATTAGCATAAACTTATCTATGTGATTAGTATTATACCTTTGAGAGCTGTGTGATTTGATCCCGAATAGCAGCATGTATAAATTTTGAAATTCCTCGTCTTTGATCTCGAACAGCAAACAACAGGAATAAAAAAAATTCAATTGCTCGAACTCAACTTTCAGACTTCTGCTGTATCCCTTGTTCACGCCTTACTCTAGAAATAATGGGCTCACAGTTACTAGAGTTTTTTTTTTGTTCACAAAAATGTGTATCTCTCAATTACGAATAAGTGTAACCTTAGTTACTCGTATACATAGAGGCCATAACAGAGACCACATGATTAGTATGACTAGGGCTTCGTACGCAAATAAAGATTTCTAATCCAATCAGGATTAATCCCTATTTGGGTAAATTATAATTTATGTTACTAATGAATTATAATTGCACTCTTTGTCATATTAGAAATTATATTCAAGCTTCATATTATTAAATGTTTGTTTATCTTCCTACGTTAAGATCACGGATACTCGTCTATTAAATTAAATTATTGACAATTAAATTTAATAGACTTATTTAATTCCTGAGATCTTCCACTTAGCTTATTTGATACGTCAGATTCATAATCTACATGTAGGATTTGACATAATCAAAACTTACAAGCTTCCTCAAGGGGGTATCATTAATGCCTATACTGGAACGTGGATTCCATCAATAATTAATATTCATTATACACATAATGTTATTGTCTAACTCATTGGGTTTATTAACCCACAAAATATCTAACTTGTTTGTAAATCAAAACAATAAACACTATATGCACGTGTCTATTTATTATATTAAGATTAAGAATATAAACACTCATAATAATCACGAGGTATTAGTGTTTTACATGGTTAGTAAAAAAATAATTATATTCAATACACACAAAGTGTACTAGTGCAAGGAGTTGAAACTATATTGTTCCTCATAGTTAAGATAGATTTATTAAAATTTTGTGTTACAATCCTATTGATGGTGTGTCCAGTTTCATCTAAGACTATGAACGATAATCTTATATTCTACAAGAACCAATGATTTGATCTTTCGTGTATAAGCTGTAATCTACATACCAAATCATCTACTATATAGAATAAAAGACACACATGCATAATCATTAAATAAATAACGCAATGCAAACATTACTCACGTAGATTTTTATTAAAGTGAAATAATTAACTTATTAATAAATACTAAAGCCATTACACAAAACATGTCTTTTAGTATAAATCCCTAACAATCTCCCATTTAGACTCAAAGTCATGCAGTAATGCATCTAAGTCCTATCCCCTTTAAATGACTATTAAAAGTCTTGGTTGGTAAGCTCCTTGTCAAAAAGCATGCCAAGTTGTTTACTGATGCAATCGCGATGACCACCACATCAATTTTGTGCACTATGTCTCGTATCAGGTGATACTTATGCTAGATGTGTTTTGCCCTCTTGTGGGTCTTAAGGTCCTTCGAGTTAGCAATCGCTCCACTATTATCATAATAAAGTGTAATAGGCGATTGTAATGAAAGTACCTCTCCTAGATTCAACAAAAAGTTCTTAAGCCAAATGACCTCCTTGGCTGTCTCAGAGGCTGCTGCGTATTCGGCCTCCATGTTGGAATTAGTAACACATGATTGCTTGATACTCCTCCAACTAATGGCTTTACCTCCTAGGGCAAACACATTTCCCGAGGTTGATTTTCTGGAATCCTTATTTGAATGAAAATTTGAGTCTATGTACCTAATAGGTACTAGACCATTTGCTTGGTAAACCAAAATATAATTCCTAATGCTTTTCAGGTGGTTGATTATATTCTTTACCGCAGTCCAATGTTCCTATCTTGGGTTTGACTGATATCTATTGAACATGCCTATGATAAAGCAGATGTCAGGTCTAGTGCAAAGCATAGCATACATGAGGCTTCTCACTGCTGAAGCATAGGAAATTGCATTCATGTTCTCTACCTCAATTAGTGTCTTAGGACACTGATTCTTGGTTAGAGAGATTCCATGTCTAGAAAGGAGGAACTCTTTATTGGAATCCTGCATGCCAAAAAGGGCAAGAATTGTATTGATATAAATAGTTTGTGATAAGCCCAGTATCCTATGCTTGCAATCTCGCAAAAGTTTGATCACAAGGATACGATCGGCTTCTCCCAAGTCCTTCATATCGAATTGTTCGGATAACCATACCTTAACTGAAGATAATACCCCCATATCTTTTTCAATGAGCAAGATATTATCCACGTACAGTACCAAGAACACCACCACGTTTTCACTACGTTTCTTGTACACACACGACTCGTTAATGCATTGATCAAAACCATAAGACTTCATGGCTTGATCAAAACGAGTGTTCCAAGATCTAGACGCTTGCTTAAGTTTATAAATGGACTTTTTAAGCTTGCACACCAAGTGCTCTTGGCCTTTTCCTATAAAACCATTTAGTTGCATCATATAGATGTACTCATCAAGACTTTTATTAAATAAAGTTGTCTTGACATCCATTTGCTAAATTTTGTAATCAAAATGAGCTGCAATGGATAAGAGAATCTGAATAGACTTTAGCATGACTACCAGTAAAAAAGTTTCCTTATAGTCGATCTTTTCTTTCTGAGTGAACCATTTCGCATCCTTGAAGGTTTCCACCGTTCTTTCTGCTCCTCTATTCTTCTTATAGATTTACTTACATCCAATGGGTTTTATCCCTTTGGGTGGTTCTACAAAATTCAAGACTTGATTAGAGTATATAGACTCCATCTCTAATTTTATTGTGTTTGTTTAAAGTTCTGCATCTTTATCTTGAAGTGCTTTATCATAATTAACAGGTTCGGTATCCAGTTCATCATAAGACTCTCTCAAGAATTTATATCGATCAAGTTAGCATACAACCCTCGCACTACGATGAGGCACGACCTGTGTCTATGTATTATAAGTGAAATGCTCTATTAATTCTAAACCTTGGGCACCATTATCATGCCTTGGTTGTGGAACCAACGTGTTGATGGTATCCGCCCGTTGGGTTTCAGTATCAGCTTAAGTCACAACATTACTCTCATTACGGCGAGGTAATGGGATGTCAATGACTCGGTCTTGTAGTGGTTCTTCTGGTACTGATAGTAATGAAGCAGTATGTGCTGGTCTATCTCCTCTCAGCTTTTATAGAACAATCTTACTTTTGGATTTGTGGTTTATTACATAGTCTTCTTCTAAGAATAGGGCATTGGTACTAACAATGACCTTCTGATCTTAAGGATAATAAAATAAACCACCTTTCGTTCCTCTATGGTACCCAACAAAGAAACATACTGTCACGCCAACTCCTAATTAAGCGTCATTAACGCTATCTTAGGATAAACGTGATTACACATGTCACCTACCTGTAAGCGAAATCTCAACATAATCCCAAAGATAGAAATCTTATACGAATAAATAACATCATATTAAATAAATAAAAAGCATCTCATAATCCTCCCACATATATCATTAAGAGAACTCTTAATAGATACTTATGAATATTACAAAACCATAAAATAAACAAACTCCAATAAGACTTTAATACAATGTACAACAATGTACATGATTAATAACTCAACTAAAGAGCTTCTTGAAACTCTCTAACTCAACACCAACATCAACATCAACACTAACAGTGGACTAGACATCTCCCATTTTCCTGCAAAACAATCTGTATGGATGTGAATTATATATCAACGTGCTCATAAGATAATCAAATTCATAAAGAAAAAATGATAAACATCCAGTGAATTAATCATCAATAGATAATACACCATCAACAATAAACAAAATGCCTCTTGTGATGCAATGTATGATACACCACATATGTGCGAGCTATTTTGATAACATTGGCCCAATCTATTGATGGCTTGTTTTCAAGGATATCCCATATCAACATCCTTTAGGTTAGCCCCACATCGGCTAAACTTTAGATTAGTCCCACATCGACTAAACCTCCTCCCTGCAATGCAAGATATGCACACAAAATGTATTGTATACAAATGTCATAGCATAATCCAACAATCACCACCAATGTAAACAATAAAATATTCAATGCCTTATAAATAAGATCATCTTATATTCCCACCTGATACCGCTTACTCTTAAATTGAGCTACTCTTTCGGTTGAACCGGAATAGTATGATCTGCTTTCGAACCTACCAAACACCACCACATTAAACATGATGAAATAGATGCTATAATTCATAACCAATGCATAATTACAGCTTATACTCTTTAAACATATGATTGAGAACATCCATGATGCATTAGAACTCAATAAGATGTTAAATCCTTTCCCAATGCAGCCAAAGACAAGAAACTACTTTCACCAAAACCCAAGACAATGTAATAGGTCAATCTTATTTGAAAATAGGTTTAGAGACCTTTGGATTGATAAGTTATGGGTCAAAAATATATTTTAGATGAATGAGTTATATCCAATGAAAATTGGACTAAAATTCTAGAAAATTAGGCTATTGATAGAAATTTTAGGTCATCTTTAAATTGCTATATCTCTCAATCTACAAAGAATTAGAGTACCCACTTTATATCAATAGAAATCCCCATGAGTCTAGTTTTCAATGCTTTAAACAGCGTGCCATTTTGAGTTTTTTTAAAGAAAGTTATGACTGTTTTACTAAAATGTGTTGAGTCTGCCAGTTACAGGTGTCGACACCTCAATCTCATGTGTCGACACCTCGAGACAGTGAGTCACAGTTTTATTTAATGTGTCGACACCTCTGCGCCAGGTGTCGACACCTTGGAATAGAGACCAAAATTTTGCAGCAAAATACTTCATATGTCGACTCTTAAGGTCCGAAGTCAACCCCCCATACAATTTGGTTAAAAAATGAACTTTTCAAACATAGTTTTTAAGCACTCATCACCATTCCAACACCACAACATGTATCCCAAAGGTTCAAAATGAAATTCTAACATTATAAACAAGTTCTCAAACATCCAAAAACATGTACAACATGACAAATTCAAGGCTTCCTCCTTAGAACCTTAATCACCCTCCTCCGCTCCGCTTTCATTCAACCTCTATGGCATGAAATGGCATGTTATCATATAACAATAGATAAAAATACAATAGAACAAGCATTAATATATATTTCTCACCTCAAGGAATAAACACAAAAACTTCCTCTCTTGCATTCTTCTTCCTCCTCTTCTTTTCTCTCTTTTCTTTTTCTTTCTTCTTTCTAACATTCGTAGAACCAAGCTCCTCTCCCTTTTGTCTTGCAAGATACAAAATAGATACAATGTGTATCTATTATCCACACATGTCACACACACACACTTGCTAGCAAAATGAAACACACACCTCTCACACATGAAGCACACACCTAGGTGTCTTAGGGTTAAACCTCCACCTAGCACCTCCTTACTTCCTTAATCTACCCCTAATCCACATAATTAACATAATTAATCACATTTATGATAATTAATCATGATTAACATAAGCTAAGTATGAAGATTAATTAAGCTCGCTAATCATGCTTAAAAATATGATAATCCCCCAAATGCAATTCCTCATTAAACCATGCCAATAAAGCTTCTTAATTAAGGATAATCATGTACTATAAGCATGCTATTAAGCTAAGTATGATGCTAAGCGAGTAGGGTTTCACACATACATCTATTCTCGATTTCAACTTATTTGCTTTCCCTTTCAGCACGTGTGCTAGACTACCCCATATCTGAACATGCTGTAGACTAGGTTTGCATCCATTTCATTGTTCTGTGGGAGTAATATGTGCTGACTTAGATGGTACCAAATCTAGAATGTATGCTGTTATTTCAAGTGCATGACCCCAAAACGAATTAGGTAAATTTAAATAACTCATTATAGATTTGACCATATCCATAAGAGTTCTATTCTTTCTTTATGTTACACCATTCTGTTGTGGCATACCTAGTACAGACAGTTGGGACTCAATTCCCTCATCTTACAAGTAATCCATAAATTCTCACAAGAGGTACTCGCCACCATGATCAGATCATAGTGTCTTGATACATTTACCATAACGCTTCTTCTTCCTTTCTGTCTTAAATACTCTGAATTTCTCAAAGCATTCAGACTTACGGCGCATCAAATAAATATACCCATATATTGAGTAATCATCAATGAAAGTAATGAAATACTTAAAGCCACCTATAACTTGGATATTGATGGGGCTACATAAATAAGAATGAACAAATTTTAATACTTCTTTTGACCTATTGCCTTTGGTTGAAAAGTGTTGCTTGGTCATCTTACCTTCTAAGCAGGATTCACAGACTAGCAGTGCCTCCACTTCCAATGAATCTAATAGCCCATCTTTAACCAGTTTGGTGATTCGTCTCAGATTAATATGACCTAGGCGTAGGAGCCAAAGATATGTTTTTTTAAGTTCAGAAGGTTGCTTTTTCTTACATGGTAGAGTATTAGTGTTATTCAATTAATTTATTTGCAGTGTAGGAGAGATGTGATTAATAATAGAAAGACCATCCACCAATATACCAGAACAGATAAAATATTTATTTAACTTAATAACAATTGAGTTATTAAAATGAACAGAATATCCATTATCAACCAATCTAGAAACTGAAATCAAATTTCTTCTACCAAATAAAATAATTATATCTCCTACTACAACTGCTGACACTCTCGTGTCATCTCTCATAAATATGTAGTTCTCTCTATCACTAAGTTGATGTGTTTGGTAGAATAAAGAATTGCATATATGATTAATGGCTTCAGTATCTATACACCATGTACTAGTAAATAATACTGTTAAACATGTTTTAACTACTAGTGAAAGAAATTTACCTTTGTTCTCCTATTTGGCTAGATAAATTAGACATTGTAACTTTCAGTGCCTTGACTGCTTACAGATGAAACGCTTGTTTTTTGACTTTTTCACTCTTACTTGAGGTCCATGAGGTGCCTAAGGAATTGCCTTTGTTTTTTGAACTTTTTTCTGCTTCTTCTTGCCTTTCAGTTTAAAAGTAGAATCTTTCTTGTCAACTAGAGCAACATGTAGCTTCTTGATGAGGTCCTTAGTTGCTTGAAGCTCTTTAAGAACCTCTGCCATTGAATAAGAAAACTTATTCATGTTATTCTTCAGGCAGCGATTGGAGAATGATATCAACTTGGGTTTTCTTATCGATTTCAACTCCTAGGATCTCTAGCTTATTTAGAAGACTCATTATCTTTAGAATATGATCCCTTACTAGGGTCCCTTCAACTATAGCCTTGTTCATTAGGTTTTTCATTACGATTTTAATATCCAAACATGTCTTTGAGGCTCGTCATCATGTCATAAGCAGTGGGCATAGCCTGAAGTTGATGTTGTAGAACATTCGACATAGATGCCAAAATATAACACCACGACATCTCATCAGCCTTTATTCACTTTTGGTAAGCCCGGGTTTCATCATTGGTTGCTACCCTTTCACCAAATTGCTATGGATAAACCTCTTTAAACACAAATTTTTATTCTTCCGTAGTCAACACAATATCTAAATTCATTTTTCATTCAATATAATTTGGTCAAATCAGTTTTTTTTTTTTAGAATAACAGTAAGTGGATTGAAAGCCATTTTAATTTTGAGAATCACATATTATAACAAAATATGATAAGTAATAATAAACTTAAAATTCAATTATTAAAATTTGGTTGCTTTAGCAAAATTTTAAAAGAACCCGGCAGTAGCTTAATATATTGTAAATAGCATGTCTTGATGGGAGGTCGTTTTCTATTCAACATTTATCTAAACTGATCAATACTTATTAATTTTACTATCTAGACAAGTGACTATGCCAAACAAAATTAAATAGCTGACTTAGTTTTGGTCTTATAAATAATAGCAGTGACTCATATGGTAAGGATACTATTATTTATAGCTAAGTGTTTATCATCACTAAATTCTAGAGCTATTATCTTGTAATGAGTTACTTAGAATGAGAGTTGACCCAATACTAACAACTATTAGAGTTTATACTTAGTGAGTTCGTGACTTATTCCATCTGATGGGGAGGTTGGTATTAAAACTAACACATAGAATAAATTACTTCACCTATAAACTAGTAATGGAGATTGTGAAATTTATACGTAATTCTCTCACTCACATAGATATTTAATACATGAAGGATGTTATGTGTTTGATTATCCAATAAATATAATATTTCAATATTAGTGACTCATAGGTATGTAACAAATAAATTTTAAATTTTCTTAATTTAAAAAAATATTTAAATTAAAACATGAGAATTAATTTTACTTTCTAGTTGAACATTTATAAACCAAAATTGAAATTTTAAATTTATATAATTAAAACGCAACTTAAAGAATATTTATTTATTATCCATGTTTTCCTATGCTAATAACATAACAACAAGAACACAAAAGATAATAATCATGGATAGATAAGATTTAATTAAGATCTTGGCTATTATGGTCAAGAAGTCACTTCAAAGCGATAAAGAGTTCAATCGCACCATGATATCACCAAGAATCCTTATTTGCCACTTCATTGATGCACCGGGGTCTGGGGGTAGCGCCTCTGGTGACGGGGATTGACCTACCCAGTTAGGTTGCAGGGGCTCGAGGGCAGCACCCCTGAAACTTAAACGAAATACCAAATTACGTTCTTATGATTTTTCCTCACGTATTTGGGATTTTTTCAATTTTTTTACCACAGTTCTTGCATTGCTATTGTTCCTCTATCTTCTTCGATTACAACATATCGTATTTTTCATAACAGTGGAGTTATATAATACAAAAAATCAAAATCTCCAAAATAGCGAAATTCCCATATTTTGAAAAAATAATTATTACATTCAATTTTATGCCTCCTTAAACTGGAGTTCACAATCTAAGAATCATGTAAAAATACAATCACATAATATACATTTATGCGATCATAATAACCAGGCAAAATAGAGATTTGCACAAACCCACATTCTACCCTAAACATGCATGGAATTGATTTTTCAGAGAACATGGTAGGTATTATATGTATACAGTATCAACCGAGACTCTGATACTAATTATTGGGGACTGCAGAATTTTTCATTACGCGGCTATTGTGCATACGTATAATACTAAAAATTCTAATCTGATTACCAAAAACTAATCTATGGGATTAGTATCATACCTTCAAGATCTGTCTGGTTTGATCTCGAATAACAGCAGGTATGAACTTTGAAATCCCTCTTCTTTGATCTCGAATAGCAAGCAACATGAATACGAAAGATTCAATTGCTCTAATTAACCTTTGGACTTTTGCTATATCCCTTGTATACGCCCTACTTTAGAGATAGTGGACTCGCAGTTACTAGGATTTTTTTTTTTTACAAAAATGTGTTTCTTTCAATTATGAGTAAGTATAACCCTAATTACTCTTAGAGTGCGTATATATGGAGGTTAAAATAGGGACCACAAGATTAGTATAAATAGGGCTTGATATGCAAATAAGGATTCCTAATCCAATTAGGATTAATATCTATTTACGTAAATTATAATTTGTACCATTAATGAATTATAATTGTACTCCCAGTCATACTAGGAATTATATTTGAGCTCCATATTATTAAATGCTTATTTATCTTCTCACGTTAAGATCACAGGTACCTGTCTATTAAATTAAATTACTGATAATTAAATTTAATAGATTATTTAATTTCTTAAAACTTTCCACTTAACTTATTTGATATGTCGAATTCATAATCCACTTGCAGAGTTTGACATAATCAAAATTTATAAACTTCTTTAAGGAGGTATCATCAATGCTTATACCAGGACGTGGATTTCATCAATAATTAATATTCACCATACACATAATGCTATTGTCCAACTCACTGAATTTATTGACCACAAATAATTTAACTCTTCAGGCAATCAAAATAATAAACACTACATGCACGTATTTATTTGTTATATTAGGATTAAGAGTATAAACATTTATAATAATCACGAAGTATTAAGTGCTTTATATAGTCAGTATAAAAATAATTATCTAAACATGGTCATGTTCAATAAATACAAAGTGTATTAATGCAAGAAGTTGAAACTATATCGTTCCCTATAGTAGAGACAGACATATTAAAATTTTGTACTACAATCCTATTAATGGTATGTATAATTCCATCTAAGATTGTGAACGATAATTTTATATTCTATAAGAATCAATGATTTGATCTTTCTTGTGTAAACCGTACTCTACACACCAAATCATCTACTATATAAAATAAGAGACATACATGCATAATTATTAAATAAATAAACCAAGACAAACATTGCTCACACAGATTTTCATTAAAATAAAATAATTAGTTTATTAATAAATATTAAAACCATTATACAAAGTATATCTTTTAATATAAATCCCTAATAATAATTATACTGTCCCCTTATGCTCTATCATTATTCATGTAATGCATGAAGTTTACACTAACTCATGTAGAAAGTGATTCTATACTTAGTTCAAAAGACTAATCAGTTAAAGGGTTGAACACGCTATCGCCAAAAAACAAAAAACATTCAACGTGATCATAGATTTGAATGAGTTTGATTTTGAATCATCAAAATGTGGCATGATGGAAAAATGAGTTTGGAGAAATATAAACACTAAGACAGGAGGGAAGCTCTCCCGGCCGGCTCCCATACGCCATGAGTTTCCCAATGATATTGGTTTTCTAAAGTGCAATTGCATCAACAAATGCATAGTTGGTATTTGGTCTTATGTGGCTCCTATGCAAGGACAGGCTAAACGATTGGGAAATTCGAGTAAAATAATGTCTCCTGATGCAGCCAAACTAACGAGAATCAAAATCATTTGCACTTCATTTGTCCTTATTCCATTTAAATATAGGGATAATATTGTATAAAGCTTTGGTAGAGCTTAAATTTTATTTTATTTATTTATTTATAAGTAAAAAGTTGATTATTTATTTATTTTTTTTGTTTTTAGTAGCTAAGATAAGTAGAAAAGTAAAAAACAAAACAAAAAAAAGCTAAAAAATTTTAGGCCAAAAAAACCAGTCAAAAAAGTTTGAAAAAAATTGTACCAAATGGGTCTTACAAATGAAATCAACAAACATTCTTTAAGCTTAGGAAGAAGAACCAAATTGGGTTCTTAAATGTAAAACTGGAAAAGAATTCACAAGAAGTATAAGAGAGCTCTTCTTCATAGTAGATTTTTATCATATTTGGATATGAGGAAATAAAAAGGTATTCAGGCATGCAAGAGTGAGCAATAAGTCTGACTCAGTAGTTGAGCTTTACAGACCAGCTCATTTGGACGGAGATTTGAATTTCATTGGCCTCATTCCCTTCTCTCATTGCCTAGTATACAGAAGTCCAAAAAAAAAAAAAAAAAAAAAAGGCAGGCAGGCAGGCAGGCAGGGGCGAATACTAATTTTTTAAATTTAGCTCAAACTTAAGGTGCCTTTATTTTTTAGGTAGTAGTCTCATACACTATTGGAGGAATATTATTTTGTATATTTTTTTTACGATCATCGCTTTCAAAACGTTGTGCGTGTACTCCACTAAAGAGAGGTAAAGGCATCCGAAAATAAACCAGGTTACTGACTTCTGTTTTCTTTTCTATGACATCCCATCACTTTTAATTATCAGAGATTAACAATAAAATAATAAAAAACACAAAAGTAATTCAGTTTCCAAATAAGACGAGGAAGAAAAATGCCCCGAGATTGAAACCCTGGAAATTTAGGGCAGAGGAGAAAAGAAAAGTTGAGACGAAAAGAAAGAAGTTGCAGAACAAAGAAAATCAGAAACTTCTTCCAATGACTTCTTTGATCGTTCAACAATCCATCGAGTAGCGGTGTCTCCCTCTCCATCTCCATCTTTATATATATATATGGTCGTTAATCGGTCTGGACAGCCCATATAAAAATCAATTCACCTCAGCTTTGACATTACATCATATTCTCTCTCTACAAGTTCCTCCTTCCCAATTTTTTTTTTTCTGAATCTAATGTGTTCATACTTCATATAACTCTATGGAAAAAACTTCAACAAATTGCCTTTAAGCAAGTGATGACTTTAAGAACACCAGCATCATTAGCAAAAGCCACATACCCATCACTGATTTGCTAGTACAGAGCAACGTTGCCAACTTGATCAGTAGCCACAAACAAGGTGGAGGTCATGATCAGGAAAAAGTCTCTCTCTCTCTCTCTCTCTATACATATACATATATATTCAAACAAAGTGTCTTTCTGTGTCCCCCACTTTTGCCTTTCCCTACTATTTTATTACTAAATCATTGAAAAAGTGAAAATAATGGGATGTCATAAGAAAAAGGACAAAAGAAGCCAGTAACCTGCTTTATTTTCGGTTGCCCACCATCATCTCCAACTCATCATAAAAATCTTTAAATTTAGAAGTGAGTTTTAAATTTATCCCTTTAACCTACTTTTATTTGTCACTTTTAAATTTAGAAATTCTTAAAAGTTTTTGAAGGCCTCTATTTTATTATTTATATAGGGCTAAATTATGTGAAATTTTTATATTAATTATTATTTTAAATCTAAATAATGTATTATTAATATATAATTTATTATTTAAATATTATTTTAATAAATATTTAATTAAAAATTTTAATTAATTCATTAATTTTTTTACTTTATTAAATATTTATTTAATTTGAAATTTTTTTATATATGAAATAAATAAATAATTTATATTTTACTTATTTTTATTTATCTTAAAATTATTATTTATATATGAAATTAAAAAATATTATTTTACTGATTATTTATTTATACTAAAATTATTTTAATCTATGAAATCAATGTATTGTTTTTTTTTTTTTATCTTACTACTCCACCTTTTCATTTTAAATTTTTTTTTTGCAAATTTAATAATTAATCAAGAGTCAACTTATTGCCAAAATGTATGAGAAAAATAACGATTGTGATTCAATAACTGACTCACTCAAGTGTGAATATTTTTGAAAAAAAAATGAAAATTATTGAAAAAATACTTATGATTCCCAAATTGATAGATCATCTACTAGTTTTAGTTGTGGTAATTTTAATAATTTTAGCCATCATAAGTGTATGTATAGAGGAGTAGACTTACCATTTTATTAGTGTTTGTAATTTTAATTTTTCAAGTATCATTTTATGTGTTTTCATTAGTTTCTTATTGTACTTTAATTTTTGTTAAATGTATTTCATTAGTTTGTGATGGTTTTTTTAATTTTTAATGTAATTTAATTTACAATTTCACAGGTAGATCATTTAGTTTAAAAAATATTAAATAATTTAATTTTAATTAAATATTTAGTAAATAATTATAATTTAAATTAAAATATGGTAATAAATAATTACATTTTGAATAAAATAGGAGCACAATATGTATTTTTGACTTTTTTAGAAAAAAAAAATATTGATTTAAAGAATGAATAGTGAAAAATAAAAATTAGGTAGATTGAAGTAACAATATAAAAAAGTGGGATTCATGAATTTTAAATTTGAAAAAATTATCAAAATAAAGATAAATTTAAAAATTTTGAGTTGGAGATGCTCTTACCCCTTTAGTGGAGTACATGTGTAACGTTTTGAAGTTCCCCTTTTTGTTCACGTTGCATACGATGAATAAAAATTTAATTATAAAAAAGCATAATTCTCCTTGCCCTTTTCTTAAAATTACAATTATAGGGTGCTTGTTACGAAATTTTCAAATGTTATTTTTTTTTTTTAGTGTTTGGGCTAGCTTACGTGTACCTCGATTAATTTTAAAATTTGTACAGTTCTTCCATTCCATACAAATCGATTAATTATCCAACCAAAGTTCTTGAGGATGGCCCTAATAAGTTGATATCCAACTTTCCTTCGGCTTAGAAACTGTGGCTGAAACTGCAAATATAAACCAATGGAAGGACCCGCTGTATTGTGAGTTGAGAAGCAGATGGGTGTCTAGACCCGCTAGGGGAGAGATGCACTATATTGTGAGAGAAGAATGAGGTTCACGTGTGGTCATAGAGCACCGAATAAGTTTTTCTTGCTGGGTAACATTACCCATTTTATCTCTTCAATTTTGTCTCATATTTTAAGTTATCCCTCAACTTTAATTATTTTTATTTAAGTCCTCAAACTTTTAAAGAGAAGATGTAGTCTACCGATTTAAAGCAAATTATAAAAATTTAAAATTGATTATATTTTAAATCTCTTAATTATGTTTCAGTTTCACTTTACCTGCTAAATTAAAAGTTATTATATTTTTATAGGCTAATTACATTTTACTACCTTCTAATTTATCTAAAAAATACATAACCTCTTTATAATTTAAAAGTGAACTCATAAACTCTCCTCATTTGGATTAAAGTATAAAATGGACAAATTCTTAAATTTTCATAAAAAGACAAAAACACCCCCACATATATCTGCAACCTCTGTCTTTCTCTCTCTCTAAAGGTCTATGTTTCTCTTTCTAAATTTTCCCATCACAGCTATCATCTCTCTAAGGGCCGGTTTAGTATAATTTTTTCACTTAGTTTTTTTTAAACTTATATGTAATAAAAAATCAGCTTTTTTTTTTAACTTTTTGATTTTTTTGTTTATTTTTAGTTAAAGTGAAGCCAGAAAAATAAAAAAATAAAAAAAATATAACTTTTTTATTTGTAAGCTTAAAAAAAACTTAATTAAAAAACTGTACCGAACGGGTTTAAAATTTCTCCCACTGGCTGCGAAGAGCAGTTTGACATTCAAACAATTAACCATTCATTTCTGGGGTCAAGACCAACATTAAAATAAAATAAAATTAAATTATCATCCTGCTGATGCAATGTAATTTCTTAGAAGTGAGTGAGGTATTCCAATTACTTGAACAGAAACCTGTTCTTCACCAAAACCTTTGCAACAAATATTCAAGCTTTTCAACGTTAAGTTCACCGCCACCTCTCTCCCTCCCCGGCTCCCTCCCACTGCGTCCATCGCCAGCCCCTCTCTCCCATTTCTCCATCTCTATTTTTATATGAGTTTTGCATCTCCCGTCGCAAAAAGAAAGGAACGAAATAGAATTGTGAGTCTTTTTTGTATCAGATTTTTAAATTTTTTTTTTTTTTGAATTTTGGGGATTGGTGGCCTCTAGGCAATCGAAGAGGAGAGGGTGCCATTGCAAAAATATTGTGGGGGTAAAAATATCTTTTTATGATCAATTTATGCAAAAAAATACTCTCCCGCTGAAGTCCAAACCGCGTGTAATACACCTTCTGTTAAAACTAACAAATTCCGTCACTTTTACATTTTAGTTTAAATCACGAGAGGATTATGTGTTCACTTTTAAATAATAGGGAGGATATGCATTTTTGGGCCAAATTAAAAAGGGATAAAGTATAATTATTCCTATTTTTAACCTTAAACTATTATAATTTAAATTTGTATTCATAATACTGACAAAAGAAACAAATTTAATACCAGTTGCATTTATGATCTGATACAATGTGACTTTTTTGGTCTGAGGTTAACAAGTGTGTAGTTTAAAAAATCTCCTTGATATTGACAGGACAGTAATTGGTGGTCTAAAAATGTAAGATTTTATGAATAATTTTGACCATTGCCTTAGGCATTTGAGGTGATTTATAACATTTCATATCCATGAAATTATTTTTTCTCTTACGCATTTCGAGATGATTTACATCTCATATCTACAAAATTATTTTTTTCTCTTTGCTTTAGATATTAGTATAAAATTTTGACAAAACAAATATCTAATTTTGAATTTGATGATGGTAAAAATGTAACTAGTTTTGGTTCAATGAAGTAAAGTGACATTAGATTACAGTTTAGAGGGTTAAAATATAATTAATTTTTAATTTCCTTGCTATTTTGAAAAGCTGGACTATATTAACTTTTTTTTTAAAAGTTAGAGGACTTACTTAGAAAAAATTAAAGTTAAGAAATAATATTAAAATTTGAGACAAAGTTAAAGGAACAAAATAATTGTTTGCTGTTCTTGTTTAAAGGGAATGTGAATCCTGTGGATGTGAATAGCACTGATAATATCAATAATTTCTGTTTCTTTGTCCAAAGACAGAATTGCATGAGAACTGCGAAGTACTTGAGCCAAGAGTCTTTAAAAAAAAATAGAGAATAATGTTTTAATGGAAGAATATCTTGAGATTGTATATTATCTTAAATTAATAAATTTAAATTTGTCAATTTACTTTTCCTTTCTTATTTTACAAATAAGAAATCCGTGTGTACACTTGGATTTGTTAAGCGAAGAGAATTCCCCATGTGATCAAGCCAAAGCAGTGAATTCCCCCTTTTTTGTTGATCCTCCATAGATATAGATCCTCTTATAGAGTTTGCGTAAAAAATTTTCTTCTGGTCCTCTAAATTAATTGCTTTATTTATTTCTGGTGATAAGCAGGGGCAAAGCCACAGTAGGCCCAGGTAGTTGCCCTCAAAATTTTTAAAATTTTTATTTTGCCCTATAGTTTTGAAAATATTTGCCAATCAAATTTTTAAAAACTTTATTTTCACCTATCGTTTTAAAAGTATTCCCTTATTTTCCTAAAATTTGTAAATTAACCCTTCAAATTTTATAATCTCTACTTTTACCTAAAAATATTTCATAATTCGTCCCCCTTAAAATCATATCTCCTAATTTGCCCCCTTAAAATTTGAAAACACTCTCCTATAGTTATTTTGCACTGAAGAACATTATATATATATATATATATATATATAAGTTTATATCCACTATATATATGAAGTTACTTTAACTTCGATTAAAATTTTTTGTCTTCAAGGTTGATAATGGCTGGCCTCTGACATGAATTTTTTAGCTCCAACACTGGTGATAAGGTAACTATATATGAGAATTTGACAAATAATATCAGTCCAAAAAAAAAAAAAGAAAGAAAAGAAACTGTTCATCTCGGTCTCCTCCTTGCGAAACAAGAAATATGATTATTCCATCTTACAATCAAGAAGTATAGAGAAAAAAAAAAAATGCCGTTAAATGAAATGCGCCCCAGCTATCACCTTAGTCAAAAGATCAACAAAGATAAGATTACAAAATCCAAGGTTTTAACATTTTTTATAGAGTGTTTTCAAGATCAAGAAGCATAAACACCACAGCAAACTAGCAGAAAGTATTATATCTTTACCCCTTTATTTATTTATTTCTTTTTTTTAATCCAATTGAAAGCTTGAAAATTTAAATTTTTTTAGGGTGCCTTTACAGGAGGAATGGCTGCCAAAGGCTATCAGAGTTATGGAATTAGTTTAATCATCCGACAGTCTGATCATACAATTGCAATATAATTAACCAACCAATTTGGTAAAAGTCAAAATTTTATATTTAAAATGGATATTTTGTAGCGCACATATGCCTTTTCAAATCCATTCATTTTTTCTCTATTATTGCAATTATAAACCGGTGAATTTTAAATAGTACTGTACTTTATACATCACAAATATGATTTCACTGGTTCACAATTGCTGTTATGTACATTGTTTCAATAATTGTGAGACCTAAATTACAAATGGTACCTGCCTCAGACATGAGCTAGAAGTCATTCTTCCTCCAAGAAGATTGCATATGGGTAACTGAGGTCCATTAATCTACATCAGATGCAATTAATAGTTCTATTCAATCTCAAGAAAACCAAAAAATTAAGCTATGGATCTAATTTATGCGATGGTTTTCTTTAACAATTGTAACATAGAAATATTAACGTATCAGTAGTCTATCCTCATTCACATTAATCCTTATTTGCTGAAGATCTTTCCTCAAAAATCCTATCCCTTGCTTTAGTTGCCTGAAACATGAAAATTTCCACCAAAGAATTCTATTAAAATGTCAGAAGATGAGAAACATTTTCAAATCCTATAAAGAACATTCTAGGTTTGTGACTGGTTACGAATGTGGCCTTCTAGTCCAGTCCTGCCAAGAACATTGTCACTAGAATAGCTAGGGCTCTCCATTTGGTTGCAAAAAAAATAAAAAAAATAAGAAATAAAAATAGAGGAAAGTGACAGCTTCAAATGGATTTTCAGGCTTGACCAAATAACTATCTTTAACACAGAGAGAGAGAGAGAGAGAGAGAGAGAGAGAGAGAGAGAGAGAGAGAGAGAGAGAGAGAGAGAGAGAGAAGCGACCTGCTTTTCCCAATTTGTACAACTTGTTATTTTGGAGAACAGAATTGCTTGTAGAACAATACCAACTTGTATTCCAATCCAGATGCCCTTTCCTCTTAATTGTACCCAGAAGCCCAAAATGGCGGCAATGGGAATTCCGGCAAGGTAGAATGCCCCAAGGTTCACACGAGCCCCTTGTGGGTTCCCGGCTCCTAGTTCATTTGAAACTCTAGTGCTGAAGAAACAAAAAAAGAGAAAGCAAGTAATAGGTATCACACTCGTCTTACGAAACCAAATCCAAGCGGTATTGTGTATAGTGTTGAGATGGTATTGAGACTGTTCACAAAATCGGCAAGCAAGGTCCCAAAATATTACAAGAGTTCAGTTTTCATCCGCTAACAAGAAATAATTCTTTTACACAAACTGGTACTAAAATGATATATAACATAAAAAGTAAGATTTACGAACACATTCTATGAAAATATTATTGCATTGTTGATAGATTAAAGTTAAACTAACAGTCTGTTTGGAGCTTAGGGGAGGAAAGAGATAATAAAAGAAAAATATTTTTTCTTATTTGGTATTGTACAGAACATGAAAGAAAAGTTGAAGAAAGAAGAGAGAGAAAGAGAGAGAGAGAGAGAGAGAGTGATTTAAAAATTCTCTCTCTTCCCCCCTCCCCTTTCCGTTCTAGGTAGAACCAAATAAAGGAAGTAAAAAGGGTGAGAATTTTAAAATAATTCTCTCCCTTTTCCTTTCCCTTTCCTCCCCTTCCCCAAGTTTCATACAGTCCTTAGAATGTTCTTAATGCTCATCACCAAATGGATCAAATATTGTGACATACCATACAGAAAGTACTGAAGTTTCAAGCTCCGGATTGGTAAAAGCCCAGATAGCAAGATAAACAACTCATACGACCACCATTCCAGACTGCATTCATCACCATATAAACTCCCATGAGGAATGACAAACTTTGCAGCAAGGTGAACCCTAAAACTCTCTGTAATTAAGCAATCCGCAAAATAATAAAATAAATACTTAAAAAATAAAATTACCAAAGCATAACAGCAGAAGGAATAGCAAAGCTGAAGAACTCTCCAACTCCGCGTAACACCTCCATTGAAATTGGGACCCGGGTTTTCGCACAGGCAGAAGAGTACTTCGTGTAAATGACGAGGAAGATCACATTCAACCCATACGAAATACCAATTGATAAAGCCCCTCCAAGGTTATCCAATCCGGACTTAAACACTAGAACCCAACAGAGAGGTACATGGAAAACAAGAGTGGCACACGAGCTTACGAGCACGGGAAGGATCAAACTTTGCATTTGAAAGTATCGGACAAGTGGTTGAAGAATTGCATATGCAAAGAGGGCGGGAACAAGCCACATTGTAAATTTACCAGCTTCATGTGAAATTAAAGGGTCTTGGCCTATGAAAATGAGTATTTTTCCCATATAGATCCATATAACAGAGAGGGGGAGACAAACAATGAGGAGGGATAAAATAGCAGTGTAAGTATATGTTCCAAGTTTTTGGTATTGCTGAGCTCCATAAGCCGGCCCACAGAGAGTTTCCAAAGCACTAGCCATCCCTAACTGTTTTTGACAGGTAGAAGCCGTGGTTAGTTATAATAAAAATTAAAGACTTAACTCAGTGTACTAGGTAATCCAATTGAATATACAGTATATCTATCTCTGTATGGGTGTAGTGGGTATCTGTAAGTTTGTCAGTCATTGTTGATACCTCAGCAAGCTGGGGAACGTCTATATGTTTTTGTAAACATAGTGTAATTTTTGTCTCAAAAATCTAGAAGTAGGTGTATCATGTGCTAAGAAGCATGTACATGAACATGCAACATGGACACGCCGACACGACACATTTTAAAATATACAGGATACGACACAGTAGGGACACGACAAAATTATATATTATTTATATTTTTTACTTGTCCTATATAAAAAAATTTAAATAAAAGATAATGTAGAATCACATAATTAAAATTAAAAACCATGTATTTTATAGTTTTAACATCAAATTAGGTATAAAATCACATATTTTTATTTTTCAATTGGATGCAAAGTTATTTTTATCAAATTTGCTACTTGCTTCGTATGTGTAAGTGATGAGGGTGTCCAATTGACGGATATGCGTGTCCCTCAAATGTTAGAAGTGTGTTGGATTCTAAAAAAAAATCAAATAATAGGACACGGTTAAAAGCGTGTCTGATATGTGTTGTGAGAGTGTCTGATAAGTGTCGTGTCCAACATAAATACAACACCTTCTTAAAAGTGTCCATACTTCTTACACCATGTGGTTGAAAATGACACACTAACAGTTTGTACTTTGGGGCCAGAGAAAAACAGATCAGAAGCTCTCTTGTAGCCGCATAACCTAATTCAAGAAAGAGAGAAAAGATGTTTTGTGTGTGGCTGTTTGGTGATGCATTGAGGAGGAGAAACCTTGTAATGTTTTAACTGCTTGTCTAACAAGAGGTATTAGTACTTAGAATGTAGGGGAAAAGGCTAAAGGACTGTAAAAAAGAGAGAGCTTTTATAGAATGCTTAAAGAAATAGTGCTAAGAATTGCCCCAAAAAGGCAAATGAGAGTAAACGTCGAAAAGAATGTGGAGGCAAGATCATCCAAACCAAAGTGATTATGCAGAAGAATAGTAGAATAAAAGAGAACTCTAATCGCGGGAAAGACGACTAACAAAATCAGAAGATTAATTTTAAGAAGTTTAAAAAGCTTGTTAGTAAGTACCTATTTGACTATAACTACAGGACTAGCAAAAACCAAGACTGATGATAGTATGAACTCAAGGTTAAGAACAAGAATTAGTTAAAAAAATAAAATGAGTTCATATATGGAAAAGAGCATAAAAAATAAAATATTTACTTTTATGGAGCTTAGATAAGTTAATAAAATTGTTTTAAAGAAAGATGTTATATATCCCTCAGAATAAGGGAGTAAAAATTAAATTACTTTTAACTGGACCTGCCAGGAATTGTCCAAACTCGACTAATCATATCAGATTTGGCAAAGATTGTAGTTAGACAAAGATTGAACATGACTAGAAAGACCGTTAACCTTTGAGGGAAAAGATTATGAAGATCAATCTTTGCTATTATCAATTCAATGCTTTTACGAAGTTTGTGGTGGAATTAGATAAATTAAAATCAAAGGGTAATTACACTTTACCCATTGTGATTTGAGCGAAAATCAAATGATCCATATGATTGAAAAGTGAGCACATAACCCCCTTATGGATTAGATTTATCTAGAAAGTGAAAATAGATGGAATTATGACAAATTTAGTAAAATAAAATAAATTTCTCTATGAAGGGCAACCCTTTATTTTGATATAAAAGGACAAAATCATATTCTTAATATTCCATTTTGGAGGGATAGAATGACGAAAATACCGCTGTGATAGAATACAATTAACTCTAATAGTTTCCATCCATTTTACAGTAGGATTATTTATGTCTTTTTAACTCTATTTCGTTGTTAACTTAGTTTGTTTGAATGTAAACATGATTCCTTTTAAAATGGAGAAATCAAACGGAAAATATCAAAATCGTTCAAATGGGCCTTGAGGCCGTTCGACCCGGGTGTGAAGCCGTTCGAATGGAGGAGGAGGAGATACATAGAGCTTGTTTCATCTTTTGAATTAGGTTCGATCGCTGTTCGAAGTTTCAGAGGCATGAAAAGGCCATGAGCAATCCTTTAGAATCTCGTGCGAACGGGCGTTTCGAACTTAACATCAGCTTGTTCGAATGGAATTTGGCGCCCCCAGTTTTTGTTTGCCTATTTAAGGAGAAATTAAATCTATATTCAAGGTTGTTGATATTTTTACGAGTTTTAGAGTTTCCTTAAGAGTTCTTAGAGCAGTTTTAGAGAAGTTTTCATAATTCTTCATAAATCTTCATTGTTTTGTAATCAGATTCAATAATTTCAATACTTTTCAATATATATTTGCATTTCTATCATGGAGATGAGTAGCTAAACATATTCGTAGGATCAATTGTGAAGATCAATTGAATATCTTGAGAGATTAATGGAGGTAATTAGAGTTTCAATATTTTATCTTCTTAACTTCTTAATTCTTGATGATCAAACCCTAAATGTTTGAGAAAATTTAGATTCTTGACTAAGATCGGTACTCTTTATACACAAACCTTAGTTTAGTATAGAGTTTGTACAAATTGATATTATAAATCTATGTATTTAAGTTTATTATAATTGTAGGATTGATTATCATTGAATTCATGTTTGTTTATTGCTAAATCTTCTGAATCAAAGGTGATTGCACTCCAAAAGTGTAATTTTAAGACCCTAACTTGTATTTTGCTAACCCTAGTTTAGAAGTTTATTCATTTATGTTAGCTATATCTTAGTGCTGAACTTGGTTTGTTTGATGTTTTGTAGGTTTTAGGCTCAACACAAATAAATTGGAGAGGAATTTGAGCAATTAGTAAGGTACTTGCTATGTGACTTATCAAATGGACACAATTGCCTCCTTCAAAGAGAGAGAGAGAGGGAAAAAAAAAGTGTAGTAGTCAAATAGTACGAGATTTTTTGACACTCATGCATATTAAATTTTGTTATGTGTTATTTATTATGTTAAAAATATCTTTATTAATTATAAATTCGTGTTATTGATGTAATAAATATTCCATATTATAATTTAATAGAGATACAATACTACATATTCTAATTTAATCGAGATAAGTATTGAGCCGTTGGTATGATTTTTACTAAATTTTTCCCCGAGAGAGAGAGGGAGGGAGAGAGAGAGAGAGAAGCTTACAAGAAGACTGAAGCCAGTGACACCGGATAGGGAGATGGCGATGGAGGTGCTAGAGAGAGAGAGCTCACCCAGGTGGCCAACCATCATGGTGCATATAACTAGCAATAAGTACTGCGATACAGTCACGACCACCATTGGCGCCGCTATGAAACCCAAACTCTTCACCTCCTGGACCAACAGAGCCCACGTCAAACCGCCCTCTTTCTTTTCTCTCTATTTCAGTAACAAAGCCTCTTCCATGCCTCTCTGTGTCTCTTTATCACAGTGTCTTGAGCCACCGCACTCACGCCCTGTTGGATTTGGAATAACGAGAGAGAGAGAGAGAGAATTTGGTTTTTGATTAATTCTTGGATATATAGGTATACGGATTTTGTTTAGTTTCTATATATCTTTAGGGGCCATTTGAAACTAAGATATGGAAAACTACGCAACGATCTTAGATTGTCACGTCATATCACTCTTGTTTGTCATTTTACAATGTCATGGGTCTCTTGTTAACTAGGTCTTCAACACATTTATCGGATCTATTTCAGACTCACATAATAAGGGCATGATTATTATATTGTGAGAGGTGAAACAAGAATAACATAGTGTTTTAAGAATAACTTATGCTTTGTTTGAAATTCGAATTTTTAATGAAATAAACGTAAAGAAAAAAAAATGTGAAGAAAAAATGCTCACTTTTCTTTTAAATTTTTTTTTTATCGAAATTCGTGTTTCAAGCGGAGCCTCAAAGATACTAGGGTGGCATTTAATAAATATAGATTAATGTTACACATACAAACAGCAAAAATATACATGACCATACAAAATCAATTGTGATTGAATTTGGACTTACTACTTTAGAGCAAACTACCCAAAAAAATAACTTTTAATTATAGAAATGTTATTATCTCATTACGTACAGGATTCAGTATAAAAATTCTGTCAGAATAAAGTTAATGCATCAACTGCTCGATCCAAACCAGCACCGAGAAGCTCGGTGCAAGAGACATAAAATGGACAAAGGGGCATGGTTTTTTTCCCCTCTCTCGCACGCGCATTAGGTAACACTTTTTTTCATTACTTTAATCTCTTTGGTGGGAGGGTTTATTGGGACGTACATCATGTTTCTCTTAGATAATGTGTTTAAGGTGCAAAATGTATTTGTTGCACTAATCTCGTACGACAATTAACGAATTTTTAGTGACCTTGAAAGATATACTAAAGTGGGTTATTTTGTTTGCTTGTCAGTCCCATAAATTAAAGACTATGAGACAATGAAAATGAGGTTATGTTGCAATCTTCCACTTCTCCATTAAAGACTGGCACTGAGAAAACTCAATTGAGTCTTTCATGACGAGCACCGACTCCACTTTGATCAGGAAGGAAACATAATGGGTAATGCATGTGAAGCTCTATCATCCAAACAAATCACTAGTGAAACATGAGATTCTAGAACCTGTATATGCTAAAAAATGACTCTATATGTATGTGTGTGTATATATATATATTTCAGTTTCTGTAGGTTGGACAATTGGAAGGAATGGAGACGCCAGTATTTACTTTCTTCAAACTGATGGAATTGAAGCCATAAGTAGAATTTAGGAAGAGCAAGACAATCCATCTATTCCATGAGAAGTATTTTTCTTACAATTCGGGCAGCATTTTGGATACCTGTGAAATAATTTGGATCTAGGTTTGTGAAGGGAAAGGAAAAACATATGAAAAGGATAGAGAAAAAAATGTAGAGAGATAAAATGTATTTGTTTTTTGGTTGGTGACTCGCTCCAAAATGTACTCGAGATAATATCCTAAGTGTAAGATGTGCAAAGTAGTAAATACCACTAAGTTTGGGGTGGAACCACAAAGAACTGTGAACTGGTGTATAAAACTCGCTCCAAAACTTAAAGATTTAGGAAAACTCACCAAAGAAAAGAAAAATAGAATATTGGTTGTGATTGTTGTTTGAGAAAATTGAATTAAACAAGAATGTAATAATATAGAGAAGTCTTGGCTAGGAATGATCTAATTATTAGGTGAATATGTAGTTGTTCAAAGTTTGGAGTGTTTTTAGAGCTTTGGACAAAGTGTATGTCAAAGTCGAATAGGATTCCAAACCCGACAACGATTAGAATTCAAAGTCCTCTGCTCTGACATGCGTTCGAATGGTTTGACCTGCCGTTTGGACGCTTGTGCTATTTGAACGCTTGAGTGAGTTATAGGCCATTTGAACGCTCTGTAGAGTCTTCGTTTTCCCTATTTTGCTTTTATTGTAGCACCTTGATTCATTCCTACAATTTGACACGTTTTTTTAAATACTGAAATTATATACAAAGTACTTTTGCTCATAATTCGCCAATCTAAAACCTAAGAATCTCCTGCTTTGACAATTCTGTGAAAAAACATAATAAAGAACGATTTATAAGACAAGTGAAAGATAGAATCAAGATCTCAGCATGCCCAAAGAATCTTCAAGAGATCACCACCTACTGTGTGCACATCCACAACTTAACAAACCTCATGAAAAGCAAGTGTGAAAAAAAATAACAATAACAATATTAAGCAATCAAGCATATATTACTCCCCCTTTTTGTTATAAATTGACAATGAAGGCAAGGAAACAAAGGAGGAAATAAGTAAAACCCAAAAACTTGCATCTATCCAAGACAAGTAGAGCATAAAAAACATGGATAACACAGTATACATAACCAAAAACATAGCTTTAGACTTAATACATGATAATGCAAAACCATGCCTAATAGTTTAAGCCCTAAACATCATCGCCGCAACTCCTATGGTGGCGGCGGAAACTATCACTCCAAGATAGTACGGATCACCGTTACATTCCCGCTTATGGTGGTGAAATCTGCGCAAAGCCCGCTCATCTCGGTGGAGACACGAGATATGTGAGATAGGGCGCGAGTGACATCCTCACGAATCTGCCGCTGCTCGTCACGAAGCTCGCCCAAGAGGTGATTAGAAAGTGTAAATGCGTCCGGGGCATCGACTTCAGACTTGGAAGCATCAGACTTAGAAGCCTCTGCATCCTCAGCATCCGGCTCGACCATCTACTTGTCATCACTAGAAGATGAAGATGGTGGTGGAGCAGCAGCCTGACCAAGGTTTCGAGAAATAGTAGCATCCTTCATTGCTGCTGGGGAAGTTAGATAGGCCTTGAGAGGTGCCACGGTGACACCATGTGCCCGCATAAAGGATGTAAGAAAGACCCCAAAAGGCAGTGAGGCAGTAGGGGGGTGAGTGTGATAAACCTTAGCCAAAGAAGTAAATATGACCAAAGGAAGGTCAATAGGAACTCCGGAGCTAATGGATTAGAGGAAACAACCTCGATCTCGGTTAAGCTGAGTCTTATTGTTGCGCGGATCAATTGACCAGGAGATGAAGAGATTAAGCATCTTAAAGTGCTCAGTCAAGGTCTTATAAGCAGGGGCGGAGACACATGGTGCCCAGATGGGCACGTGCCCCCCTTAAATTTTAGAAATTATATTTTTACCTATAGTTTTTTAAATTCTTTTCAATATAACCCCTAAAAAATTAGAATTGCCTCAAATTTTTAAATATTTCATTTTTTCTATAGTTTTAAGAAATGTTTTCAAATTTTTTCCTTTAAAATTTTATAAATGCCCCCTCAAATTCTCAAATATTCTATTTTTACCTACAATTTTAGAGATCTTTTTTTTTTAATTTTTACCCACTAAAACTTGATAAATGCTCCTTTAAATATTTATTTTGCTTTAAAGCAGATTCATATATGTAAATTTGTATACATTATACATATGTATGAAAGCTAAGTGTCCTATTGTTGATTATTTCAACAAAATTTTTTTATTATGATCAACGAGTGCTCCCTCTGAATGGATTTTCAGGCTCCGCCATTGCTTATGAGCAACCATGGTCATGAGCCAGTCTAAACTGCAAGCCCGAAGGTGATCCAAGACAACTTGCATAGGTGGACCAGTGCTAGATGTAAAAGGGTAAGAAGATGCAATCCTAGGGAGATGAAAGTGCTTTGTAAAGGAGTCAGCAGTCAAAGTTAGGTGACCTCTTGGACTGTGGAAACTCCCTAACAATGGTAGGACAAGTGGTCCCTCCAACCTCAAAAAGGCATCCCCAGCCCCTTTCAGTGAAAAATCGGTGTAACGAGAGGTGTCAGATGAGGGCTACATTTATAGATTGCTCTACAAGTATGGGTTGGGCCCTAAACCTAACCATGGGATCAACCCGATGAGATGAAGAAGCCCCGTCCTCGATAGTCACAGGGCAAGACTGGAAAACTAGGGTAAAAAAAGGGGAAAACAGTCGGTTAAAAAGTAGCGAATGTGATGTAGATCACTTTAAATAGAGGAGAAAGGACAAACCTAACCTAAAAAGATGGAAAAATTGAGCCCTAGTGGAAAGAAACCGAAAGCCCTATGTGTTAGAAAATGATGGGTCGCGTCAAATGAACCTAAAAGTTAAATTTATGAAGCTCTAATTTGCTGAACTTTAGGATGCCCGATGGGCCGTTCGAACCCCTTAAAGGCCCGTTTGAACGCTTGTATGAGCCGTTCAAATGCAGATACTGAGAAGGCTAAAAAACAGAGCCTCTGCAGATAGTCACCTATTTTTGAAAATCTCCAACACATAACAGTTTTCTGGAAAAAAACACTACTCTAAAAAGTTTGAAAATAAATCATATAGCAAAGGATGACGAGTAGTAAAGAGTTCTCATAAATCAATCAACAGTAAAACAAAAAATACACTTAAAGAATTGAAAATTTCAACCTCTTTAAGCATAAATATGTAGTTTGTTAACATAACCAAATGGATGTTCTCGGTGAACTCGAAAGCTATGGACTTACACGAACACTTAGCAAAGATCACAATTAAGAGTCTACTCAAATTCTTGTGAGAGTGACATACCTAGAACAATGACCAATTATACTTGTGCAATTCAAAGATGGAAACTCCCCCTTAATGAGCTCAAGTTTTGAACATGTTGAGAACTGAATTGATTTCTTTTTGAATAACTCATGTTTTTTTTTTTCTTTGAACAAGTTCAATACATAAAACATAGTAGCTCTTTCTACTATATTACCTAGATGGTGCATATTTTGATATACATTTATAGTGGCTTTCACACATGTTAACATAGGATATTAATGATAGAAGTATGAGATATGAACACTAGTGTGCTACTCTCGTAGAGAACATGAGAATAAATCAAACCAACAGAAATCACATATATGGCTCATGCAAATAAGTCGCACAAAGTATGCTCAATGTACACATGACTTATTTTTTTAGAATTACTCACAATGTAAGTAAAGATAAAAAAATTTAAATTGAAATTGTACATTCGATGCCAACTTATGAATCTCATCATGAATAACAACTCACGACAAGTCATACTCACATATTCTCTATAATCAGAAAATGCAATTCGACAAAGATTGCGGGTCAACATTAGTGTGAGTTTTGACAAGGCCCAAACTGATGTCAATCCATGTACCTTCAGGAGCCATCTGACCGATTTTAGATGGGTAATTTTATTTATCCAAAAAATTTATAAAAAATTTCAATATAAAATGATGTGATTGAATAAGAGTTTTTCATTTTAAAACAAAATATTTTGTCATGATGGCTCTCAATCACAAAAGTGCTATTGACACATCATTAGGTGAGATTTTTTAATCAAATTCTCTGAGAATTTCAGATGTATGCTAGGTGTTAACACACAATAAGCAATGTCAAACCTTCAAGGCTTAAGCATTGCTCTCACGTTCATTTGGGTTAAGGAAAATGCTATTCTTTCATATAACTTGTACAAAAAAGTTCTACATGAATGATAGGGCAGTGGTGTTTTTGTAATTAAAATTTATAATGAAGGGTATTTTATTTTAAAGTGACCGACACACACACACACACACTCTATTATCCACTGATATGGGAACCATTCTAGCGCGAAATCCCAGAGGGTCCTAAGCTAAAAAGTCCCACTTGCACTAGGTGTAGGCTCAAAGACTAGAGAACGATTTTCATTCAATCATATCGTTTTGGTAATAAATTTTATATAAAATTTTTGATTGTATAGTAATAAGTTCTACATAAATTTTATGATTGTATAACATTATCCTTTGGTTCATAGACTAGCCTCGTTCTAATTGTTTTTTAGTCAAGATCATGAAATATCAATTGAAGCACAAAAATTTAATGTTGGCAAAGTTCACGCTCACGAATTGCAGGGCTGTTCTACAATATAATATGGGCTTTTAAACAGCTAAAACATCTCGACACGAATCTAAACCATCTTCAAAATTTTCAAAGAAATTCTTGTTTGAAGAATTCCTTGACAAAAGTTTAAGCTGCATTCAAGTTTTCAAACAAGTTGAAGAACTCATTGACACGAGTTTAGACTGTTTTCAAATTTCAACAGTTGAAAAGCATTAACATGAGTCTAATTTGTCTTTGAAAAAACATACTAAATTAAATGCGACTTGACCTCTTTTGATTGGCAAGCTTTCTTTAAAAAATTAAGCCTCTTAAAACTTTGAAATAAATTTTTTTTTTTATTTCTCTAGGGTTCAGCCAAAGGTTAAAAAAGAAAAAAATAATTAATTACGTATCACACCATTGCACTTTACACCAAATCTCACTTAAAATTTAAATTTTTAGTTTTAACAATTAAGTCATTACATTTCTAAAAAATTACTATGTTACTTTACTGTTAACTTCCGTTTCTGAAGCAAATTAAAATTGTAGCATGCACATTTTGCAGAGGCTAAATGTCAATTTGTTGTTTATAATTCAAACAGGAACTAATAAAGGATTGATACAAACTTTTTTTTTTGGGTAAATTTAAGAGTTTGATAATTAATGATACAAGTCCTTAAAGTATAATTTCATGTCAACTGCAAGCTATTACAGACAAAGGTTGCTGCCAAATAAATATTGTGGTGGGTACCTTGAACCAACCCGTGTTGTAATATGGCAGACAAGGGCAAAGGCGATGCAGATATTAAAGTTACTTTGTGGAAAAATTATTCATTGCTTGAGGAGCATTATATCATCTTTGCTCCATCAAGTCCTCCTTGTTAAGAAGGGTCAAATGCCCCATTTAACAGATGAGAACCCACCTTATATGAGTAGAGGAGTAAGGACAAGTGGTGTTCTCAAAGCACTAAATAATTTCTTGGACTGCGTGGGATTATGCTGCTCATGTCCTAAAGCAATGATGATCTCCATATCAACTGCTCAACAAATATTGACCTTTTCCCGTCAGTCGTATGACGCTTGCATTTCATATTAAAAGTTTTATATATACTTTATTTACAGAATAATATGGTTAAATAAAAGTCAATTACTTTAAAATAAAACGATTATTATGATATTCTTTAATTAGAAAAATATCATTGTCATATCAGTGATTGAATTTTTTGTACAAATTTATTGAAATAACAACGTTCTTAAGCATTCATGGTATGTCTAACATGAATATAAAAAGAATAATTGATTACACTTTAAAACTGTAATCTCAAAGCCCAAATTAATAAATTGTTAGCTATTTTGTACATATTAGATTGTTTTTTTATTCTCTGAAATGACCTAAACATGCTTTAAAATGTTTTTGCAAGAAACAGAGTTAAACAAAGAGAAAATAAGTAGAAAACGGCTGACCGATCGATTGGCCAACGGCCTGTTCGATCGGGCGATTGATCGCTTAACTCCTTGTTCGATCGGTGACGTTAAAAATCTACTTATCACTCTATTGCAGTTGTAGAGGTCATCCAAAACCAAACTTCAGAGGGGTGTTTTTTCGATCGAAGAGCAATCGAATGCCAAATGATCACCTCCCAATCAGATCAATCGGTCTACGTAGTCCCTGTTTTAAACATATGTATATAATGTTGATTTGGACTTTTTTGAGGAGGACCCTCACTCTCTCTCATTGTAAAACCTAGAAAAATTCAAAGAAGTTGTGTTAGAGATAGATATTGTAGTCTCTCAGATTTTCTTAGCACTTTCTTTTTATTTTTCTTGTAACCAAATACTAGATTTCATCTATGAAAGCCGAGATTTATTGTTTCTTTTGTCTTCTCAACACTTCTACATACTTTCTATGATGGAGTTCTTTAGCTAAACTCTTCATGTGGATGCAATTGTGAGAATCTATCACAGATTACATGGAGATTGAAGGGGAGCATTCTAATTCTTGAATATCTTTAGATGTCTTATTCTCTACTCAATTTGAGTTGATTTCTTTAGAACTCTTAAATTTATAATCATGGTTTGATAAACTTTTGGTATGCTTCTAAGGATCTCACAAGGTTTTCAAGTCATATTCTAATTGGGAGAGAACCCAATATTTTCAAGTCTAAATTTTCCGAATTAAAGATCCATGGAGAGATTCTTGATTCGAGTTATCTAAATTCTCTCTCTTCAATCCCATATGAGAATTGGTAGATTATAGCAATTGTATCCACATTCCTCTTAAAACCCATTTGATTATCTAAGCAATCAATTTGAATTGCAAATTGTTAAAGTTAATTAGGTTTAATTGTTTTTCTTTGGTCTCAATTGTCCTTGGTTCTTTAGTTTAGTAGGTAATTGCTTGCAATTCTATTGGATAATTGATAGGTTAATAGTTAATTTTTTTTAAATCGCCTAGAGATTAGCCAATCAACTCCCAAAACCCCCAAAAGATTTTCGGTCTAATTTTGATTACCATAGGTTGATTCTCTACTTGTTTTTCACTATATTGGTTCAATAGTTTTCTATTATCATGCTTTGTGTTGATTACTAGATATGCACAAATCTTTTCGAAAAGAATGATCTGGGACTTAACCGGTAAAATTATAACACGACCACTTACTCTTGAGTGTACGTTTAGAAGTGGATTAGTAATGTTATACAAGGAGAATTTTTGCACTACATTTTTATATAAAATGATGCGAGTGTTTGGCCATTTTATTTTAAACCAAAACACTCATTATTTTACTTTGTAATTTCACTGATGCCATTGTCGTGCTAGTTTGGTATAATTTTTTGTATAAAAATTCTGTATAAATATAATTACTTATATAAAATATCCAAAAAGTAATGAGATAAATATTATGTTGCTGAATTGTGAACTTATTATTTTAAAATAAATAATCTATTAAGATATATTTTAATTATTAAATTGTCATCCCATATCATTTTGGTGCACAACTTTTGTACAAAAATTACGAGAAAACATAACTTTTTTCGTAGTTAAATTATAATAGAAAAAAGAATACTTTCAGGTTGTTGTGACGTGTGACTGTGAGGCCATGCATTAGTTGTTGTGCATAATAGTTTCAACCCCACCCAAAAAGAAAGACAAAAAAGGAAAGAGAGAGAGAGAGAGAGAGAGAGAGAGAGAGAGAGAGAGAGAGAGAGAGAGATTACATAAAAAAGGAAGCAAAAGGAGAAAAAAGAATCAAGAAAAATGCTACGGGCAAGTATGGCGGACGTGTTTTCTATCCGTCGCTACGTTAGTTCAAATCTATCTATATACTAATATAGAAACGATCAGACGGTACTTAACCGTCCACCGCATTTACCTGTAGCCCTCAACAATCAATCCTCTGTCCTCTTCATACTGATTGCAATAATTGTCATGTGGAGAGTGAGAAAAAAAAGGAGAAAAAAATAAAAATGCTTTTATACTGGTGTGGTTGCAATAGTTGTTATTGTTGAGGATTCATATTTGGAAACATAACTATTCTTTTTATTAACAAAACTATCTCTGCAAAGGACAATTCTTTATTTTGAATTAAAAGAAAAAAAACTTTTAATATTCTATTTTGAAGAAATAAAATGACAAAAATACTCTTGTGACTGAATTGACATTAATAATAATGATTTTAAACTATTTTATAGTTAAGTTCAAATCACATGTACTTTTGTGTTCATTTTTAAATCACATGAGTTTTATGTGATTTTCGCTTAAATCACAAAAAACTAAAGTATAATTCCTGAAAAAAAAAATCGGGCATTCAAGTTTCAAGATTCACTCGCGGAAATTGTAGGAATGCAAAAAATTTTCAATTACAAATAGTCACGTATATAAAAGCTTAAAATATGCAAAAAAAAATTATATTATTCTATTGAGTGACTTTCATGTTTTGACAATTTTTAAAAATATACGTTGTGTTTCAACACAATTTACGGTCAAGAGCTTTCACATGAACTGGGGTACCTGGTCCAAAAGTATAGTTGCCCAAAATTGCTGGATCTGGAAATGGGTCAGTCCAGGAATATTTTTAAAAGGACAATGGTATACATGTAGAAAAATGTATACATTGATGTAGTTGAGTTATATCATTTAAAATAGAGAACTCAACATGTCATTGAACTAGAAAACTATCACCGTCATATTATTTCAAAATGCTATGGTTGAATAAGAGTTATTTATATTAAAATAAAATACTTATCATAATAACTATTAATTACAAAAATGCTATTATTCATCATTTTTGTACAATTTTCAAGAGAAAATTTTGAAACAATAGCATTTTCATTTTATTATTTTATTTTCAAAATTCAAACACAAATAGCACGAGGAGAGAGAGAGAGAGAGAGAGAGAGAGAGAGAGAGAGAGAGAGAGAGAGAGAGAGAGAGAAAGAACAATACATTTGAAATTGTTTACCTAACAAGGGCAATTTTTTATGTTCATACAGCCACAAGAGTGATTTTCAACTTATTTTTATGTTCCATGAAAAAACGCTATAAGATAAAACACCATCAATAATAGCGCTTTCTACACTATATTTTCTTTACAGAGGTAGAAAACGTTGTTACTAATAGCTTTACCTAAAATGTTATTAGATATAACGCTTTTAAATTAAGTTTAAACCTACTATTGTGGTAGAATAAAATAAAAAATATGCTCTTGTCACGTAAATAAGCTCCAGTAAACCTCCTATTGTGGTAGGATAAAGTAAAAAATATGCTCTTGTCACCTAAATAAGCCCCAGTACTGCATGGTTTATTCTAGGCTATACTAAGGTAACACAAAACAAGTATTACGCGTACAAACGGTTGATATGTGGCTGATAACTCTGAGAGTCCGGCTCTGGCAGAGAACGATCCAACGATCATCATTTATTTTCTAAGTGCTCCGACGAGATTTAAGCTCATTGATCAAAGCAACAACGTCGGCAACAGAGGAGCCACCTGGTTCTACAGCTTTCTCAGCCTTCACACTCAGATCTCTAGCTCGCCTTCTCATCTCCTCCACTTCATCGCCACCAACCATCAGCCGTTTCACCGTCTTCTCCACCTTCTCACTCGTCACAGTCATATTGGGTTCCCAATGCAACGACATCCACTCCTCGTTCCTGTTGGGTAGAGAATAAGTTTTCATACAAAATTCACTCACATAAATTTTAAATAAATTATAGAACACTCTTAATTTCTCTCCTATCCTCTTCTTATTGATATATTTTACGAGCATAACCCAATACTTATATTTATATTTCTCAAATGAAATATAAAGGAGGTTGAAAATTTTTTTTCGTAGACCATCAATAGTGGATCACTGTAACAAACACAACGTATACAACTTTGACTCTCAACTGTCTAAAACTTCTTAACCTTCTATAATCTTTTATAGTTGAATCTTCAAATATTTCATCCCTAAATTTTCACGGCTGCTCCGCCTTCAACTCTAAATGTTTCTAGATATTGGCAAGTTTACACTTTCAATAGTTCCCCACTCGAATCCGAACCCTTAACACGTCGGTAATTAGGCTTTCATTGAAGAAATGCTCTGCTGACAGTAGCCACGTGATCATCAGAAGGCCGGCACCTATGCTCTCAACTGCTGAGTTCCATACACTGTGGGTCAAGAGCCCTCCGACGGCGGGATGTTCTAAGTAAGATCAGCAGTTGTGAGGCCCAACTACTTACTATCAACTTTTTTTTTTGATGAGTAATGCTATACAACCAGAATATATAATCAGAAAATATAATCAGAATAATGTGGCTGAACTATGAGCCTATCGCTTTAAAATAAAGAACTTATCAAGATATATTTTAGTTACAAAACTGCTACTAATACATCATTCTGGTTCAAAATTTTGTACAAAAATTCTAAAAGAATAACATTTTTTTTTTTGGATTTGGTCATCCTATCCTCGAAATCCTCGGAAAGCTCACCCTCTTGCTCTGTCATATTTCTGGCCACCAAGTGAATGGGTCGCCAGATGTCTCAAGATCCTGAGCGAGCTCAAAGAACTGTCTAGGAGCCATGCGAGGCTGGCTCCCGAAACTAACATAAAGAACCGACTTAGGTTCTTTGAAGTCTAGGCAGTTAAAAATATTAGCTCCATCAATGGAGTTTTTCTCACCTCTCTCGGCCTTCTCTTGGTAGTTTTTGTTGAAGAGATACAATGGTCCTACGAGCCATAGCTTTCTTCCCAATTTAGACTTGAAATGCTCGGCATAAGCTGCCTCCAACTCGTAAAAAGTGTTAATTATAACCCCATAGCTCTTCAACTCGGACTCCACGATGCTGTCAAAAATATGGCCCCCATCGTTTTTGGTCTTAGTCCAGATTTTCAGTTTAGGCCTCGTGAATTTGATTTGATGTTGTGATCAGGAAGACCTGACAAAACAAAGATTGCTGTGTCGGAATCAACCATCTGATGCGGCGCGTGGCGCCTGACGCCATCTTCACAAAGAGGGAACAAACTTGTAACATATAGCACAATCCTCAGAATCCCAAGCCGAGCGCTGACATCAGCCAATGCCATCTAAGGGAAGAACATGTCGCTGACGAGGCAATCGGGGCGGCGTTCCTGGAGGAGTTGCTGTTGAAAAAAAATATGTATATATATACCGTTAATTTTATTTGTGTTTGAATGAAAAGGTGTCCTTTGAAGACACCTTTTGAATGGTGATGGTTAGGAACAGACAACTTTTTTCTACAAATATTCCTTCATAGTTCTGCAAAAATGTAGATTTTTTTAAGGAAAATTTTATTCTTTTAGAATTTTTACACAAAATTCTACACTAAAATGATGTGACGATAGTAATTTTGTAATAAACAAGTATTTTGGTGGGTTATTTACTTTAAAGTGATAGACCCACAGTTTAGCCACATCATTCTGATAATAAATTCTGTATAAATTTTTTGATTGTATGGCATTACTTTTTTTTTTATTTAAATTCATTGCATTAGAGAGTCCTACACAATTCTAGTTTGCAAGACACATAGATTGAAGTGCACTACTTCTGTGGAGAGATCGTTGTATCCTGGGAGGCAGACGTCCATCGACCTTTGCACCTCTACGAGAGCGCAATCTGTCTTAAGGACATAAAGTCCAACTCAAGACTTGATCAGAATAGTCTTTTGTCTTCTCTGGTATTCTGTAGGTTTCTATACTTTATCTGTTTGTATTGATACAGTTTTATATTCAATGTGACTTTGTTTCTAAATTTTTTGCAACGTCAATTTTCAGTTCCTACAAATTTGTTTTATTTTCAGTGGCACAAATATACACAAATGCAGAGACTTTTATCCTTATTAGGACAACAATCTTAAGACAGATTTTTGTTTCAATTTTCTGGTTAATTGTATTCGTGTTATTGTTTCATTCAAATTCTGAAAGTTTCTTTATTTTGTGTTTTATTTTTCTAAGAGTTTGTATCTATTTTGATTTCTTGTTCTTCCAAACTAAATATCATATACTGTGTCTGTATCTGATTTTTTTCAAACATATGTATACAGTATTTCAGTTTTCAAAAAACTCTTGTGTTTTACAGTGTGTGATTTTTCCTAAGAACAAGAAGAACATTTAATGCTCACATTTTTTAAAAACAGGCCTATTTTGTAATTTTCAAAAAGTTTTGGGACTAGTAGTATAATTAAAAAACTTTTTGGGGAGAAAATTGTAATTTTATACAGTTTTGGAGTATATACTATAATTTTATTTATTATAGGGGTTTTTTTGCAATTACAAAAGTTTTGAAACTGTTTTGTAATTTTTGAAACTTTGGATCTGCATTGAAATTTCATAATTTTTTTGGAATTGTGTTTCTTTTAGAATTACGTTTCCTTTTTGTTTTCAAAATTCAAATAGTTCATACTTGCTTTATTTGTGAACTCTCTGAATTATTTTTCATTTTGTTATTTGTTTAGTGATGACTTCAAATGAGACTGTCGTGACTGTTACTGGGTTTATTCCTGTGACTGTTTTGACTCTTGTATCTCCTTATGTTCCTGTTAATCATGGAGAAAAGCCTGAGAAGTTCAATGGCATTGATTTTAAGAGATGGCAACAGAAGATGTTGTTTTATTTTACTACTTTGACTTTGGCAAAGTTTCTTTATGAATATGTTCCTGTACTTAACGAAAATGAAACTGACAGGCAGATTGCAGTTGCTGTGGAGACATGGAAACATGCTAATTTTTTGTGTCGAAATTATATCCTCGATGGATTGGATAATACATTATACAATGTTTATTGTGCAGTCAATACTGCCAGAGAATTGCGAGAATCCTTGGATAAAAAGTATAAGACGAAAGATGTCATTTCAAAGAAATTTGTTGTTAGCAAATTCTTTGACTATAAGATGTTGGATTCCAAAACAATGATTAGTTAACTGCAAGATCTTCAAGTTGTTCTTCATGAGATTTATGTTAGAAGGATGTCCTCTAGTGAATCGTTTCAAGTGGCTACAATCATTGAAAAATTGCCACCATCTTAAGAGTTATAATTAGAAATATTGTATTTTCGAATGTTGCTGTCAAGAGTTAATATCTGCTAACTATTGTTAGAGTTATAGTAGTAATTTGAGTTTTGGTTTCACTAAAATTATTGTATTTTTGAATAATAGTGAATTTTTAGAAGTAGGACTATTATTGCTGAAATCGGTTATCCTGATTTGCAACCTCTACCTTGACAGCAACATTTGATCAGGTTAGAATATTCAAAACGTTGTGAAATTTTTACTATATATATATATTATAAATGTGGATGAGAGTACATACCAAATTTTAAATCATTTTGATGTTATTTACCTATGTTAAGAACTTCTCAAAGATAGATCATCTACAGCTAAATTCTCATTTCTGCAGCACTACCATTGTTTATAAAATATCAAATAAATACTTAGACTTATTCAATAAATGTAAAATTTGGTCTGGATACTCTATTAGATGTCTATTTTGTATTCTCCAAGTTTCGAAAATTTTTGGTCTAATCTTATGAAATTGTGTTCATGTTGTGAGGCCTGTGTTAGTGTTGACAAATTAAAAGACTTGATGAATTTTGATACTTTTAAGCTATTACATTGCATTGGGAGATGAGTTAGACATATGACATCGTGTTTTAATACTTCATTGACATTACATATCTCATGTTAGAGGAGTGTGGATCATGATTGTGTATTGTTGAAAAATTATGAATTATATTTTTCAATTTAACATAGTTTTCGGTGTTAGGTGCTAAAGGAGGGCAAGAGACATCAACGTCAATTAAGGAGTGATCTTTGTCGTGGTGTGTGTGTGCGGTGACAAGTGAGAACAAGATAGACTTAATCATATTGAATAGATAGTGTTGTTGCTTACAAGTGTATAAGTGAGAAATATTCATATTGAATTGCTTGATTATATTATATGAGACAATATTGGTGATTATATTTATATAGCGATATTACATACCCTCCATATCATATATCTTACATTGCACTGGAGAGGGTTAGCCATGGTGGCCTAACCAAAGGCTTAGTCACGGTGGACTAGCCCAAGGGTGCCACGGTGGGCGTTCCTTGATGATGAGTCATCTATATATTGAGCCAACGCTATCTAAATTGTGCGCACATTTGTGGTGTTTCATGCATTGCATCACAAGAGATGTTGCATTTCATGAAGTATATTACATTATTGGTAGTGATGAGATAATAATTACATATCGTTGATGTTGGTGTTTTGTGGATGATTATATATCACTGATTGGTGGATTATCTATTGATAGCTGATTCTGTGATTATGTACATATCATTCTTTATAAGTTTGATTATTTATCGTGATCATATTGACAATTAGCTCACATTCACACAAACTGTTTGTCAAGTAACGTGGAGATGATGGTTCAGCTCACTGTAGTCCTAGTCTTAGCAGCGGTGGCATTCATGTTGGTGTCAGAAAGTTGTGTGTCAGGATTTGGAAAAACTCTTGTTGCTTTCGTTTCAGTTTCTCATTGTGTATGTATAAGATGTTTTGGTTTATTTTTGTATTATACCTCATGTTAGCTCGAGATATGAGGGTTTGTTATGTACCTGGGTTTGTAATAATGTAAGTGGTTTATGGTTTTACTTTTGATGTCCATTATGGTATGTGAGGATAGTTCTTGTTTATATATATCATTGGTGTATATTTCACTATATTCTTTTTCGAGTGTGTGTTAAGGTATCGTTCACAGGTACGGTGACCTGTGCGATCGTGCCCCGCCTAATGTGACATCAATGATGTCTAACTGGGATGAGGGTGTGACATTGAGAGTGATAAATTTGTACTCACTAAGAGTGGGGTGTTTGTGGGTAAGGGGTATGTTAGTGATGGGCTCTTTAAGATGAATGTAATGACTGTTGTTCCTGCTATTAATAATAAGAACATATCTTCTGCTTATATTCTGGAGTCTTTTAATTTATGGCATTTTAGATTAAGACATGTTAATTATAAAACTTTTCATAGATTAATTAACATGAATTTGTTGCCTAAATTGAGTTTTGATCCAAGTCATAAATGTGAGACTTGTGTAGAATCCAAATTAACTAGAGCATCATTGAATTCTATTGAAAAGAGTACTGCATCTTTAGAATTAATTCATAGTGACATTTGTGACTTGAAGTTTATTTAAACAAGAGGTGGTAAGAAGTACTTCATTACTTTCATTGATGACAGCACTAGATAATGTTATGTTTATTTGTTGAGAAGCAAAGATAAAGTCGTGGAGATGTTTATACATTATAAAAATGAGTTTAGAACCAACTTAGCAAAAAGATAAATGTGCTAAGAACTGATAGAGGTGGTGAATATGAAGCACTATTTGCTCAGTTATGTTCAAAGCATAATATTATTCACCAAATTACAACACCATATTCACTTCAGCAAAATGGGATTGCTGAATGTAAGAATCATACTCTAAAAGAGATGATAAATGCTATATTGATAAGCTTTGGTTTATCTCAGAATTTGTGAGTGGAAGCTTTGTTTTTCGCAAATTATGTTCTTAACAAGGTACCCCACAGGAAACTAGATAAAACACCTTATAAATTATGGAAAGGTTAACCTCCTAGCTATAAATTCTTGAAAGTGTGGGGGTGTCTAGCAAAGGTAGCCGTTCCTATTCCTAAAAGGACTAAAATATGACATAAGACTATTGATTGTATATTCATTGACTATGCAAACAACAGTAGTGTATATCAATTTCTTATTCACAAAAGTGTTATAGTAATGGAGACACATAAGAACCTCACCTATGTGAACGTAGAGGTGGTGCCGCTTCTCATGAGAGTTTTGGTTTGTTCTTTGGATCGTTCATGAAGCCAGGAGATAGCACACGGCCTTAATAGTGCTAAAGCAGTTTATTTTGAAATCCTTGTTATTAAAATGTTGTTATGTGTATGATATATCCGGTTTGTAACATTTAGAGTATGTGGTTTAAGGCTACTGCCACCATTGACTCTGATACAACTTTGATATATTTGTACTAATTGAAGGTTTAAGTTGCAAGATACCTTCTTGTATTCATAATGATAATATTATTACTCTGAGAGAGTTGTTTTTATATATTATATTTATCATCTTATCAAAGTGGGGGATTGTTGAGACTTTTGTCTCTTGTTTGATAGGATTCTTTGTCCCGCATTGGAAAGGTACTAACATTTAGTTAGGTATTTATTAGTCAACCAATCATGTGGACTTAGATAAGATACAAGCCCAATAGGCAAATATGGGCTTCAAGCCCAATGAATGCTTGGTATAGTATAAATGCGCATCACGCACATCGCGTGATATTTCGCGATTGCACTTATGACGCACTTTGCACACACGCGCACTGTTCATTAGAGATCATTGATTGGTCTTTTATTTTTGATCGCTTGATCAACGGTCCTAATTAAATTTCATGAACAGGTGCGTTGTTTTTTTCAAACGAATAGGCACTGACAGTTAATGTGTCCGTTGGCTAGGGTGTGTGTCTTTCTTTGATAAGGCACGTTTGTCTATATATATATTAGACGTCTCTCTCAGATTTAATTAATTGAAACTTAAGGATTTCGTGGGAGTCTTTCAGTTTTGTTGATTGCAAGACTTTGAATCAATGGCTTTGTTGTATCTTGGGAACGATCTTGCCTGTAACCCATCAACAGACTCAGAGTAGTGGGAGCAAATTACGTTCTAAAGATAGGGTCTTTAGATACGCCTCAAAGTTTTCGTTTAAATTTGTTCCAATAACACCCGAGGCCAAGCGAACACTAGAGGTGGACACCAGGTGTAAGCACCCCATTTTTTACCGCTCGGCAGTCTACACTCCATCTAGACTTGTTTTCAAGTCATTGTGGGCGTATTCCAACCGAAACCAATTTTTCTAAGTCCAAATCCCGTCTGTCCATCGTTTCGCGGGCCCGCCAGGCCCAAATAGAGGCAAAATGACCAAAATGCCTTTAGGGGCATTGTCCTTTCCTTTCCGATTCCAACCCCTCTCTCAAGACAGTTGATTCCTCGAGACGGTAAATCTATTCCAATCAGGCACGTCTTTTCGAAAAGGGTAAGACCCCTTTCCAATCCCTCTCTCGAGACAGTTTATTCCTCGATACGGTTTCAATCAGGCACGTCTTTTCGAAGACGATAAGTCCCCTTTCCAATCCCTCTCTCGAGACAGTTTATTCCTCGAGACGGTTCCAAATCAGGCACGTCTTTTCGAAGGCGGTAAGTCTCCTTTCCAACCCCTCTCTCGAGACAGTTTATTCCTCGAGACGGTTCCAAATCAGGCACGTCTTTTCGAAGACGATAAGTCCCCTTTCCAATCCCTCTCTCGAGACAGTTTATTCCTCGAAATGGTTCCAATCAGGCACGTCTTTTCGAGGACGGTAAGTCCCCTTTCCAATCCCTCTCGAGAGACAGTTTATTCCTCGAGACGGTTCTAAATCAGGCACGTCTTTTCGAAGGTAGTAAGTCCCCTTTCCAACCCCTCTCTCAAGACAGTTTATTCCTCGAAATGGTTCCAAATTAGGCACGTCTTTTCGAAGACGATAAGTCCCCTTTCCAACCCCTTTCTCGAGACAGTTTATTTCTCGAGACGGTTCCAAATCAGGCAAGTCTTTTCGAAGACGATAAGACCTCTTTCCAATCCCTCTCTCGAGACAGTTTATTTCTCGAGACGGTTCCAAATCAAGCACGTCTTCTCGGAGACAGTAAGTCCCCTTTCTAATCCCTCTCTTGAGACAATTTATTCCTCGAGATGCTCCGAGTAGCGAAAATACTCGCAAACATCACAACCGTTAGAGTAGCGGAAATACTCACAAATAGGTCAATATAGGGAATTACCAACAAACCCCTGTGTCACGACGACCGCCGTCAGAGTGGCGGAAACACTCAAAACCCAGGTCAACACCAGTGTTTGTTAGCCCACTTCGGTGAAAAATGACCAAACTGCCCCTTGGACCTTTTTCGAGATTTTTCGTTCAAGATGACCATTTTGCCCCTAGGCATCCGAACGCCCCGGGAACCACACCGGCTCTGGATATCAAGCTGGTAACCTCGTGAGATTGCTTCTTATAGTATTCTCAACCTTCCTCTACCTTTCCGGATCATTCCAAGTCAGTTCCGGCCAACCCGGTACAAAATGACCGTTTTGCCCCTGGTGGGCCGGTCTCCTTTTTCAACTACACCGGCTCTGGGTATCAAACCGGTAACCTCCTGAGACTAATTTTTATAGTATTCTCAACCTCCCTTTACCTTTCCGGATCATTCCGAGTCAGTTCCGGCAAACCCGGTGCGAAATGACCGTTTTGCCCCTGGTGGGCCGGTCTCCTTTTCCGACCACGCCGGCTCTGGGAATCAAACCGAAAACCTTTGGGAACATTCTAAATAATGTTTTCAAATCCCAAGTATTTTTCTGGGACAGTCCGAGTCCGTCTCGGCAGCTTCCCGATTCGATTGACCGTTTTGCCCCTAAAGGCCCGGTCAACCCTTCCGACACATCCTATCCTCATCTTTCAAGTCAAATACCTCCAGGACACTATTTTAAGTGTTCCTTCCCCTTTCTGGCCTTCCGGGTCATTCCCGGCTCCTTCAAATCATTCCTGGACTTTCCGGAGTCACTCCTAGTGAAGCCAGGCTAAAGATTGCATGGTAGTCACTAGTACAGGCGCCCAAATCTAGTTAAAGATACGTTGCTTTCCGACCTTAAATATTTCCTAAATGGTTGGCGCCACTAGTAGTGGCGCCAAGCCAAAAATTGGCCTGGCGCCACTCCTAGTGGCACTAGTGTAAATTCTGGCCTGGCGCCACTGCAACAGGTGCCAGTGTTGTCCAACCTCTATAAATACAGAGTCTCCTCCAACGTGAAAAGGATCCGCAAACTCAATCTAAAAACCCTATATTTCGATATATAGAGCTCGAACACTCCCTAAACCCTAGCCTCCTATACACTCATACACACCCCCATGTACTCATACACTAGCCTTTAACCCTCCTTCGAAGACTTGAAGAGTTGCAATCTGAAGTTTGAAGATTGGAGGCTGCTCTTGAAGATTGAAGACGAAGATCAAGACGAAGATCAAGACGAAGACCGAAGAAAGCAAGCCGCGCAAAATAAACAAGATACAAGGTGGGTTCTCCATTTAAATTTTCGCATCTCCCCCCTCTCTCTTCTCTCTCCTAACCCACTTGGGTTTTCTCTATTTTAATCCTCCATCTCTTTCCCCCCCTCCTTTCTTTGCATGCTTGAAACAAGGGGATTCCCGGTCCATGTGTAGGATTGGGCTATTGGAGAGTCACCGTGTCGGGGGCTTTCTTCTAGTCTAACCAGAGACCACGTGGGTTCGACCCCCTTGATTATGTGATGAAGCCTTAGCCTTGTATGTTCACGACCCCAAAATTGCATTGTGCATATCATGATCTTGCATTTTCCAAAAATCGTTTTCAAAGTTGTTTTCAAAATCGTTTTCGAACTTGTTTTCAAAATTGCATCAAAATCTCTTTTTCAAAACATGTTTTCAAAATCACAATCCTAGGGATGATTCTAGCTTTTCTATGGCTAGGATTGCTTTAGGAAAGTGTTACATTTAAAGTGACAAATACGGTCCATATTTTCAAATCTTGTTGTTTTCAAAACCGCTTTCCTAAAGTGGTTCTAGCCCTCTTATGGTTAGAATTGTTTTAGGAAAGTGAGATGTTTTTACACCTTCTAAAAAAGCTCTCTTTTCAAAAATCTTTTCCTAAAAATCTCTTTTTCAACATACTTTCCTAAAACTCTCCTTTCCAAAATTGTTTTCAAAAACTCCCTCCCAAAATCTATTTTTCAAAACTCCATTTTTCAACTCCTTTCCAAAATCCTCTCCCCAAAATCCACTTTCTAAAAACGTTCCCTAAAAATCTTTCCAAAAACTCTCTTCAACAATCTTTTACCAAAAATCTTCCTAGAAAAACTCTCTCCAAAAATCTTTCTAAAAAACTCTCTTTCCAATACCTTCCTTCGAGAAACTCTCCTCTAGGATTTTCCTTCTAAAACTTGTTTTCAAAAACACACTTTCCAAAAACTCCTCTCCAAGATTCCCTTCTAAAAATTTTTGTTTCCAAAAACTCTCTTTCTCCAAAATCTTCTTTCTAAAAACTCCTCTCTAGGATTTCCTTCCAAAATCTTCGTTTCCAAAAACGTACTTTCCAAAAACTCTTTCCTTAGAGCCCAAGTCAAGCCCTAGAACCCACAATTAGAAAACCCTAATTTTTTTTCCAAAAACATGATTTTCAAACTTTGCCCTAAACCTAGGTTTCCAAAACTTATTATTTTCACATTCAAACTATACATGTTTCCAAAACCTCTTTTCTACGTTAGAATTCTACACTTTCAAAACTAGGGTTTCTAGAATCTCCCTTTCCAAATCCTTGCCAAATCCTATCTTCCCTTTAGGAAATTAAATCAAATCTCCCAGCTTAGGAAACCGAATCCAATCCTCCGTTTTTGGAAACAAAATCAAACTTTCTCTTTTAGAAATCAAATCCAATCCCTTCTAAATCCAAATCTTTCCTAATTCAAATTTTTTCCTAACCTTCTCATTTCCTAAATCTTAAGTTTTCCAAAACTTGAACATAAAAATCTTTCCTTAAATTTCAAAATTCAAATCTTTCCTAATTCAACCCTTTCCTAATTCTACCCCTTTCCAAATCATAACTTTCCAAATCCAAGTTTTCAAATCTTTCCTAATCTCAAGATTTCCGAAAACTCAAACTTCCAAACTTTCTAAATTCTAAACTTTCCAAAACTTCAACATCTTTCCAAATCTAAGACTTTTCTAAACTCAAAATTTTCTTAATTCAAACATTTCCTAAATTGAAAACTTCCTTTTTTCAAACCTTTCCAAAAACGAAAACTTTCTTAATTCCAAAACTTTCTTAAAATGACATTTGCTAAATTCGAAATCTTTCCTAAAATGATACTTTTCTAATTTCGAAATTTTTCTAATTCAAAACTCTCCAAAAATGAAACTTTCCTAATTCAAAACTTTCCTAAATTGGACCTTTTCCTAATTCAAACATTTCCTAAATCCAATCTTTCTTAATTTCCTAAACCTTCCAAGTCAAGTCAAATCTTTCCTAAGTCTCTTCTCTTTCCTAAATCTAGGTTTCCTAAACCTTCATCTTTCCAAAATAAGTCTAAATCTCTCTTCCAAGTTTTATCTTTTCAAATCAAAATTCAATTTTTTCAATTCCAAAATTCCAAATTCCAATTTTCAATCCTCTATTCAAAGTTCAATCTCTCAATCTTCCAATTCAATTTCCAATTCAATCTCCTTCTTCAAATTAACTCTTCTATTTTCAATCGGACTCCGGTCCGAACTACGACTGACATGATTCCTCCAAAAAGATACGTAGGCAACCCTCATGGGTGCGGTCACAACTTCTTTCAAATTTCAAATTCCACCATATTTTTCAAATTTCAAATTCCAATATCTTTCCAAATCTCCAATCTATTTTCAAATTTCCAATTTCAAATTTCTATTTTCAAATCTCTACTTTCAATTTTCAAAACTTTCCAATCTCAATTCTATCTCTTCAAATCTCTTTTCAAATCAAATCAATTTCTTTTCAAATCTTTTTCAAAATCAACTCTCTTCTATTGCATTTGCATATCATGCGCTATGTCAATTTCTTTTCAAAACATTGTTTTTCAAAGTGGATAGGATTGGTCAATAGTTAGTTGAAGACTCTCATAGGTGAATCTAGGGTAGATTGACATGTAGGTACCGAAAGGGCGGGATAGGGTGATGGCTTAGTGCGTCTTCCCTACACGTAACCAACCTCCGAACCTAGAATCACTGATTTCAAAGACCAAAATGAGTTATTTTTCAAAAAAAAGGCTAAATGTTTTCCAAAGGTTGCCAAACAATCTGTTTTCCTAAAAACTCTCTCTTGAGAAGATATTTTCAAAATCGTTTTCCAAAATCTTAAGTGTAGTTTTCGGATTATGCTTTGTTTTTAGGTGACCTAACTCACCTTAATCAAGTTAGGTGGCGACTCCAAATCTTTCTCAAAAGCCCTTTATTCAAATTTATTTTCAATTCAAACCTAGTCGCACTCATTCTTTTAGGAGGGTGAGTTTTAACGAGAGAGTACAGTATTTTTCCCGCTTGTGTGAATATTTCTCGAATACGAAAAATCTGAGCGCGACACTAGGCTAGAACAGAGGGAGCACCGAGCGCACACCTCAAACCCCTCACCTAACCAGCTAGGGTCTTACTAGGCTACCCTGGGCCGCCAGGCTACCCCCAGGTGGTGAAGCGTGTTGGTATTGTTGCATGGGATTTATAGCGATGCATGGGAGTTAGGTGTTAGACGGAGACGTTTAACACGTGAAAATTTGTTTATTATTTCTGGAGCATCATTTGTGTTTGATCCTTCTTTAATGTGAAATACGTTCCCACGTGCTAGGTACGATGTTTAACCCCCTTAGAACACAACTTAGGGTTCGATTTTGTTGCTGTTATATAATTGTGTTGTCAATACATTCCATATCATTTTTTGTTAGATAAATTACAATTTCCTCTTTTGAGGTTTCCTGAAATATAGGACAACACTTCTCAAGTCCTGAAAAGTATACTAACCTCACCTGTAGATGTTATTTATCAGAGGTAATTATTTTTTATTCCTTTGTGGTTTGAACCAAAATTAAATAATTTTTTTGGGATTTAAAAGTAAACACATAATTTTTTTGTAGTTTGAAACTTATCTATAAAATGTATAAAAATCGTTAAATTTAATAAAAATTCTGTCATCAATGTATTTTCATCATTATATATGTCTAAATTAAAACATCAAAAAGATAATTTGGTGAAATAACAAAAAACAATTATAGAAAAACAATCTTTTATTTTGGTATAAAATGGCCAAAACATCTTTTTGATGTTCTAATTTAGAAATATAAAATGACAAAAATACTCTTATACAGAATTTTTATATATTCTGTAGATAAATTCAAATCACAAAAGGTCATAATGCACTAGCCAATGTAGCATTGGACTACATGGAACGCTTGGACCTATCTAAACGCAAATTTAATAGCCGCCAAAAGTATCTCGAAATAGTGCAAAATTTGACAAATTAATGGGAAGCGTGATTCTATGAATAATATATTTTAAGGAATAATCGCACGAGACTACTTTTCCATCTGTGCTGCAACCATGCATGGTAGAAAAATGCTACCCATGACCGCAATCATGAGTAACTCACCACTTAATGTAAACCACTTTAGCTATGTCCGATCAGCTGTGATCGCAGTGCTCTGCGTGATATAATGTCATTTCCATATTTTTAATTATAAAAATATTATCGCTGTATCAGTGAGTTTTGTATACAAGATTTTGTAGAAAAAAACCAACATTTTCTTTCTCAAAATTTAAAGGCCGAAAGCTCTCCACATTTCTTCATTCCTCTCTCTCTCTCTTTCTGCTTTTTTGCTTCGAAGCCGTTTCACACTCAACCGCTTCGATCCAATCACGTCGTCATCTACCTGTCACAACTACCATTCTCGAGCCATCTTCTACCACCGCACTTCAATTCATCAACTATGCCATTTTTTCTTCTCTCTCTCTCTCACCATCTCACCAGACTGTTTGAAATTTGAAAAAGGGTAGAAAGAAAAAGAATAGAGAAAATTAAAAAAATAATTTTCTTGTTTTGTTATTTAATTTTGCAAAAAAGATAAAAAGAAAGTAGAGAGAAAAAGAAAGTGTGATTTCATTTTTCTTCTCTTTCTCTTTACTTTTCTCCTAGATAAAATCAAACAAAAAAAAGGAAGAAAAATTAAAAATTTTCCTTACTTCCCTTCTCCAAGTTCCAAACAAACTGTAAAAAAAATTAATTTCGAGCAACTTGGAGGTCCTTTCAAACCAAGTAATCGGTTTCCTTTCTCTGATTGGGTATTCCAAGTAGTGCTCAACTGCTGACTATTCTAGTTTTCTCCTGTTTGGGTAGTATTCTTTCAGCTTTCCGAGAGAAAAAGTAAAAAACAGAAACAAAAACAACAGGATGAGGATGAGGATGATTTAGTTTTTGGAACCTCTTTCAGAGTATATTTTGTTCATAATTTGTTCCCCTCCAATGGATTCTCACAACGAATTTATGTACATGAAATCCATGGGAGGGGAATATAAGAGACGCAGCGAAAATAAGTTACCAACAAAAGTTTTTGAACAGCTCGAGCAGCAAACTGTATTGTCATGTACTAAGTCACATAATCCTTCTAATCAGGTAAATAAATTGCACTTTAATTTTGAAACTAGTGAATTAAGAGTTAATTTCTGTTAAATTTGTAAACTAATATTCAAATTTAAATAGTCAAATTCTTGAATTCTAGCACGAACCTTGTAATAAAAAATTCGGGTTCCAAACTAAAATAAATACTTCAATCCGTGTAAAGAACTTTTTAACCAAATCCTCTAAGAATACTTAATAATGATGTCTTAGAGCTGACATTTGACAAATTTTTGAAAAACTACTAATGCCGAAACTTAGACTAATAATTATCTATCTGTGTGCACTACTAAAGTTCTTTAGTTTCTCACAATTAACTTTCATAATTTATTACAAAAATATATTAATTATTGTAATTTAATATGAATCATATAACTAGTGTAAGATTCAAACAAGCACAACTAGTGTAGAATACAGCACGGGTTGTAGACTCAAGGATTTTATATATAAAAAAAAAAAAAATTAGTTTCTGTTAAACCCTTGAAAAATATTTGACAATATTTTAGTTTCTAGACTCGATGATTTGGACCTGAGTTTTTTACTAACTGCGCTCGAATTCTGGCCGATTCTTGAAATTTTCTTCGTGCATAAGGAAACCTGTATTATGTTAAGACTTTGGAATGGTAGGATTTCAAAAAGTTACAGCATGCTTGGAACTTGGGGGAGGGGAAGGAAGGGAAGAAAAAATTTTAAAATCTTCCCTTCATTTTTTCTTTCTTTGTTTAATTTTACCCAAGAGAGAAAAGAAAGCGAAAGGGGAGGGGAAAAGGGAGGATCACTCTCTCTCTTTTTTCCTTCCACTTTCTTTTATTTTCTTTGCAAAATTAAACAGAGAAAAAAAATATATTTTCCTTTATTTTTCCTTCATTTTTTCTTTCTTTCCCTCCTCCAAATTCCAAATAGACTCTTAGCATAATCATTCAGTTTGTTCTCGTGATTGTCTTCATTCATATTTGGGCCTTCAAAAGGAGACTCATATATTTCAACTGCATTAAAAGGACACATATCAACTTATGGTGTCTGTGTCCCAAGAACAATATCATTCAATAGGGAAACTACCAAAAACCCCAATATACACAACCAAGATTCCCTGAGTCGTTACCTTCATATTTACATTAGCTACAATCCCATGCTAAGCGTCATTTTCAAAGAGTCATTTTTAGAGGAATACTATTCCACTCACACTGATTAACGAGTGTATTACTACACACATTCTTAATTTTAATAATTTGTTTCCGTTTTGTACAATAGTTTAGACTACAAAGGAGTTATGTATTGATTCTTTACTACAAGGTAATCATTTGATTTTCTTTGAAACCCTAAGACTTCGTTTGTTTCACCAAAGGAAAAGATTTGTTGATCTTAAAGAAAATATTGAAAAATAACATTCGAGATTTTATCTTGAAAATTGGTTTTCTTGAGTGGGAGGATGAAAGAATTTGGATCACATGTTAAAAAAAAGAAAAAAAGAAGAAGAGTTTTAAATCTCTCTCACTCTCCCTTCTTTTTTTTTCAGTACTTAAAGAAAATCTTTCATTTTCTCTATCAATGCCTAATCTCTTATGATTCTACCATAAAGAAGAGTTCTAATTTCTTATAATCTCTTCCTCTCTTTTGATGTTTGAATGATTTTATTAAAACTTATTTTACTTTTATATTGCTGTCCAAAAAATGACTAGGGAAAATAAATTTTTTACTACCAAATGTTTTTCAAGAAAACATTTTCTTCTGAAAATTTATTTGTTCGGTGAAACAAATAGAGCTAACGAGGTAAAAGTATAATTACCCCTAAATTATATTATACCTCAAATCACTTGTTTGTCACCTGCATAAAAAAATTCATATAACATATGCCAGTTCTGCTCATAATGGAGCGTGGTTCCATATTGGTCAAGGGCGTTCGTCAATTGCCTCAAGCTTTTCAAGCTAATGCTATTCAATAAGCTGACAACTAGTGCTGCTAAGCCAGCTATCTTAATAGATTTTGGTTGGCAAATTTACTTCTTCAATTGAAATTTATCTTTTGAAGTACAGTTCTTTCACTAATCAAGAGTTACGAAAATTTGACTGTTGTGGAAATGGGAAAATTTCAAAATCTAAAATTTACATGAATTCTGAAACCAATCATTTCTTGTCTTATATATGGGCCACTATGAAAGCTTAATTATTCGCTTATCTAAGTTTAGCGCCCCCCCACCCCCACACACACATTGTCAAAAAAAAATAAAAAATTAGGCAATCAAGTTTCAAGACTCACTCGGGGAAATTTGTGTTCGTGAAAATCAACAATAATTAAATAAAATTTACAAATATTGTAGAAAGAGACAAAACAAAATTAGACTTGAGGTATGAAAATCTCGCTTTCTTTAAGGAGATTTAAGTCCTTTTTGGTTGATAAAGCCCAAAAACCGGAGCTATAGACTTCCTCTCGTGACTTGTCTCTTCCAAGAAACAACAGCCCGATTGTTCATCATATGACTCAGACCAACTCTATACAAGTGATTGAGTCCCAAGCTCCACCAAAATGAATGAACCAATGTGATGCTCTTTGCTGGAAACTCTCTCAAGAATATGTGATGTTCTTGAGAGATAGAGCCTCGTAATTGAATGAACCAATGAGGTGAATCTAATGATGTATGTTCATGAATAAATCTCTTCATGATCCAATGTATATACAAATGTGATCCTCCATCAACTTATAAGATTCATGAATAAATCTATCAACCTTCTATATCGTTTTAATATATATATATATATATATATTTGTAGAATGACTTTCATTCTACAATGCTTTTAATACCTTTAACAAAAAAATATGCATTTTGTTTCAACACAGTTTACGCTCAAGGGCTTTCACATGAACTGGGTACTTCGACCAAGTAGAGTTTCATCCCTTTAAAATAGAGAGCTCGTCAAAGATGTCATTTGAAGTAGAAAATTATTATTCTCACATTATGCTGGTATAAGATTTTGTATAATTTTCTTTGAAAATAACAATTTTCTTTTCAAATATAAACCATAAATTTTTTAGTTATGCTTTATAACTTCAAAATTATACCAAATTTATTATTAAAATGATATGGTCGCATGAGAGACGTTCATACTAAAATAAAGGGCTATGGCTAGTAATTATAAAACTACCACTATTTGTCATTCTAGTATGATTTTCTATAGGAAAATGTTATTAATCTAGAAAATCTATACAAAAAAACCCAATCAAAATGATATTAAAGTAGCATTATTATAATTAAGAGCTATCATAATGAATGTTTTGTTTTAAAGTGAATGGCTTATCCAATCACATTATTCTTGGTAATAAATATAGAAAAGAGTAATATTGTACAAACATAAAAATTCATATAGAATTTATCAAAAGAATGATGTGGTTAGATAAAGTCATTCATTTTAAACAAAATATTCATAACGATGACTTTGAATTACAATAATATCACTATCATATCATTCTAATAAATTTTCTGTACAGATTTTTTGGAAGAATAACCTTTTTCATATAAGTTTTTTAGACCAATAGCATTTTCATTTTTCTTTTATTTTCATAATTCAAACGGTGAAAATGGATCTATTGAAAACTTAATAGAATTTTGCAAGGTTCAAACACAAATAGCACCAAAACAAAAACAATACATTTATGTAAAACCCAAGTACTGCATGGTGTATTCTTATTCTCTACTAAGGCAGTTTCTAATTCGCCATGGAAGCAAGCAAGCACCACCCTTGATAACAGTACTGCTAAGGTAACACGCAACAGGAATTAAGCTTACAACGGTTGCATCAATGACTGATAACTCTCAAGGCTCACAACTCTGGCAGAGTATATATGATCCAACGAGATTTAAGTACTACGCCGACAAGATTTAAGCTCATTGATCAGAGCAAGAACATTGGCAACGGAGGAGCCACCTGGTTCTACAGCTTTTTTAGCCTTCACACTCAGATCTCTAGCTCGGCATCTCATCTCTTCCACTTCATCGCCACCACCCATCAGTCGTTTCACCGCCTTCTCCACCTTCTCACTCGTCACAGTCACCTTTGGTTCCCAATGCAACGACATCCACTCCTCGTTCCCCACGCGAATCCCAACCTTCAACACGTCCGCAATTAGGCTTTCAATGAAGAATTGTTCTGCTGCGAGTGGCCACGTGATCATCGGAAGGGAGGCCCCGATGCCCTCGACGGTCGAGTTCCACCCGCAGTGCGTCAAGAACCCTCCGACGGCGGGATGTTCTAAGATTAGCAGCTGTGGGGCCCAACTCCTTACGATCAGCCCTTTTCCGGATTTCGTCATCCTCTCCTCGAAACCCTCAGGAAGCACTCCACTGCCCTGATCTGGCATATTTCTGGCCACCCAAATGAATGGGTGGCCAGATGCCTCGAGACCCTGGGCGAGCTCGAAGAACTGTCCAGGAGCCAAGCGAGGCTGGCTCCCGAAACTAACATAAAGAACCGACTTGGCTTCTTTGGAGTCGAGCCAGTTCAAAACAGTAGCTCCATCAATAGAGTTTTTCTCACCTCTCTCGGCCTTCTCTTCGTAATTTTGGTTGTAGAGATACAATGGTCCTACGAGCCATAGCTTTCTGCCCATATCATTCTTGTAATAATCGGCATAAGCTTGCTCCAACTCGTAAAAACTGTTGATTATAACCCCATAGCTCTTCAGCTCGGACTCCACAATGATGTCGAAAAAATGGCCGCCGCCGCTTTTGGTCTTGGTCCAGATTTGCATTTTAGGCCTCGTGAATTCGATGTTGTGATCGGGAAGACCCGGCAAAGCAAAGGTTGCTACATCGGAATCAACTTTCTGATGTGGCGCGTGGCGTCTAATGCTCTCCTCGCAACAGAGAGGGAACAAACCGGTGACGTGGAAGACGATCCTCGGAATCCGAAGCCGAGCACAGATCTCAGCCGTCCACGGATAGAACATGTCGCTGACGAGGCAATCGGGGCGGTGTTCTTGGAGGAGTTGCTCGATGGGTTCTCGAAGCTTCTCGAGGAAGAGACCTTCGCCTATGTTGATGGAGAAGAGATCCCCGCATCCCTCGGGCAATTCGAAGGTGTGGAAATTGATGTCAAGGCCTTGTGATTGGTCTCGCTTTATGTTTTTTCCTAAACATTGGGCGTGCCCTTGAGTTGTTACTATGCGGACTTTAACCCCATGAGCAGCAAAAAGGCTGGCTGTCTCTATCACTGGAATCATGTGGCCTCTGGCTACTATCCATGGAAAGAAGAACATTTCTACCTTCCGATCTTCTGAAGCCATGGGGAGAGAAACTGAGAGAGAAAAGAGAGAGAGAGACTTCGATGCAGAGTCTGAAGAGCATTGGTGTTGGTGTCATGGGATTTATAGCGATAGACACACTTTAGTAGCCATGTTTTTTTATGTACTATTTTTGTTAGGATTTTTTAGTGGTAGAATTTCAAGGGTTTGGTCCGGTAGCCAACACTTGAATTTAAAGGCTGATTTGGTCGAGCGGTAAAACCGAGAGATTGAATTAGTTATTTTGTAGCTCTTACAGAACTCATGTTTGGTAAAAAAAAATTATGTGAGATTAGTCATCTTTTTAAACTCTTAATCTTCGACAATAAAAAATAAATAATATTATAGGAGAGGTGGTATTACTTATCCTCTCTCTTAAGATAAACTTTAAAATGACATTTTTATTCTTCTTCTATTATTATAATTAGTTAATGTAATATTAAATAGTTATATTATAATTTAAAATTAATTTTTTTATTAATTTTTTATTTTTAATTTAATATTTTTATAAAATAATATTTCTTATCTTTATCATAATTTCATTATAACCAAACATAGTATGAATAATTTCCTATTATATCAGGTATTACTTATCACTCATCACAATTTTTTAATTTTACAGTATTACTTATCTCCTATTTTTTATCCTCCAACCAAACATGCTCAAAGAGTTTGAGATGGGAGACTGCACACGGCCTCTAAATTATTCGAGATATGCACAATATATATACACACATAATAGTAATAGTAATAGGTCTCTTACTATCATGCTTAAATTTTAGTGGAAGTAGATGCTACTACACTATTAAAAATTCGTCAATCTCCTTGTGGGTGTTTATATTCCCAGTTTCCAACCGTAGTCGTTCATACTACTATCCTACTAAATATTTATCCAGCTTATTTGTGAAATTATAGTCTATCCGTACTGCAACTATGCTTGATATATGTTAAGAAAAATGTTATTCTTCTAAAAAATCTCACCAAAATATTGTGGCAATGACATTTTTTTAAGTAAGAGACACTATGATAAGTGTTGTTTTTTTTAAGTAAATGATTCTTATTCAATCTCACCATTCAGTGATAAATTGTATATGAATTATCTATTTGTACACGTGCTATGACGTTACCAATATGTTAATTATCAAAAAAGTAATACTAGACAACCAAAAATATTATACATAATTTATCACATAAAATAATATGATTGTATAAGAGTCATTTATTTTAAAATAAAATATCAATCACGAGAACTCTTAATTAGAAAAATGCCTGCACCATTCTCGTATGATTTTTTTTGACAAAGTTTTTAGACATAGCATTTTTCACAAAGATATCATTGCGATATCATTTTCCGAAATTTAGAGGCCTAGAGCTCTCCACATTTCTTCCCTAGTGATCACTCTCTCTCTCTCTCTCTCTCTCTCTCGTTCTAAACCTTCACACTCACCAACTCGATCTAATCACGTCGTCGTGTACCAGGCACAACCACTATTCTCGAGCCATCGTCTACCACCACGCCTCAACTCATCTACTAACGTACGTTATTATTTTCTCTCTCTCTCAAAGAAATTAATTTCTGACGACTTTGAGGTCCTGCCAGACCAAATATTCTGCTCTGTCTCTCTAGTTGGGTATCGTACGTTGTGCTCAACTTCTGATCATTTTCACCACCAATGGTACCCTAGTTCGTCTCTCTGTTTTTATTTACGTGGTCTAGAGTTTGAATTCGCTTGTAGTAATAATTTTTATGAATTAGATGTTGTATGTAAGAAGACTCTCCCAACTTACCTCTTAAATGAGATTGAGTTCAGTTATGACTCACTTTTTTTTAGAAAACTTAGTAGGATAAGAATTGCTATAGTCATGCTCAGACAGAAAGTTATACTGGTCACCCATTTTACCTTTTTTGCTTCGCCAAAGACAAAAAAAACTTCTGATAATTCTCGAACATGACCATACATATTACTGGACCATGTGTTCAAAATTTCTCCTTGCAAACTCAATTGCATTAGAGCTTGTCTCTTATATTCCCCTCCAGTGGATTCCATGCACATAAATTCGTTATCAGAGTCCATTGGAGGGGAATAAAGGTGGACCTTTTATGGGAAAAAATCCACTGCTCCAAAAGCTAAATCATCCTTCTCCTCTTCCTGTTCCATTTGGTTTTTGTCTTCTGTCCAATAATTGAAAGAATACCACAAACAGGAGATACTTTGTTTGGACCTAACTTATATAAGTAACTTACGAAATAGGTTTTTTTTTTCTTTAGTAAATTTTTTTGATCAAAATTCAGTTTCTTTTATTATTATAAACTTTTAGATCATGTGTATTATCATAAAAATAAAAATAAAAAAAATAAATTTTAGTTAAAAAAATCAACAAAAAAAAGTTATTTCAATGAAGCTGAAATAGCTTTTTTTGTTTTAGTAACTTTTTTCAAATAAGATTTAATTCTCTTTTTATAATAGGGACGTATGGCATCAAAGCACATAACAATAAAAAAATTTTTGAATTTTGACTGGAAAAAGCCACTAAGATGAAAAGAAGTTATTCTGAGAGTGTTTTAAATAAGTCAAATAATCCTTCTAATTAATTAGATGGATGATTTGTACTCCAGTCCTCAAATTGGCAAATTGAGAGTCAATCCCTATTAAATTCTAGAACTCAAATAGTCAAATACTCAAACTCAAGTGGCCAAATTCTCAAATTTTGATTGGGACCAATAGTTGATTATCACGTGTGTTGTGATAGTATTCAAACAAATAATAACACGTCTTTTATTGAAATAACTTTTGTAATTTAGTAAAAAATGACTACTTGGGGTCGCTTATTTGTTTTAAATACTATAAACTTGGGTATTCTTTAAGAAATTAATGCGTACAAAAATTAAAAATTATTTAAAAGTATATATATTTCTATATGGTTATGTTTTCATATATAACTATGTATGTGTACACATACTCGACACACTCTCGCTCCTGCACACCTGCATTTGGAATCGGTGACTTAAGCCATGTTTAAGACAAAAATTCACAGTTGAGCAATGTTTTCCAAATAAAAATTTTATACACAATTTTCATACAAAATGTATATTGTGATTGTCTGTGATTCTTTTGTTTCAACCCAAAACATCCACTATTCCCATTTAGTTTTATGAAAAATTCTACACCAATAGGATTTTAATTAGATGCAAGAGATTTGAAGGTCCCTTTACTTATCAAAAAAGAGAGAGAGAGAGAGAGATTTGAAGGTCCCTCTTTGAGGGAAAAAAAAGTCGGGTTGTTAGGAGTAGTACGATTTTCAGTACTTATGTTTGTTAGATTTTGTCATGTGATGTTTTTTTTTTATAATTTTTTTCATTTGTTATCAATTAATATTGTTAATATAATAAAATACCACATATCACAATTTAATAGGAATGCCCAAACCAGACTCTCTACTTCTTGGATAGTCCATTTATTTCTCACTTGTTTAGTATTCTAGTTTTTCTACTTCTATTAAGCTAGCTAGTATTCTTTCCACCATTGGAGACTCATTCCCAAGAAAGTATAAGAGAGAAAGAAAGAAAGAAAAAAAAATGGAGCGCAATTTTGCTTTTCTTTTTTAATTGTTTTTTGTACTCAAAAATAGATTAAAAAAATGAAAACTGATATTTATTCATTTGTTGGACAAACTATTTTCAGAAAAGTTATATAAAGCCACCCCAATATTAGAAAGTAGTTTTAAATGATTTCACGTATTTTTAATTTCAAAAACACAAGAAATGGAAACAAATTTTTTTTAAAATGATTCGAAACATTCTTTATTTGGTATGTTGACCTCAGCTAAAAGTCATCCAAATTATTTTGTTGGCCTCAGCTAAAAGTCATATCAATTTGGTAGGCGAAGGCTCTGTACAAAATTAGTGTACATTCAATGAGAGTTGGTTTGAATCAATTAAGAGGCCAATAATGATATGTGGACCTCGGCTAACAAACATCAATTTGGTTTGGAATAATGCTTTAGAACACAACTTATTTTGTATAGAATAAGGTGGTTATTTATACTCCTTTCATTTTAAATTAAAATACATTTTATTTTTTTCATAATTTTTTTTATATAGAATACTACAACAAAGTAATGCTAGCAATAGTATCTTTTGTAAGTAAAAGCCATTTTAGTAAGTATTTTGTTTTAAGTTTAGGTACATTACACTAATCTCTTTTTAACATTTACAAAAATACAGTAAGCCCACACAACATTTTAAAATTACGCTGACTTCCTTTGTTAGAGGATGAAAACCAACTGAAGTATTATTTAACTGCTCTTAGATTTAAAATATTATCAATCATAAATTATTTCCTTTTAAAAACTAATAAAAATTAATAATATCAATTTTAATTTGTTTCTCCTACTTTTTCTTTCCTCCCTCATTTGATGCAATAGGCTTTGCAAAGTGTTTTAAAATTCGGACCGAACTGACAGGTTGAACCGATTGAACCGTCACCGGTCAAAAACGATCCGGTTAATTTTTAAAACTCATTTTGGTTAAAATCTAGTTAAACCCGATCAAAACAGCAGTTGAACCGTGACCGGTCAATTAAATCTGTATTAAACCGTCCGGTTCAATATTTTAAGACAAAATTTTATGTTTTAAATATAAAAAATAGTGTAAAAAAAATACTGTTTATTAATATTAATTAATTAATTAATTACATAATTATGACGTCACGATCAATAACGATTGATTTGACGGTTAAACCGAAATCCGTGACTCGATGACTTTTCCGATTCACTCAATGGTCCGATTTTTAAAACATTATATGCAACAACACATCTGCCACTCACAATGCCTCCCCTGCCTCAGCCGACCTCCCCAGCCCTTCGCCACCACCTTCAGCCCTCCCCCCACCCCTTCTTCACCACAACCAAGTCCTCCCTCACACCACACGACCACCCTCCCACGCTAGCCCAACGGCCCCAACCACCCCTTAGCCCTCTCGTACCCCAACCGACCATCTTCTACGCCATCCCAGCACCTCTTGCTCTAATAACTCAAATCAATCTCACATAGAAACTCAAGTCCACTGTCCATCTAGTCACAACACAACTTTCAACAATCGAAATTCACAATCTTTTCAACACCCAAAAAGAAATCCAAAACCCCGATCTGTTAATCCATGAACAGAACCCCAATACCCAAAGATCTAGTTTGAGTTGACATCATCGGTGCTTACATTCAAATATATACACACATGATCTACTTGATTATGCTCTACGATGGATTCCATTGGGTAAATGTGGAGTTATGGGTATCGATTTTTTTTATTTTTAGTAATTGTTGTGGGTTAGGGTTGCATAAGTTGTTTATGTTTTGTATTGTTTTCCATGGATTGGCGATTGGGATGTGATGAGTTTAGGATTATAAGGGTTGTTGTGAAGGTTATGGGAGGTGTGTTTGGCTGTTGCCATTTTACGGGCGACTAGCGAGTTTGTTGTGGCTTTTGTTTGGGGAGTAACGGTGGTGGTCAACCCCATGTTACTGTAGAGATAGAAATTAAAAGGAGAATGTAAAGAGAAAAAATGACAAAGATTAAAGTGATATATTATTTTATTTTAATTTTAGCATGAATAAGGGTAAAATAGTCAATAAAAATATTATTAAGCTTTGGTCATCGGTCAACTAACAGTTGACCAACAAGGTGAGAATATGATAAGAAAATTAATAAAGCAAGAAGGTCAGTGTAATTTTAAAATATTATGTGAGTTTTTTGTATTTTTATAAATGTTAATGGGAGATCAGTGTAATTTATTTCTTATTTTAAATGAGAGGTCACAATTCAGTATATTTTTCATGTGTGTATAGCATTATTTAAAAAAAAGGTACCAACACTATATGTATATATGTATATATATCATTATGGACGGAGTTTTTATATAAAAATTCTAGGAGAGAATCTAACATTTTGTATCCTTCAATGATTTTTCCCTGGCAATGTACGTCTGCCTCAGAAAAATGGCCCACTCAAACTAATATTATCATTAGATTTTGGCCCTTGTACATTCTATCTTGTGTTGTCACACCAGAAAGAGTATGCCATCTGAACGAAAAAATTTTCAGTGCAGTTGAACCAAGTACTAACCAATATTGTCTGTTTATGCTTATTTAGACTAATCTCAAGATATGTATAGTCTTTTTTTTTTATTTAAATCAAGTAATTATCAGACTAAAAATTATAAAAATAGTCTCAAAAAGTTAATAGCTACTAAAAAATTTTAAACTTGAGACTTTAAAACCTTAGAAGAAGCAGACCTCAAACCTCATGCTAGTTTCACAGATCAGATAGTTCGTTATACAGGTTTCAATCTCATAATGTCAGCATTGAAAAAGCTCTCTCTCTCTCTCTCTCTCTGTAAAAGCCTCTCAATTCAGGACTAAGTCACTGATTCATGGAGTAGGTGTAGTGCAGAAGAGGGAGCGGAAGCGCGAGAGTGCCTATTATCAAAACATTACGAAAGCAAGAGTGTCTACGTACAAGTATAAATATATATTATATATATATATATTAAATATTATATAAATGTAGTTAAGTAATTTATAACTATTTACATGTATTGGTTCAGTAGCAATTAAAGTGAATTTTTCGTGCCAATGGTCATTATTAATCTTAAACCAACCTGCAAAACCATCTTGGAACGTGTAGCAGTATCTTGAAGTTTTGACAATAAAGTAAGCAAAACATCCCGGAAGTTGCACAGGTAAGCTGCTACACGCTCATTTCACTAGACATAAAATCCACGTGGTGAACTTTTGTGTAGAACGGCAATTCGTCCGAAGCCCGCGACTTTGACTTGACCCGTTTCGGCAAGAAATTCGCGAATCCGCGACTTAGAGCGGGACTCGTCACCCTCCTGCACTGACTGTGTTACTTAGACCCAGTATTCCATGGTAGTGTAAAAATCTTCTGCATAGGCTACTTGAAATGCTTCAAGACAACTTTATGTAGGTAGGCGAGCATTAGAAACAAGAGGCCCATGCAATCAAGTTAAGTAGATTATGCAAAACAGAAAATATTAAAAAAGAAAAAAGAAAAAAAAGAACAGCAATTAAAACAAACACCTATGAGTTTCCTATTGAAAAGCAGCTTTCCAGTAGTAAAATAAACATATATATACATATATATATATATATATTTATTGAGGGAAGGCTTAGGTGCAACGGTCAGATTTGTGGGTTTGAAGCAACCAGTGGCAGAATCTCGTGCAGGTTGCATTTTTATTTATCATTATATATATGTATGTAAAATCAAGATTTTGTGCACTGAGTTTCTCTTTTATTTGTTGTATGCATGCGTGTATATGTATATATCCGTGCATCTATATACCATCATGTTTGCTAATGCATGCTGCTACTACAATTGGAGAAGAGAAATCAGAGAGCATTTGAAATCGGAAATCAAGATAAGGGTAAATTGATGCGCATTATATTAGGGGATGTCCAATTAGACAAAAAGTCTAGTACGGGATTCTTTACCGCCCAGTTTGAAACTTGAGGAAAGGAAGGAAAATAAAGGGAAATAAAGAAAAATTACTTTGTTATCTTTTTTCTATTTGATTTGCAAAGAAAATTAGAAAAAAAGAAGAGAGAGAGAGAGAGAGAGAAATTGTTTTAAAAAATTTTCTTCTTTTTTTCTTTTCTTTTTCCTTTCTTTTCTTTTCTTTTTTTTTTTTTCTTTTCCTTCCCTCTCCCAAGTTCCCAACAGGCTGTTAGTATTCATACATATAATTTCATCATGTATTATTTATTATATTAAAAATCTCTTCATTAATTATAAGGTTAAGATTTTAAAGTTTTTTTTTACTTTTCTACTTATCTTGTCTTGTTAAAAAGCCAAAAAAAACTGAAAAAATTTAATTTTTTTTGCTCATAAACTAAAAAACAAAATCAAAATAACTTGAAAAAAGTTATACCAAACGTATCTTAGCCTCAAAAGACTTTCTTCAGACTTTTGGATGCTTAGTGAGCTCCTGCTGGAAGAATTTTGTAGGAAGTCCACCTCGGCTACCTCGGCTAGCTTTCAATTCGGTTTCTTGCAAAGCCAACCGATCATTTAAGTGACAAAATGCCAAACCCCAGTTTTGACACTGTAAAATAAGCCTTTCTACCTATCTTGCCCCTTGTTCAATGTGTATTTTCAAATTAAAACATTACACATATTAAACATCTGCTGTAAAGTTATTAAACGTTGAATCCATTGCTTAAGTAGCAGCAAATTAACGCAATATTTTGGGATGAGAAATGATACATTGACACCCCTGAAATTCAAATAATATTATCTTGCCCTTTCAAAGTTTAGAAAATTTTACTTACATTCTACATATTTTGAGTATCTATTATATAAAAAAAAATAATATGTTAGGCCCCACTAAAATGTAAATAATTTTACCTTGTTATGATCTATATTCTTTTAATATGATTTTTATTTTTATGTATTCGACGAGTCAATCATTGTAAGGCTTAAATTTAAATCGTCCATACCACTAAAAATATTTTTCTCCTTCACTGAATAAAATTGTATGTATAGCACATGAGGCTACTCAGACATGTTGGTATAAAGCAAATAGCTTGGTGTTTTTGGAAACAAAGTACACTGGTGAAAGAGTGAAAATGGTGGGCCTCATACAGTTTTTATGTTTGACCATTTGGTTTCTGAAATTTCGTGTTTTATGGAGCTTATTGAAGATGTGGCGGAATCCATGGACCATTTATTTTACAATTGTATATAAAGTATGTTGGTCTATCAAGATACATAGGTTATGAAAGAGGCAAAATTATTGAGTGCTCCTTAAATAACATGTCTTTTTTGCTGCACTACTTGTATAGTGATGGAATTTCTCATGTTATGTGAGATCAAAGATGAGGGTACCACCACCTAATGTGAGTAGTGAACAAGTACACTTGGTGCTCCGAAAGTACTAAATAACTTTTTAAGAGAAGAGATATAAAAGGATATTTTTGGAAAAGCAATTTTGGTATGAAGGGGAAAAAAATTGGTATGTTAAAGGAAAAAACCCTGAGTAAGAGGAGAGGGCGAGTCAAATAATGACTGCATGACATAAGTGGGGTGTCACTATTACATGGCAAACCCCACTGTATAAAGAATTTTTTTTTATTAACTAGTTTTAGGGCTACGTGGGTGAGCCTGAAAATTTGATTTGTGTTTTTTCGGACGGATTAGGAATGGAAGTGTGCAAGGCTAGGGCCAATGCTAAATTTGTAATGTCCACCCCTATATCGGTTGAAAATAGAAATTTCACATTCTATTATATAATTGACAGAAGATAATTGCACCACTTTATGTTCCTTTGTTGAAGCTTCATATATGATGAAAGCATAGAGTCGAAGGACATGTTTTGGCAAATTTGGAGCAGAGCAAGAAGTTAGTAGACTGCAAGGATTACACAAGTAAAAATATAATGGAGGAGAGGGGTTACCTTCCCCTTCCGCTTTAGCACTTCAATGTACCCAAAACAAAAAATGAAGTAAAATTATGATGACAGTGTTGAAAACAGATCAAAGCCCTAACATATGAGCGAGTCCTTGAAAAAATAACACTATATTATCATTGTTCCACCGCTCAAAAAGGGATAAATTACCCTTATTAGGTGAGATAAATACCCAAATACTCTACCTAACAAGTGGAGAACCCATCCCATATTAATGGAGGAACAAGAACACGTGACGTTGAAGGGCATTGAATAATTTTTCTAGTCCCCTTGGCTGTGAATATATCTGTTAAGCAATAGATGTATCACAGCCATATTAGTGGGCACATGAAGCTCCAAAATTCAGCACACTGCTCACAGCCGTTTTCTCGCGTTACATCCTCTAAAAGAATTGAACCGTCCCAAACAAGTTACCCATGAAAATATAGAAAATATAAAGTATAATAGATTGATATAGAGAGAGTATATGAACTTGTACACAACAACACATATAGCTCATTGTAATTATAGCTGTAGCGGCCTATCATAAGAGGGCCAATAAAATCTCTGTATAACAGTCTTGTAAGCATGATCCTAATTCTGTAACAAAAATTTTAAACTAAATGTTTTGAAACTTTATTTTGTTAGAGTAATTCCACTACCTTTTTACATTTGTTGAGGAAGGAGACTTTAATAAGATTTTTTTTTTTTTTTGCAGTGTGAGTGTTGGAAGAACGGTCAGAAATCAAGCTACGCCATGACTTGGACACGCACCTCAACTTTGGCCCAGAAAGTCTTTACAGGGAGCCTTAAGAGTACGTCAAAGTTTCAAATCATTATTTAGCCCATAGTATTCCGGAAACTCTTATAAAATTTCAGAGAAAACTTTTAAGAAATGATTCCAAAAGGTTTTAAAAACATTTAAAGTAATTTTAAAAAAATTGTAAAAAAACTCTTTAAAAATATCATAAATACTCCCTAGAAACTCATTTCTCATATTTTTTAGTATTTTACAAGCTCTCAAATCTTATTTTTTAATAATATATATTTTTTAATAAAAATCTATAGATATTGTGTATTATTAGTATCTTTTACTTGTCATAATTATATTCTTAATACTTTTGTATTGTTCTCTCTCAAATCTTATTATATAATAATAATTAATATTTTTTTTAATAAAAATCTATAAATATTGTGTAGTATTAGTATTTTACTTATTATAATAATATTCTAAATACTTTTGTATTGTTTCTTTTAGGATTTTTAATACATTTTTTATTATTATTGTATTTAATTTTATATTACCTAGTATTTTTGGTTTCCAATCATTTTTTAAGACTACACTTCATGCTTTTGTTTTTCATAACATTTCTCGCTTTCACTCCCCTTTTTGACAACTATACTTGAGACATCATTCTCCTCCTTTTTTGGTCCACTTTGTCCTTTCCTCCTACTTCATTATCTTTTGTAGATTATTATAAATCCAGTATTATTTTTAAACTCAATCACCAAATTCAAGTGGTTTTAAACTTATCAAACTTAAGTCGCCCGAGAAATTGTGTTTTGTCTTCAAGACATAACTTCTATGGAAATAACAAAATGTCAAGCTTGAAATCGTGTAATGAAAACCTAAAGTTGTGTCTTGAAAACAAACTTTTCGAATGACTTGGGTTTGATAAATAATGTCAAAACCACTTAATTTTAGGAACCAAGTTTAAAAACCACATTGGCATAAACTTTTAATAGAATTTATATGCATACATTTACATATATGCATACATTATATAAACTTTTCGTGGAATTTTTATGCATACATTATATATATATATATATATATTTTGTTTTTTTGTTCGCCCTTCTATTTGCATTTCTCTTAAGTGGTGCTCTCTATACTCTTATTCAATGTTATGTCACAGGCGCAATGGAAGTGTATGAGTTGTGATTGGCAACTTTTTTGGGTATTCTATTTAGTTAGTTATGCTAATCCTATTAAGTTCCCTATGATGCATAAGTCCAATTTTGAAAAGAATTAGAGTAATCTTATAATAAAAACTCTCTTTTTGATTAATGAGATTCCTAAATGCCCCAAAAATTTTATTGTGATCTAATAAGTTCTCAATTTAAGTATGAAGTCTTAACTAATAAAGTTTTCTATTTAAATACAAAACCTTAACTAATTAAGTTCCTACAAATTGTCTCTACATAATCTCTTAATAAATTCTCTTGGACAATAGTTTATTATCAAACAATAATATACTCGGCTATGTACACAAATATTATTAGACATATATACATGAAAGAATTTAGATAATCTAAATTAATTTAATAAATTACACATAAAATAATACTTTTTTTTACTAGAATTCAATTACGCATATAAGCATATCTTAAAATACTACTCTCATTCAAAAACGTAACATGAGAAATATAAATATATATCGTATGCCTCCATTTTTTGGCCAGATCAAAGTCTATTTTAGGTAAACTTTAATTGTCAACAAGTTTAAGTGCTTTTTTTTTTTTTATATATATATAGATATATTAATATAAATTTATAATCTCTATATTTCAAATCTTCCAACAAAGGCATTAGACTATCTCTCTTTATACTCTTTACTATGTATTTATTTATCTCTCTTTAGATGTTCCAAATTTTCAAATCTTTCAACAAAAGTATTCTCTTATCTCTCTTTGTACTTTTTTTTTTGTATTTATTTATCTCTCTTTAAATGTTCTAAGTAAATTATTAGAATTGATCAATTTATTAGTAAACAAAAATTTAATGATTGTGAACTGGGGAAAATATTTTTTGGGTGGCATAATCAGAAGAACTCATAAGATTTTTCAAACAATATACTATCTCCTCTCTCCCTAATACATTTCATAATAATTTTAGATTATATATGATTTGTTTCTCAACATCAGGCTACCATTCTTATTCCATAAAAGAGACACCATCTCCGTACATTGTACGGTTTGATACCTCATATATACATAATTATATATATATACATACCAGCAAAAAGAAGATTTTGTTGGCAATAGGAGAGGTTTGTTTTTTGTTGGTAGGAAATTACACTTCATTCTCAACAAGCTAATAGCCATGATGCTAAATACTTCTATAAGCAATAAAATAAAAACAAGTCCAAGCCGCTAAAATCATAGGAATGTGTAATAGCACATTCTATCGACTCGAGTAGATGGTACACCACATTTCAGTAAACACCGTACGATAGATATTAGATCACCGCAATTGATTTCTACATCCTGTCCAGTGGTTCTGTTCTGCCCAAAACATCACCGTGCCAAAATTTCAACAAAATACGGTATATTAAGGTGTACTCATTCAATGAATTGGCTCCTGAGATTTACCGATACTGCCATCTTGCACATTGGAAGGATGACCAGGTGAGGGGCTGTTCCCCATGCTCTTTTTTTCTCGGGCTGTTGACCATAATCAATAGTCCAAGAACCACAAAGACAGAAACCGATACGGTAATTTTTAAAAAATAAAGAATACGATACGGCAAAATTATTTATATTTTTCTATTCTATTTAATAAAAACATATTTTTTTTACATCGTTTTTATTTGTAAGGTACTTAATTATGTGTAGATGATTGCCCAGTAAGCTACATGGGTTTATACATCTTTTTCTTGTCATTTACTGGTTGTTAAATGCGCAAACGAAGCTCTTTACCCCTCTCTCCCTCTTTTCTTCTCCTTGTAAATCAAATCCACCGCAAACAAAGAACCAAGTTAACCGCATCCTAAAAGAGTCCCGAAAATGGACACGCGTGTCAGGAGAGTGTTTGATGTGTGTCTAACAAGAAAAAAATTTTTAAAAAAATTAGGACACGAGAGAGAGCGTGTTCAACGAGTATCGATGTTCAACTCGTGTCGAACAAGGGTACATCACTTTGTGTCACGATCCTACATCGAATAAGAGAAGAGAGGTCTTGGGCTATATAAGGGAGGTACGTAGTACCACCTAACAGCTTAAACTTTTGGGTTAGATGGCAAGCATCCGGCTTGTGAGAAATAGTATCAGAGTAGCCCAACTCTTTATCTGATTCTACACTAAACGCTCAGATAAAGTAGACAGGGTGGTCTGACTCGTAACGAGGGTATTGCAAATTCGGGTGTGGAAATATATCACGATCCCACATCAAATAGGAAAAGAAAGGTCTTGGGTAGCTTAGGCTTTCAGATTAGATGACAGGGTCTTGGGTAGCTAAGGCTTTCAGATTAGATGACAGGCGCTCAGCCGAGTAAAGTCATCATCAACAGCCACAGCCACATCCAGCCCAATCATTACCACTTCATTTTAAAAGGAAATGAGATTTTAAAAAATAAAGAAAATTGGGTTGGGGGGAAGAGAAAGATCAAATTTCCCAATCAATGCATTTTTGTTTTTCATTTCGATCCAATTCAGTTCCAAAAACCAAAGAATTGAAAGCCACCAAGGGAAATCTGGAGGGAACAGAAGTACAAGCACACACCCCAATTCAGCATACAAATACCTCAACCAGGTAATTTGGCAACTTCATTAGTATACCAACAAAAAAATTCTACATAATCGCAACATTCCAATACTAAGAATGTGATCATAAAGACCACAAAGTTTATGGACAGTTCTATGAGTATCCTGCCATTTATCAATCCCAAAAAAAAGTCTTGTTTGTGAGACAGTTACCTAAAAGGCAGCAAGATTAGAGTGGAGCTCATGAATAGAAAGTTTCACATGTGTGGACTTCCTGGTGGGGTAGGGTGTTTCAAAAGTGAACTCCTTGGTGATGTTAGGTCCGGAAGTGGATATACTGTTGCAACCTCTACAAACTACTTAAAATTTCTTTAAAAAACTTCGAAGGCAGAACTCATTTCCTGAATGAAGACGGAAGGCTGATAAAATTTTAAGGAAAATTTCTAAAAAACATTTTAGACATTCTAATACATTTTGAGAGAAACTCTTGGGAAATCTTGAGTGAACTCCTTAGAAATAAGTTTCTCATAATTTCTTCTATTTTTCCAGGCTCCCAAAGCTTATTTTTCAATAGTAACACATAATTGTTCTCAAGTTAGCACTCGAACTTAAACTATGAAGTCTGCTATGATATTAAATGTTAGGAATTTAATCAATACGTCAAAAGACCTAAGTCTAATAGAACACAAGAGATCAAATCCTATATTCTATATCACACCAAAATAGTCCAACCTATGTCCACCTCCCAGGTTGCGCCGACCAAGACAATAATATCTTACATGTTTCTCTAAAATTTCTTACCGGAAAAGTTTTTCTAAATATTGTTTATACTATTATTTTAATTGATCAGGAAAATATTCTAATGCCTTATGTTACTATTTTCAAGGATCCTGATAGATTTTCTTTTACATGCTATATTCATTATTATCTCTATTACATATCCTATTCATCCTTATGTCACCTAATTTTTCTCATTTTTCCTAATATTTTAGAACCACGTTTCACATTCACGTTTCCATTTTCCATATGGGCAACTATACTTTGTTCAACCCAAAAGATGTTTATATTTTATGGTTACTGACAAATTCGGTGGCAACAGTATCTTTGTAAATAAGTTTATAGGAAACCTACGCAGAATAGGGGGTTGAGAGGAAGAAGGGGGCACTTGTGGAATAAAATTGGGAGTACAGCAATTCCCCTCATTTTTCAAGTAATAGAGATAAACCCCACAAAAGATATTTCTTTATCGGGACAGTCTTTTTCCCCAACTATTTGGGATGCTCTGCCATTCCAACCTCTCAAAATCCAATCTTTACCCAAGACAAAAGCCAAATATGAGGCCGGAAAGTTTATTGGCAACAGGTCGGTGAAGATTCACAATGATTTTGCAAAATCATTGCTATTGGCATTCCACAATGGTTAGAATTTACGTATTAAGAAGAGATTCATAGGCTTTGAGACTCTCTGTTATAGAATGAACTTCTGCATGTTATGATTGGGGAAATGGTGTGATCCTTCCTAAATAGCCTCGATCCTCCCTACGACAGTCAGTTTGAAAGTTCACCTAACTCTTTCGAACAAGCGAGCATTTTTTAATTTCAAGCTCCTACGTATTACTTATGAAGAGTTTCAGTTCCATAATGTTGCCTAATATATCACCATATCACACCATAGTCCCTGACCAATTACCTTCATTCTCAGGAAGCTATCTTGAAGAGTTCTTAAATCTATAGAACCTCGTAAACATGATGCATCATACATATGCATGCATGTGTAACCTGGACTACAATCATAGCAAGAAATACCAAATTATATCTCGGGAAGCTTCTTGCTCCACCTCCTCTACTCGGCACTTGATCTTACAACAATAAAGTTAAACAGCAATATTCGACTTAGATTCTGGAAGGAGAATTGTTAATACATTTAGCATATGTTGTTGACGTGTCTAGTCAGTCACAAGCTCCCAAATACCCAATATTTAAGTTTTCCATTCCCAATATTTCTTATATCGCTCTGAGATATACCCAAATGGATCTTCATTGGCATGTAATGGTTGGGATTCCAAAGACTTAGCATAATCATTCAGTTTGTTCTCGGGATTGTCTTCATTCATATTTTGGGGCTTCAAAAAGAGTTCTCATAACTGTAAACTGCACTAAAGGTCTACATATCAACTTATAGTGTATGTGTCCCAAGAATAAAACCAATCAATAAGGAGACTACCAAAAAAACCCTGATATGGATAACAACCAAGGTTCCCTGAGTTGTTACCTTAATATTTAAGTTCAGCTACAATCCCATGCTAGACATCATTTTCTCATTCAAAGAATGAATGCAACATATGACGACAGTTTCCAATAATTCTCTAAATTTTCATACAATTGCCACCTAACATATTGAAGGTAGCAATAATTTGTAAGATTTTTTTTTTCTGGATAAGTTTGAATTAACTCCTTAGAAATTATACTTGAAGAGCTCTTAAATCTAAAGAACCTCACAAGCATGGTCCATATGCATGCGTGTAACCTGGAATACAAGCATAACAGGATATTGACAACACCAATTTAAAAGTAGTTTGCATCTCAGTCAAAAGCCCCCGGATACACAAAATAAAAATAAGAGAGAGAGAGAGAGAACTTTACTGCATTACTTAAAAGTGGAGAAATTGTGATCAAGAGACTAATGGTTCTATCTGCATGGGTTCTATCTCCATGTGTTCTCTCATACTTCTCTGACCTACCAGTTGAAGTGGCGTGCAAGCAGTTTTTATTTTTTTAGATTACATTTGAAAATTACTATGGTGGGAGTTATTTCATTAATAATAAAAATACATTAAAAATATGAGTGTAGAGCATGACGTATAGTGGTAGAAATTATGCGTTTGAAACATTTCTATCAACGTAATTTTTAACAGTGAAAATTGCTAATTTTTGTGCATCGTAAGGAGGAGATATATGTTTAATACACTCATTATACACTTGCTGACTTAGTTTTTTAATAGTTATTTGTTGCTTGGACGCTAAGGTAAAATTGGAAGGTTGAATGGGTTAGAGTAACTATAAGCATTTTGGTGTTTGATTCTGGAAATTGAATTAAGTTTATATTTTATAAGATATAATGGTACTCTTTAAAATTTAGCCTCATATGGTTGACCCAAATAAACAGTATTTTAGTTTCTTTCAGTGGAGAAATAATTGTGAATAAGAAGGGAAGATGAACATAAAATCTTAATAAGGATTTTTTTTTTTCAGTTTTCGTCTCTTTTTTATTTTTATTTTTTGTGGCTTTTTATCAGACTGGTTGTAGTTTAGCTTTGTTTCTTTCTATCCCAAATATGCATAGCACATTACAATGTCAGGGTGTAAAATCTTAACTATGGAAGCAAATGTGTATAATCTATTTAAAGAAAACTCAAAAACAATTATGTAAGAGAATTCCTCTGCAAGGGCAAAACAGCCAAATTATTATGCACAGCCAGCCAACCAAAATGCTCCAACAAGGCCTAGGCATTTGAGACAAAATTCAAGGGCAAAACAGACTGCGGGAAAAATTCAGCACACAACATTCCGGATGAGGCACACCTCCTGAGCACAAGGCTCTTTTTATATATAGTGATACTTCCCCAAAAATCAAGCACCGCCCTCGAAGGAAAATTATGAGCCACACTATCAGCACAACATATTATCCATTTGTTAGGGCCCATATAGCCATTTAAAAGTTTTTGCTTATTTTATTTCCTGTGTATGAAGCTTCTTCTCATTTTCTTATTGTTTCTGTTCAATTTTCCCATACTCTCAGTTCACTTTTCAGAAATTAACACACACCAAACACATTTTCTTATCCAATATCTTCACATACAATACAAAAACACATCACATAAATTGTCTCTAAGCATGCCCTCACAAAATTGTTGCAAGTCTAATTCTCAGCAATATTCCATTCAAAACTCGAAACCATTTCTTGCCCTAAAAATGCAATACTTATATGAAAATCAATCAACAATACATCACAAATTCATGAAACAATCCGAATAGCTATCATTTGAACCATATAAAATCAAGAAATAAATAAAGCTTCTTATACTATGCAACCTAGATTCCCTTCGGATCATTAAAATCCAACAAAAATTTTAGTCAAATGGATGATCACATACGATCTAAACCAAATAGCTATGTAGATATATCTCTATGTAGGGATTTACAAAGTATACCGTCTTTGAGGGGGATTCAGCACTCATACGAGATTTCGAATTGAAACGGGTTGGTGTTGTCTGGTACAGTGTCGTTTGTGATGTTGACTGCACTCATCATCTACAACCAATCCAAGGCAAATTTGCTTCTCTAGACAGGACAATCGAAACCCTCTATTCCAGAACCTTCATCAAACTCGAAGGCCACCAACTAATTTCAAACGAAAGCCCAGAAATTGGAGGCAAATGCAAATCCAATAGAAGAAAACTATTATAGCTATTGGTGTTCAAATAATAATATGTACGGAATCACGGATAGTACGGTTTACCGGCAATAGCCCGTGGTTGCAGTGGAGAGTAATCGGAATCGGCAATTTGGCGGGAATTTTTGACATTTTTTTCTGTTATTTTTTTATAATGAAATGCCTAATTCTGCACAAAGCAGGATTTTTAAGTACAAAATTATCATACAAATTGAAGTGTTATGTTTTTAGATCTGCTTGGCACGTTAGTTTATAAATTATAAGCTATAAATTATTTTTAAAAAGTCACCTCTAAAAATAATTTTTCTTGAAAAAAATAATTAAACATAAGTTGCTTTTCTAAGCCACTCACTTAAACACATTTTAAAAAAACAGTAAATATAAACTATAAACTACTAAAAAACTACGTCCAAACACTCTCATATACTTCAAATTATAATTTGAGAACAACATTGATACATTATTTTGATAAAATTTTAAATATAAAATTTATGTAATGATAAATTTTTTATGCAACAACTTTAATTTTTTTAGTACATCAAATAAAGAAGTTATAATATCATAATTGTTTGTTAAAATATGTATCACTATACAAGGGATAAATAGAAGCAAGGATTCGAATCTCAACTTAGAACATGTTTGGAATTTAGGGAAGAGAAGAGAAGGAAAGGAAAAAGAAAGAGAAAGAAAACAAAGGAATAGTATTTTTTTCTTTTCTATTTGATTTGATAAAGAAAATGAAAGAAAAGTGAAAAGAAATAAGAAAGGAAAAAAGAGATAGAGTGATTTAAAAATTTTCCTCTCTCCTTTCTTCTCTTTTTATTCCCTCTCTTTTAGGTAAAATCAAATAAGAGAAGAGAAAAGAAAATTATTTCATTCCCTTCCCTTCTCTTCCCTCCACGAAGTGCGAAGAAAATTAAAACCAAAAACATTTGAAATATGTGGAGAATGATAGTTAGATTATGTGACGATATTTGATAAAATAAAAATTATGTATTAGAGATCTGTAGTAATAAATTTCTAGTATTGAAAATTTTTAATATTAAAATACTTAAACCTTCGATTATAATTTTTTGGTCAAAGAGAGAATGAGGAAAAAGTAATCCATGGAAAAGGAGAGAAGAGAGAGAGAGAGAGAGAGGAAAAAGTTAAAATGACTACCGCCGATCGAGCGATCGGCGAAAATTGTTCAGCTGAAGAGATGGGATTGGTTGTGGCTTTCCAAGCCTTGGAGTGTCTACGTTGATTGCTCGCTGCAAGAAGGAGGTAAAGTTGATGTTCTCTTTGTCTTTTATCCTTATTTTTTTTTCGTATTGAACCCTTAGTGGCCTTTCTCATTCTGTAGGACGATGATGACGCGGAATACTATTGGAGGCCGAGATCGCAGCGGAGATGGAGGAGGCTTCCGCCAGAGGAGGTATGTGTATGGCGGCACTCTTTAAGACTGGACGATCCTTGATTCTTTTATTAAAGGTACTAACTGTTTAATTGCTGATCGATCGCCCTTGGACTGTTCTGCTTTGGTGCAAACTCCTGCTGAATGGCGAAGGAACTATGCGCTTGACACTGAAACCTATATGCGTCATACGTATGGTATCCCGAGCGGCAAGGGCTTCTTTTATTCTCCTTTTTACGTAAATACTGATCTTGCAGCTGATGCCGATCAACATCCCATACATGGCTGCGAATTCTTCAAATATTGTTCATTAACAACCTTTAGCCCTGGGATCTTCGTTCTTTCATATTTAGTCTATATTGAAAAAACTTTGAGCGGTCACATTAGACTAAATATCAAAGAACGGAGCACATTAACATGTTTTGTGACTCACATATGTGGATTGGGCACGCTGCTATTGAGATGAATAAGTTACCCGTAGATAACAAAAGGTACGCTTGTTAATAGAGGTGTACATAGATCGGTTTAGTTTGGATTGACATCTAACCCATAACTGAACTGACCAACCTTGGTTCTCAAAAATTAGAACCGAGAACAGAGTCAAGGCAAAAAAGAACCGAATTGAACCAATTCAAACCGATAAAACTCAATTCGGTTCTATTCTAAACAGTGGGTCAAGAGATGCTTAATTGCAAAAGAGCCTTATGCACATACGGGACTATGAGAAAAAGCTACAGGACATACATTTACAAACCGAAGTGGGACAAATCACATGTCCCACAACCATGATAATCAGTTCAGAAACTTGTATCCAAAGCACATGGCAATGTAGATCAACACAAAAAAAAAAAAAAAAAATTCAAAGGCCACAACTAGAATAATGGTTGGAAGATCCCACACAAAATAAATTAAATAAAAATAAAAATGAAGTATTCTTTGTTCAAGCCGTCGTGAGGGCTCTTCCTGCCATTGAGGGCACGTCTTGCCGCTGGTCTCAACATATAAGAGATTGGACAGTAAGGGGAGCAGAGGAAGCGTTGGAAGAGATTGTGGCCTTTGAAAAATCAGCAAAGACCAATGGTTTTACAGCCTTGGTTATTGTTTTACCTGTTAATATATGTATATACCATCGGTTTGGTTTCCAAGTTGGCCAACCCAGAACCGAACCAATGCCATTGGTTCCAAAAAAGTGAGACTCAGAACCGAACCAATAAATTTTAAAATCAAACCGAGCCGAATTGAAATGACCGATTCTAGTTCGATTCTCGATTTGGCTGGGTCATTTTGTGGACCCCTAATTGTTAATGAAATATAGCCTCTTCCCAGTGAATGAGAGCAATGTTCGTGGGGTCTCAACGATTCCCGTGATGATGTTCAAAGCGTGACAAACCGGGTCAAATTGAGGAGCTTGTTGTGGAGATAGATCTATAGCTCGCGAACATAATATCTCACTTTACAACTCCAGCAAATGTGTCCTAGAACCATAGCCATTCAATTTGAGTCCTATAATATCTCTTTTTCCTCCTAGCAAATTTGAATCCAAGCATATCATCAACTATATAAGATCAACCAAGTGGAGACTTCTATTTAAATTGTCATGCGTAGTGTAGTGCCTATATGACAAATATATTGATATCTTCAGGTTACTTTTTCAAAAAAAAAAAATAGTAAATAATTATTTTGTTCCTTTAACTTTATTTTATATTTTAATGTCATTCATAATTTTTATTTATTAGATTTAAACTCTCAAAATTTTAAAGTAAATCAATATAGTCTAACATTTTAATATAAATAAGCAAAGTTAAAGTATAATTACACTTTAACTCTCTCAACTACGATTTAGTATTATTTTACTTGATAAATTAAAATTTATTACATTCTCACCCTTAAATAATTACAATTTAAGTTTAAGTAGACACGGTTAATAGAATAAACAAATTGACACTTTTTTTTTTTTTTTTTTTGCCTAGGTTAGCAAATATGTAATTTAAAAAATGGCCTTAATATTAGTACGTCAGATAACAAAAGTAATTTTTTTATAAAAATTTTGTTCATTTTTTTAGGCCAGAAGACTTATTACATTTCATAGTAATAAATCCTCTCTGTTTTTTTCCCTCTAAAATTAAATCTTAATTTTTCTCATCTATATTAAAAATTAGAGGGCATTAATAGCGAAATAAAAATTTGAAGATGACATTGTAATCTTTCAGTGTTTGGAACTTGAAGGAGGCATGAGAAAGAAATAGGGGAAATAAATTATAGAAAAAGTAATTAGAATTTTCTTTTCAACCTCCAAGTAAAACTAAACAGATGAAGAAAAAAAATTATGTCATTTCCCTTTCTTTCCTCAAGTTTCAAAGGTCCTTGGATTGACCTACCGTCTCATTTGCTTCAGCAACTTATCCTAGTCAACTTCATGGCTAAGTGCAAAGAGGATTAACATGCCAAGGAAGGGAAAGAGAAAAGAAGATGAGAGAATTGTGAGGAAATTGATTTAAATGTTCTTTCAACGAATTTGCTCTCTGCTTCCTCTCAATTCTCAAGCTAGAAATGAAACAAATGAAAAAAAAAAAAAAGAAATGATGATTTTCTCTTTCTTTATCTATTTTTTTCTCAAGTTTTAAATGGGCTCTCGGGCAAAATTAGAGGGATAAATTAATTATTTTACCAAAAGAAATCAAAGATACATTGTAGATCAATTATCCGTCCTCCCCAAATATAAATCTAGGTTTTTTTTTAGTTTTTTGTTTTTAGTTTTTTGTTTTTTGTGTAAGATATTTTATTATGGTAATGTTTAAGTGACTAACTTATAAGTTAGTTTTTAAAAATTACTTTTTCAAATGACTTTTTAAAAAAATCGTGTTAGATATAAACTATTTTTCGAATTTATTTTTTTTTATCATCACCCAACCACAGTTAAAAATAATCATAAACGTAAGTTATAAGTTATTAAATAAATTGAGATCCAAATACTCTTTATATAAAATGATGCATCAATCTCATAGTTGTCCTTTATTGCTCTTTGTGCATTGATCATCGTAAGCTATGCTCTCTCTGTCGCTCATACACACCTATTATGTTTCATCTTCCTCCTCCGGATGTTGATTAAGCCCCTAAGGCTTCGATTAGCTAGGTAGCTCTTAGTCATTGGATTCTCTGAAAATCGATGTTGATATTGTTAATGTTAAAACCACTTCCGTGCTCTTTGTTTTAGTTTGTTTTCTATTTGGGTTGCATTCCCCTATTTTTGTTTCTTTTTTACATTTGTTTTCGCCTAGCTCAAATTCAATTTTGTATGACCTTGGGGTCTGTTCGTTACTTTTACACTGAAGTTTATGTTTTGAATGGGCATAATTACGTACAAAAATATAAATCATTAGAGAAGTATTGATCCATGAAAATGTCAAATCTAGTACAGTGGAGGAGTATTAACCAAGAGAGAGAGAGAGATTACGGATTTCTCCCACTAATCACTTAAACTGTGTCATTCTCATAGATTATCCCGAGATATTAAAAAATATTACAATTAATACGATATGTATATGACGTTGGAAATAATTATTGCATAAGTATGCACATTTTTTTTAGCTCTTAGCACGG